>VUYV01000152.1:1515677-1565580 GCA_008711295.1 Anarhynchus alexandrinus
TCCCCCGGAGCTGTTAGCAAGCGAGGTCTCTCCTGCCACAGAGACATCTCCTGCCGCTTCCTCGCTGAGGAGCAGAGATGACATGTGCTGTCCATGTATGGACATTGGACACTACGGCACCGGCTTTGTACGGGATTAAAGCCTCTCTGTTGTAAATACCTTCGCTTTTAACATTAGCAGCTGAAATTTGTTGTTTGTGTCAGAGCTGCTTTCGAAGTCATCGGTCACCTTTGTGGCCCCGCTGTACTGAACATCTGCACAGGCTTTGCAAGAGGTACTCAGTGTCGTGGGGTATTTATATCCTAAATAGGCAAGAGGGAGAAAGGTTGGGGGAAAGAACGGGCAAGTTAAGGATGAGAATCTTAAACACAGATAAATTAATTGACTGGCCTAGGTTCACACGAAAGTCTGTGTTGGAGCCACTTTAACTAAAATTTCTTCTATTTCAGCCAAGTGTCTTCAGCACGTCCCCACTGCTCCTCTCTGTTCCGTGGGGACATGTTGATTTTCTTGGTGTGGAGAGGGTACAGGAACCACCCCTGTCCCTGGGAAGGGTATTTTGTTGTTCAGGTGTGGGGATATAGGCTGGGCTTTTGCTTTTCACCACCAAGGCTTGGAGGAGGTTTTTTCCTCCAAGGAAAATGTCTAAAGCAGGTATTTGTGATTCTTAAAATATCCAAGATAATCCTCAAGCGCTCCGAACCCAGGTATCAAAGCCTACGGACTTCTCTTTTCAGTCAAGGATATGAATAGTTTAGGGTTCCTGTAGAATGGGAGAAAGATAACTTTTAGGTCTCTGGTGGCTGAGTACAGCTACTTCATGCATTACGGTCAAACTTTTTCCTTTAACCTGGACAGGGAATCTTAGGGTGGCAGCTGTGTGGGTGGGATGGAGCCCTCTCCCAGTGGGGGATGACCGTGCCCCTTACTTCCCAGCCCAACCTCCCTGGGCAAGGGCAACCATAAAGAACAACTACAACGGGGTCTGCATGAATGCGGAGTGTCCAAAATCCCATGGCTGGTCCTGCCACACGATGCTTTGGTGCCGGTTGTTTTCTCTTAGAGGTTATTTAGGTTTTAGCTCCATCCATGGATCAGGGCTAGGATAAATGAAAGCTCCTCTCTTGCTGTGGCGCAGAAGCGTGGCAGCATTAGGTGTTTGCTTCAGGGTATGCTCTGTCACAGGTTGGCCCAAAGGCAGATCTTTTCAGACATAGGTTTCAGATTAAGGAAGAATTTTTAGGCAGCAGAAAGCAAATCAAGCCCCAGCAGCTTACAAAGTTTTCTTCTTTAATTAGCTAAACTAAATTGTAATCAACCCACCAGCTAGCACTGCTTAATGAGGGATTGCTAAATGGGAAACTGCTCTTACTATTTTTGGACCATCAAGAAAAGCTGGGGACACGATGATGTCGTAATGAAGCCAGATGGCCAAAGCTGCTGTACCGAAATCCAGCCATGGAGGAGAAGGCTGGAACAGCACAGGAAGGTTCAGCCTGTGCTGAACCTTCCGTAAAGAGAGGAAAGGCATCATTTTCTAATGCTCCGAGGACTGGAAAGCTTTGGAAATTCCACCTTACATTGTATTGTTTTGTACTGTTTCTAGTGTGACTTGGGGTAGACCTTGCATTTGACTACTGCAAGTCCTATTAAGTGGATTACTTTATCATTCACAAGATCATTTTCTATCTTGATTGTTATTAATGTGGACAACTGAAATTCACAGTTAGTGGAGTCAAAGGGTAAAAAATATTTTGAGTGGTCCCCCCCCCCCAGTGTTTCTTTTAAGGTAAATTGGTATAATTGCATTGACTCCAGTCAAAGTCAACCTGGTTTATTGTTTAGAGACTTGGCCCTGTAGTTTTTCCTTTGTAAGCTCAGTTTGCATGAATTAAGAGATTCATAGCCTCAGTCGAACACACAGGATAGACAGACTCTGTGCAAACTTTCTTCCAGAGATCTCAACCTGAACTGTAACATATCTCTGTGTCAGTCCTGGACTCCTGGCATGGTTTGGCCCATAACTGTCATAATCAGATGTTCTTTTCCACGGGCTACCTGCACATTTCAGCCAACGCCAGGTGGGCCCCCCTGCTGCTCCGCTCCCGCCTTACTCCTCTCCAGGTTTTGCTAAATGTTGCTAAATTATCCGAATATTTTGGCGATACACAAGGATGAAATCCACAAAATTCTTTTCCTCCCCTGACTTCAGTGGAGTCGCTTCTCTCATTTGAAGTCGGGTCCGGCATCTCCGAAGTGGCCTGGCCGGACTGCTCTCCTGGGGCACCTCGCAGCCCCTGGGAGGTTGTCCTGCGAGGGCAGCGGGGTTGGTGGCTGCGGGAGCTGCTGGGGCTCGTGGCACGCTGCGTCTTGCTGCCGTAGCCTGGTTGTCCTCCGTACTGAGCTCTCTCCGGTTCCTGTTCTGCACACAGGACAGGAATTTGCCCCCAGGGATGTCAGAGAATACTAGTGACTCACCAACTCGCACAGGCATTTTGGATGCAACAATTCTGTTTGTAAAATGCTTGCAGGTAATGAATTAATTATGTAAGACTCTCCTCTGAGTGGTGAACTGTAAACGAACCAAGTAATCAGGAGGAGACTGGCTGGGTGCGCCTCCGTTAGTGTTTCGAATAAACACGAGCACAGGAAAAGCCGGAGCGCCCCATTGCTGCCCACGTGTGCTCAGGTGCGCGCATCAGGGTCGATAGTTGACAACAGTCAGGATTTCTTGGAAAAGAAAATTTTTGGAAGGGATGGGTTGATACGTTGGATCCCAAAACATGTGGGTACCCGCTACCGCTCTGCTGTGGAAGAAACCTCCCCCCTTTTCTTTATTTTATTTTTGAGGCATAGTGAGAAAGAGTTAGAAATCTTTGTCAGAGTATTTGATCTCGTGTCCTTCCTGGTCACTCATGTCGCTACCTTACTGATGCTCCTACTTCACTCCTGGCCTTTGCCTTGCTCTCCCACAAGGATTAATTTACTTTGTGCTGCCTTTGGCGTATCTGAAATGACAGGTCTTGGATGTTTTGTGGCTGGAACTGCGGTTGGGGCCGATGAACTGACTCTGCTAAGGGAGTTGCAGGATGTCTGCGTGAAGCGGGCGATGCCTGAATCAGCCCAGGACAGTAGTGACACTCAGAGCTGCTGTGACAAATCCTGTCTGGTCCTGTGTCAGTGGATGTTTCACTCTCTCATTGAGGCAGGTTCTTTCACTGATTTTTTTGTATGTTTACTCTTACTATGTTATTTTATCCTCTTCCTAGACAGCTTTAAACTAGCAACAGCAGCTACTTGACATGTAATTAAATCTAATGACAGGTAAAATTATGCATGCCTGAGTGTTTTGGTCTTTGAAACTAAATTTATGATATTTGCACTTTCTCTTGTGGCAAAAACATGAGCTCTCCTCGCAGACAGATGGCTTTCCAGGTGACGAACATTTGGGAAGACTGCATTGAGCAGCAAGCCTTCAGTTTGCATATAAAACTCTGATTTATTTTTTTTTTAGTTTTTTTTTTTTTTGACTGGACCCCGTGATCTCAAACTAGGGCGATGGGGTGTTTGTTCCTGGGAAAGCAGAATAAAACTGAGCTAAACTTTCTCTTAAAACGTTTACTGCACCAACGGCATTTGAGCAGCTGCTGCAGATGGGCCTCAAAGCTGCCTGGGGAGAGTTGTGTGAGTCGCACCCACACGTCAGATTTATGTGCTTCATCCTGGAGCATTCAGACCTGTAGTGTTTTTGGTTGAGAGCTGCTGGAAGTGTGCACTAAGTGAAGCGAAGTAGCTTTGGTCGTAGCACATCTGATGTTGTACTTAAGTAACACGAGAGCTGATAAATTGAGGAAAATCTCTCAATTTTACACCAGAAATGGCTGGACTGGGTTGAACCAGTTTTGGTCTTGATGCCTTTCTTCACAACCGGCATGTTTGCTTCTTGCATTGCTGCTGAGCATGAAGGTGGTGACTTGTCATAGCTCTGAGGTCTCTCTCCCGAGTAATAAGAGTTAGTGAAGGGTCTCTCGCTGTAAAAAGTAGATTATTTTCCCTCATATGCGTTTCTTTGTTAACACCCGCAATGGATTTATTTGCTGCTTGGAACTCATTCAACAATGTGAGATTTTTTTCTGCAATGTTTGCAGTTAGCTTTCAGTTTTACTACACCGAAAAAACAGGAATCAGCAACAAATTGCCTGCTTTTGCTCTGCCTCTCCTTTTCCAGCCCACTTTCGAATATGCCTCTCTATTCTTGCAGCATGATTTGTTCTCTGCTGTTACACTGTCTCCTCAATTATCTTGATTCCACCACATTTCTGGTGTGCCTAAATCAGTATCCTTAACTGCAAATCAGGGGTACCAGGGCGCAAGCAGGGCTTACAGCTGAGACAGTGAATTCGGAGATGCAAAAGGGATCAGAATCATTTAGAACTGACACTTTTTTTTTCCAGGATACGAGAGCTCATGCAATAAACAGATGGCATGGATCCCCTTGCAGAGCTGGCCTGGCTCCAGCTGTGCGTGAGACAATATTTAATGTGCCTGGGTGTCACTCTAAAGCGAAGCTGGCCAGCTACGAGAGAGGGTCTCATACTTTTCTTCCAAAGGATTCTCCAGTCTTGCACCGGAGACAGCTGGAGTTTGATCCGGACAAGTAGTAAAAGCTGAGGGAGGGTCTCGGGGTTTGATCATGCATTGTGAGAAAAAGGAGAGAAAAAAAAAAAAAGGCCATTCTGAGCGTGTGCTGCTGTAGCAGCTCCTCTGGGTGCTGGGGGAGGCTCGGGCATGGCGATTTCGGCCTGGTGCCGCCGTCGCAGCAGGTACAAGTGGGACAGCGCTGGAAAGAGGAACGTTGTTTTAATAAGCAGCTCTGCCAGGGTGCAGATTTGCTCTCCAAGATCTGTTCAGCCTTTGGCCTCTCCTTTTAATGCCCTCAAGCAAACACTGAAATGAGGCGTTTCCTAGCAAGCACCCCAGAGAAATGAATCATAGAATTGTCTAGGTTGGAAGGGACCTTTAAGATCATCTAGTCCAACCATGAAGGGAGATCACCTGCTGATCTGGAAATCCCACTCCTCCCAACCTGGGCATGTACTGAGCTGGTGACCTACAGCTAAAGAGCTCCTTCTGCCCCCGCTCCTCACCCCGCCGCTCCTGCCCATCTTGATTTATTGCCCAGATCCTCTTCTGAGAGCACATGCCAGGGTTTTTCTGTCTGGTTAGAGGTATGCTGAAGATTTGCTGCCCTGATTGTCTGCCAGGGAGCAAGGTGGGACCTCCGCACGGGTTAACAGGGTGGCCCAGAGCAACCTCATCTTGTGCCTTTGCGGTCGCCGGGATGCAGGAACGAGGAGGGGGCTCACACCAGACACGGGTGGTCAATCAGCTGAAATTGAGCTCCATCAGCGGGCGAGGAGGAAGGTCTGTGCCTGATTGCTGCGACTCTGGGAGTGGGAATTGGGCAGAGGGTGGGCACTGCAGCACTCTGTGCCGTGGGTGCCCACCCCATCCGGGCAGGGTCCGGACAGAGGGATGCGCAGCGCCGTGAGCAGCTGCTCTCTGCTTTGCTACTTGAGCTGCGGGACTTTTTGTCGGAGTCCTGAGGATTGAACAAAATGTACAGAGGATTTTTGAAATTAAATGTGAGCAAACCGATGAATAAAACTTAATCTTGAAGTGAGAAATTGTGTTGTTTTGCCTCCTAAAGGCTGAAATGAGACAATTCAGTATTTGGAAAAGAAAAAAAAAAAGATTTCCAGGAGGATTCTTAAATTTCTGGGTGGATTTGCAGATAGTTTGGGTAAACACAAACGTCATCGTTTTCTGGCAAAGACAGATCCAGCTGCAAGCACTGCCTGGCCCCAGCTGTAGTTCGCTGCCTGTTTCAGCCACCAGAGTGGGTACCCGGCCTTTCCTCGCGGGTAGGAGCATCTCTGGCCTGGCCCTTTTTGGACACCTTGCCATGGTCTATTTACAGCTATACTTTCTTTGAGTTTTGAGGTATTGCTAAATGTTCCCTGGCTTAAATTAGCAAAAAAAAAAAAAAAAAAAAAAGAGTTTTGATTTTTTTTACCTGGAGTTCAGCTGGTGAAGTTCAGTGCGTGGGGCACCGAATGCACCAGACATGGGTGTGTGTGTGGATTGTAGACTTCAGGATGATGAAAGAGCTCCTGGTCTCAGCCCAGAGGGAAGAGCGAGCTGGCAAATAGGGTGCTGGTGTAGGGGCATGGCCTGAGGTGTGCAAGCACGTGGCCACATGTACATGCACATCGCATTCATGTTGTTTCCAAATTTTGTTTATGCAAAGATCAGCTCTTGGATCTTTGACTGATGATAGGTTTCTGCGAGGAGGAATAAATAGGGTGCAATAACTATTTTATAGCTATCGTTAACCAAGCAATTAATCTATGTCTTGGAGGAGGCAGTTCCTTCTTCGGACCTCACTGGCTGCTCTGGCTCCCCCATTTATATTCAGCAGGCTCTCGTGCTTGAGTTGCTGTTTGGTTTCAGGAAGAGGACAGCTGTCTGTTGTTTGGGATCTGAGTGTGGCTGATGCCCCGCAAATTTAGTTGGGGATGCAGAGCTTGGACACATGGTGTTGTAAACTGCTCAGAGCCTTGCCTTCTACCTGTAGACTTCGAATAATATCCCAGAGAGGTTGTTGAGGCCCCATCCCTGGAGGTGTTCAAGGCCAGGCTGGACGTGGTCTTGGGCAACCTGGTCTAGTGGGAGGTGTCCCTGCCTATGGCAGGGGGGTTGGAACTTGGTGATCTTCAAGGTCCTTTCCAACCTAAACCATTCTATGATTCTATTGTTGCCTGTGCTGAGTGGTGATGGATGTGAGTGTTTGAAGGAGCAAAAAACAAAAAAACCAAACAACCCAGCCTGGGGTGGAAATCAAAAGGCCTGAATGAAACATCTCATCATTCAAAGATCACCCACTATTGACGGTAACATCACCTGCAATCGTTCCCTGACTTGTGGGTGTCTTTTCTCTTGGTTTTGTTGTGCCAGTTTGACAAACGCACTTGCAAGCCCCTGCTGAGAGCACAGCACAGGCGTCAAAGGAGAAACGAGACTGATGCAGCCCAGGGCTGAGGCTGTGTGTCCTCCCCGGGGGGGGGCAGGGACCCCCCACGGCGCCGAGCCCAGCTCAGCTCCCAGGGCACGGCAGGACCTCTGGCATGGCCTTGCTGCTCATGCTGCTTTCAGGGCGCTTGCCGCACCTACAGAGCCACGCAGGCTTTTTGCAAATATTTTCTGAGACGCGTTTGGTGGTGGTGGGCTTGGAGAAGTTAATCAGAGCAGTACCGTAGGGGACAGGGGGGTTTGACCGATTAACTCTGGAGACAGGTCTGCTCCCCTGTCTTTTGGTAACTCTTCTGTACTGTCCTCACTGGTGTGTAAAGCCTGGATGAGCTGAGACTTGCAAACCGCCCTCTCATTTTGACTATCTGATTTCAGCAAAGACGGACTGTGCTTTCTGAAGGCTCAACCTGCCGTAGCTCTCCTTCACAACGACGGGGACTGCTGATCTTGTCTGGCTATTTCTGAGCAAGGAGAAGTTGAAATTGCAATTTCGAAATAAAGGAAGCCAAACTTTACATTCTGACCCATGATAAACACTGGAAAGTATAACTGGAAAATGGGTTCGTGAGTACAGCAAGCCTTTTCACCTCCCACCCATGGGCTCCCTCTTCCTTGCAGTGGGGTGAATGCTGCTTCACTCTCTAGTGGGCTTTGACTAGTGTGTCTCCAGCCTGAGGAGGGTCTGAAAACTAACAAGTGGTGTCAGTGTAGGGAATAGCCGAGTATAATGGTATTTCTGCCCCTCTGAATTCAGGAAGGGGCTAATCCTGAACCGGGACTTGCCGGTCAGTGTCCTGCACCACAGGCAGGGTGCAGGTAAGGCGCCCTGCGCCCCAGTACCGCTGCGGATGGTGTGCGTGGAGGCGGTTGGGAACACAGAGTGAGGGTCTTCCAGTTTCAGCAACAGTTCAGCGTTAAAACTGCATGCACGAGGGTCCTCTTCCATGACATGTGCAATCTCCCCCATACATAACAAACCCATGCATGAAAAAGGCAATTTCTTTTCCAAGCGTATCACTCGGGGAGGCTGGAAGCAGAGCTTTCACCGTCCCCATGAGCAATGACCATTTAAAGGCCTTGAAGGGAAATAGGTGGTTAAAACCTAAATTCAGTTTCCGTATAAGCAAACGGAGTTCAGTGCCAAATGGTGTAACACACTGCAGTCCTGAATTTACTCGTAAGCATTAATTTGTTTCTAATTCTGTAACTTGGTTAGAGTTGTGTTGGCATTGCATCGGTGTATCCTTGCTAATGAGGTAACGGGGCTAATGCAAGCAGAGGACTCCTGTCCGGATGTTGGCAGCATCCCAGGGACGGTACTTTTAGAGTCATTGGAGAAGCGCCAGACACCACGGAGGATATATTTATACTAATGATGCTTTATCATCAGTGAAAGCCAGGACAGGCAAACTATTCTTGTTGTATGCAGGACTGTATTCACTTTTTGTAGCAGTACAGCAAAATGATTTCCTGTGAACAGAACGAGCGATCTCACTTCTGCTTTTATAATTGAGATTATTAGGAACTCCAGAGAGCACAGCTTTGCCCATCGGAGACCACATCTCCTCACCCCCCCTCCTCTCCCTCTGTACTTTCCTCTTCGACTCGGTAACGTAGGTCTGGTCCCTCAGGCTGGATGCTGCAGTTTGTTGATGGATGCCCTGAGAATAACAACATCAGAGGGTCCTGATTCCTCCCTGGAGGAGGGCAGAGGGCAGATACAGTTCTCCAGGACAGATGATGCTCCCCCACATGGGTGCTCGTGTGTTTGGGGTCAGTGCATTAGGGGATGCTGAGTGTTCCCTGACTGTGGCACTGTCACGGGAACCCTGTCTTGTTAACACAAACTGTGGTGTAACTCCACTACGGAGAATCAAGCCCAGTGCATACATGTGAGTATAGGGTAAATGTCAATATGACCAAATCCAGGGCAAACACCCCTGGGTATGCCTCATCCAAGTTGTCCAGTCCTACCCCAAATTCGAACCGAATTGCATGTCACAATCATCAGCTGCTTTGTTTTTATTTCATTGCTTTCAGTCCTCGTACAACTACAATTTTAGCATTGCTGCTAAAGAAAAGAAAGAGCAAACTACAGCCATTCACGGGAATAACATAATTTTAAACTCTGTGAGACAGCTGATACCATTAAAAACCATGGCCCTATTATAGGCTGTCATTATTGATGGCTACTTGAGGAGACATACACTATAAAACATAAAGATAAAAAGCAAAAGGCTGTTTAGATAGATGTTCAGCTGAACGTTGCTAGCATCAAATCAGTGGCACTGAAGAAAATGAGAACAGACATATGGCACAGCCTCTGGACTAAATGTGTGCACATTATGGATCTGGTAAGGCTTTGCCGTTACAATGTACACTTTAAATCAAAGCAACATTGAAGTCAGTATTGATTGTTCTTGGAGATATATTTTACCTTCAGGCAGTGCTGTTTCCCAAAGGAGCGTGAGCAAGAACATATGTCTCTGTGCAGTGCTGACTGCTCGTGGACAGGGATCTCCCTGAAATCCTCTGAAACCGATTCCTCCTTTGGAAGTACCCACTGCTGCTGCTGAGGGACCGCTGTCTGTTCTTCAGGTACTCCCGGTAGTTTTTGGTGAGCAGGGTGTAGAGGAAAGGGTTGATACAGCTGTTGCTATAGGTGAGACAGGTTGTCAGATAATTAATGTTCTTCATCACCTTGGGAGATAAAGGGAAGGATTCATAATACTGGAAGAGGAGCTGCCATATCCAGAAAGGCAAGAAGCAAGCCCAGAACACCAGCACTATCGTGAAGATTAAATAGAGCACCTTTTGATTCGGCAGCCGCTTGGTCTGCTTGAAGGATGCTGTTTGCGACACCCAGTAAATCTTGGCTAATCGGATGTAAAGGTAGCCAATGATTACCCCTGGGCCCACGATGCTGGTACCAAAAAGGATGGTGAGATAGACTTTGTAGGACAGCTTGCTCCAAGTGGGCAGGCAGATGCTTTTGTTGTCCCTTTGCACCAGCTGGATCATGATGAGCATTGGGAGAGTGAGCAGCAGCGATACCAGCCAGATGACAACAGCAATGGCTTTTCGGTAACTCTTGGACCTCTTCACTGTGTCCAGGGGCTTCAGCACAGCAAAGTAGCGCTCTGTGCTCATGACTGTGAGGGTGAAGATGCTGGCGTGCATAGTGAGGAAGTCCAGACTGAAGAGGATGCGACAGCCAATGTCCCCAAAGTACCATTTCTGAATGAAGTAGGTCCCAACGATGAAGGGGATGGTGAGAAGGTAGAGCAGGTCCGCCAGGGCAAGGTTGATGATGTAAATATACATGGAGGCAGATGATCGCAAGTAATGGCACATCACCAGCAAGGTGTAGACGTTGCCTGTCACCCCAATCACACACATGAGGGAGAGGATTGTCCCGATGGTGCAGATGGCGATCATGTCCTCCATGGAACCGGTGGCTGGCGTGCCGTCCCCGGTGGCATTGGTGGAGGCGTTGAGTCTGATTCTGAACAGGCTGCCCTCACTTGAGTCTGTCACCATGTAGGGGGTTGCAGAAAAGTGGCTTTCCAGCTCGTCGGCTAGGGACATCCTTCTGGCCTTTTAATGCCAGAGGCTCTGTTCATGCCACAGGGGTCTGAAGATCTGTTCTTTCTGCCCTGAGAAATGTGACTCTTGGGAGATGGTGAACCATTTCTTAGCAGGGTCTCATCCAAGGAAGATCTGCATTCTCCACTAGAGGAAAAACATCAGAAACCAACATATTAGAAATCTGCCAGAGCAACACAAATTATCATTTAGAAGTTACCTGTCCCTGAGTACGTATCTGCACTGTCTGCATGTGCCAAAAGTCTTCTGCACTGAGGCCACTCGTGTAAGATTCATGCTATTATTGCAAAAGCACAGCTTTGAGGTATGACATGTCTTAGTGTGTCCATGGAAGAGACAAAAGAGTTCATATGGATCACTGGAACCGCTTGCTGCAATCCTTAGAGTTAGTTTGGGGTTGGGGAAAAAAAGCATCCTTCCTAAATTCATAACAGCAACTTGCAGAATAAGCATGGTTGCTTAAACTTCTATTCTGTTTAAGTGATACACTCAAAAGTCCTGTCCAACATTTCTGCAGTGTTTTCACAGAGCAACTTCCCTTGAACGAGAAGCTCCAGCTATGTCCTGACCTGCAGTATCAAATTGTAGTTGAGTGATGGTGAAAAAAAGCATTTTCTGTCTATAGAACACATTTTAGGCTGCACTGGGAGTTTTACATGTCTGTAAAATCAGTTTTTTTCATGCTCTCTGTCAAATGCAATCCCACAGATTTTCTTGCGTCCATGCATAGATATATTTCAGACAGACCTGTCTGTGAACCTGTCCAAACAGCCTCGCGCAGCGAGGTGTGAGATTGCTCTGCAGCCTGTTAGGCAGGTAGTCACTCTTTGTATGTGGGAGCGTCTGGTTAGCTCAGGCTCAGCACTAAAATCGTGACTGCGTTGCTTTGAATTTATACTAGCTCTGGGTGTAGGCAAAGGGAGATCAAACCGACCTGAGAAAAACACTGAAGAAATAGATAAAATGCCCAGATTTTAAGGCGTACCCAAAGCCTGTGCCAACCTAAAGGTCACTGCACACAGAAGTGCGTCTGCGCTATGTGTTTTATGGAGCTCAGAGTGTCTCTTTGTTTGGAAAACGCTGCGAGAGGGGCTGCTGGACCACCTTGTCCTTGCAGGGCTCAGCAGGCAGAGACTTCCCTCTGCCTCATTCCACTGGGCAGGTTGGGTTTGTTTTATCCTGGGAATTTGCTAAACTTTGCAGCTTTTCCCAGTGCGTTCGGCGTCCCTTTGCCTCCACACCAGCTCCGACTCCTTTGCCCTTTCTACCCTTGCTCCTTGGCAGCAGGACTACAGCACCAGGCCCTCCTCTGACTGCCCTCGTGTCAAAGACCCTGACAGTGACCTCCGCAGTGCTAGAGGGTGGACAATGTCCATCCCTTTCATGATTTGCCCTCATCTTTTCTGCTTCCCGTTACCACCTGCTGTGGGTGATGGGTGCTATGGAGATGTCATGCAAAAACTCTGCATAAAAGAGCGCAATCCAGTAGAGAGCGAGAATTCTTCTCGCTTAACAATTGGGATAGGGGTGCAAAAAAAAAGAGAAAATACACAGAGCCCAAGTCCCTTGGGTACAGACATCCGAGGAGGAGAGATGGAGTGTGGTCCTGCAGTGGTCAGTGCTCCTTTGGGATGTCATTCCTCTGGGCTGGTCTGCAGCATCTTCTCCAGCATCTCGGCTTTCTCGAACCTTGCAAACCCAAATCTGCCTCCTCCCTCCCCTGCTGTGCTGCGCGGTCCTCTCCTGCTCGGCTTTTGGGCACGTGTAGCCAGCCTGTCCGTGCACCGACTTGCTCCCTCATCGTCTGCTTTATCGATGTTCATGTACGAGCTGTGCTGGCAGCAAAACTGTCACACGTGAAGGAGATGTGGATGCTCGGGGAGCTCTGCCTGCTCCTCTGCCATACGATTGCCGCCACGCTTGGTTGGAAACGAATGGCTCTGCACGGGATGCTCCAGCTAAGCCCGGAGCTGGTCACACACGCAGCTATCGAGCTCAGTTGGATTTGTGATAGCTCGTTTGCAGGAGCACGTTTCCACGGCCCAGGTGCTGTGTCTTCTTGCAGCTGCCTCACTCTGTGTTCCGAGCACTTCTAGCAGATCTGTGCCGTCTCTGTGCGGTTCCCTGGCGTGACAGCTCCCGCCAGAGAGAGCTCAGCACACCGCGACTCTCCGCTCCTCTTCCGCTGAACCTGCGTTTTGCTTCATTCATAAAATTACTTACAGCGCTAATTCCATTCGGACGCTTCACCTGCCTCCGGACAGAGCCCACAGCTAAGCAAACCCTCACTCCTAGAGGAGGGAAATTAAGCGAACTGGGGAAACCTCGCATCATTTTAAAGTTACTGTCATTGCTGCACTTGTACATAAAAGCACACACTCACACACACACACACATACAATAGAGAGCTGGTTATTCCAAGCAGCCATTCAAGCGTCCTACGGTCTAAGCAATTTTCTCAGCCAATCCTGCCTTTCCCTCTCCATTATCATCACACAGGAGCACCATGCACATTCCGGCAGCTACGAACACAAATGAATTCCTCCTGCTCAAACCTGGCTTTTAAATCCGGCAGATGAAGTTTCCTACGAGAAATAAAATAAAAATGAATCTAGTAGCATGAAAGCTGAAACTTAAAAAAGGAAGAAAAAAAGGGAAAAGAAAAAAAGAGAATCCTCCTTCCTGGGCAGACAGCGAGAGATCCCCGTGCTCCGTCGCATCTGGGAAGGCAGCGGCAGGAAGGGAGCGTGCTACCTAGCCAAGTATGTTTGAAATCTGTGCGCTCTTAATACTCTCATTCTCCTCCCTTCACTCACGCCTGCTATTTCTGTTACTCAGTGACGTTAGGCATAGCGTGGTTTTGACTGCAGCCAGCGAAGAGCCTTTTTAAAGCAGCAGCATTTTGGTAGCCGTGGCTCGCTTAGCCGGCTCCCCCTGCCTGGCCGTGAGCCAGCCGGGGCTGCGAGATGTCACGGCTGTTTTCATCCCAGGACCGGTGATCCGAAAAGCCATCCCACCCCTCCTTACGTCGCGTTGAAGAGCTCAAATGCCTAACGTTGCCTGAGCAAAAGCATCGTGTCGGGGGAGAGGGGTCGGGCCAGGGAGGGTTAAATTCCTGCGGGAGGGTCGGCTGCCCGGGGAAACGGCAGAGCTCCTCGATTGGGAGATCAATTCCAAAGTGAAGCCAAAGTTTATTTGGGTTGGACGGCGTATTAACGGACAAATCTGTGCGGTGGTATCACGCACCACAGCATCTGCAATATTTCAGGCTGGCGGTAACAAAATGTTACGCAGGTTGTTTGGGGTTCGGCTGGTTGCCTTTCCTCAGCCGTACTCGAGGAGGGCAAAGATGGAGCGAGATCAGCCAGGCCCCTAGAAAAAACACGTGTGTGAGGAAGGGGCTGGCGCTGAGAAATGCCGAAGCTAAATTCAGGATTACTTTGTTAGCAGCTGAATATCGTGCTGGTTGCTTGCACACGATGGGATTGCTCTTCCTCCCAGTTCTCTGCTTTAGCTCTGTGGATCTCGGAGAGTTGTTCCTGATTTACACCAGTGGGAAGTGAGGAGCATCCACCTCTCTCAGGGTGTCTCCTGCTGGGCACGGGGGTGTGGGAGATGCCTGTCCGTCCCGTTGCTTGCTTTGCTGGTTTGTGTTTGGGCAGCCATGGCAATTAGGTGATGCTTCCCAGCGCGGGGCTCCTGGGAGGCGGCAGTACCGGGCACACCAGCTGCCCCCGGCTCATCCATCCCGCACTGCTGTTACTGACTGAGAGCTGTTTCCTCCTCTAACTCACTCCCTGGATAATTGTATCACTTCTTCCCTGTTCTCAACTTTCACACCCTGCTCTCCATGTGCTTCCAGATGCATGCTGTGTCTAAGGTCTTGTCTTCCCGCAGTGCAAGCCCAGTTCCGCGGGAGCTGCGCAGCGTGGCTGTGGCAGCGCCTGGAAAGCTTTGTGAGCACCGGCTGGGGCTGTCCCTGCAACGGGGCAGCTCACGTGCAAAGCGGGGTCCCTCTGAGGGTACGGGCTTTTGAGTGTGGGCAGGACTTGGGTTAGGAGCAAATCCTCATTGTTTTTTTTGCAATGAAAATACATTTCATGTTAGCAGCTCTAACGAGGGCTGGCTGAGCTCTACAACTTCAGCCCAAACATCCTCAGATGTACGGGTGCTTGGCTCTAAAGATTTCTTTTTAAAATCTGCATTTTGTGCCTAGCCCCTGGAAATCTTTGGAAAAGTGTGAGCTGGAAGCTTTTTCTCACGCTGTTTCCCAGGTGAGATGGAGTTGCCCACCGACTGCGTGACTCCACCAGCGCGGTGGTCCCTTGGCAAACACTGAAGGTGAAGCCATTGGCAAAATGCTTTATTTGCGGGTGATCTGCTGGGAACAAGGAGGTCATTCCTGTGGCAGTCTCCTCTTCACATTCAGAGCAGGGACAACGTGCTGCTGTCCTTGAATCCCCTTGCTACTGTCTGCGCGCAACTCAAAGGGTGCGTTGGCACAAGCCATGGGCGACTGCAGTGATGCTGGCCGGGGAGGTGGGTGCCTCTGCTGGGCATGGCTTGGCCACGCCGCTTCCATCTCCAGCCTTTGGTAGGTGTGTGCAGGTCTCTCTCCAGGCATCAACACTGGAACTGTCCCACTCCTCTGTCACCGAGGTGCCGGTGGGTTGGTATTGGCCCATGCCAGGGAAAGGAAGGGGGAAATGGGATGGGGGGAGGTTTCTGGCCAACCCAGTTCCGCAGTTGAAGAGGGAGAGGGAACTGCTGGAGAGAGTCCAGCGTAGGGCAACCAAGATGATTGAGGGATTGGAGCATCTCCCTTATGAGGAAAGGCTGAGAGCGCTGGGACTCTTTAGCCTGGAGAAGAGAAGGCTGAGGGGAGACCTCATAATTGCTTACAAGTATCTAAAGGGTGGGTTGAAGGAGGATGGAGCCAGACTCTTCTCGGTGGTTCCCAGTGACAGGACGAGGGGCAATGGGCACAAGTTGGAACATAGGAGGTTCCGTTCAAATATACAGAAAAACTTCTTTACGGTTGGGGTGGCAGAGCAGTGGCACAGGCTGCCCAGGGGGGTGGGGGAGTCCCCTTCTCTGGAGATTTTCAAGCCCCGCCTGGATGCAGTCCTGAGTGATGTGCTATGGGCAATCCTGCTTTGGCAGGGGAGTTGGGCTAGATGATCTCTAGAGGTCCCTTCCAACTCTGAAAATTCCGTGATTCCGTAACCCATCAGTTTCCTGGACCTGTTGGCCCCAACCTGGTGCTTCCTTTTGTTGGTGTTTAAACCTTTTGCAAAACGTTATAGCAGTGTGTTTATCAGGAAATCTCAGTGCCCACGGGGCTGCCATGAGGGGAAGCTGGGCTCCCATACGGTCTGTGTCCTGCTGGAGTCGTTAGAGGAGGTGTCTGGAGAGGCGTTCGAGAGCAGCATGGACAGTGTCAGGTTCACAGCGCTGGCTCACAGGGTTGTTTGTGGTCATAGTTTTGCTGCTTCTGTTCCCCTTATTTTCCTCATCAGTAAAACAGAGATCGTTGAGCTCACTTATCTCCCGGTGCTCTGAGTTTCAGGGTTTTTCACATTTGTCAGATGCTATTAGAGCTATAGACAGGAGTTCCAGCCCCCGTGATTTGTAGCAGGACTAGGAACTGCCCAGTCAATAACAGATGAAGGTAGAAGTCCTCTGAGATATGAAACAGGTCTGTTTAATCATTCAAGAAACATCCGCTGGTACGGGGCTCGAGTTCTGCATAGGAGCCTTCTGAAGTTACTGCAAAGGTAATAACCATTAGTGTTCTATTAAGTACAGGGCAGGTAAGACTCCTTCTCCCCCGTTGATATAAGGATTTGTGTCAGTGCTGTGTGAATTTGATTGTGTTTGATTACTGATTACAACCTCAGCTGAACCAGTCAAATCTTCGGTGTCTCTGGAGCTGGGCTGTGTGCCCCGCCAGCTGTGTGCCCCGCCAGCTGTGTGCCCCGCCAGCTGTGCGCCCTACTGTCTGTCTGCTGCCTCCCCGGTCTGTGCAGGGCCCCTTCGGCGTGTTCCACTTTCGCTGGGGCAGTTCTGAGACCAGGTTTGCCAGCAGCCATGGGCTTCTTTCTGCTCCCAGCTGGAAGTGTAAGTTTGTCTACGTATCACATTTTAAAAATGTAATAAAGTGCTGCTCCCTCTGTGTAGGGGAGGGGTGTGTACAAATGCAGCCAAAATTGATAAAAGAAAAGAATCTCATGAATGTGTCTGCATTCTTGGTCTGGGTCAGGTCTAGAAACATGCGCAAGCTCAGGGTAAGATGTGATTCCCATTCGCTGACTTGGTTTACTCCTCTCCATGCGTGACCCCCTTTAATACCCAGGAGTAGTTGTGATACAGCATACGTGTCTCCAGTGTTATCATGGGCACAGAGAAATTCAAATTACTTTATGTGAAGCTGCCCTGATTTTGGGCTCAGCCCAAAGGAGACCAAACATTTGCAGCATCGTGCTGAGCGCGGGTTGTCCCGGTGCCGCGCTGGCAGCCGGGAGCGCACCCAAATGGCAGCAGCCCTTCCTGAGAAGGAGCGTCGGTGAGGTGGCTGTGACCCGCTGTGCAGGACATGGCAGTCCCCGGTCACCTCTTGTTCCTAGGAAACTTGCATTTAAATCCCTCTGTTCCAGCACTCATGGTCTTTGGACACATACAAATGTGATATCCGAATTCCCGGCTGGTCCCCAAGTGCTTTTTTCACTCTTCCTGCTATCTGTCCCCGCCGGTGAAAGAGCCACCCAAACTCGGCCAACGCATTTGGAGACTTCACTGAGCTTTTTTTTTTTTTGGCATTTTTTGTCTCCTTTCTTCCTGTTTTTTTGCAATATGAAACTTCACTTGTCCTTTCTGAGTCGGTATGGCTTTGCTCCTTGGCTGCTTTGTGTGAAAGTGAGACTCCGGGGGCTGAAATCACCAGCTTATTTTCCCTCATCCAGGATCCCTTACACAGATACCGGGTTTGTAGCTGCTCTGCTCACCGAGAGTAGTCATCCCTCGCTCAGCTCTCTGTCAGCCCGGGACGATTTGTGTGTTGCCATCAGCTTTTCCCCTGCACGGGGGTAAATTGCATGGACAGCTCAAGGACTGGTGCTGAAAGGGGACTGAGATGCTGTCCTGGGTTCTTATCTACCACGTCTGGTGTTTCTGGCCCAAATAGTGTCACTGGCCAGGGCAGGGGAACCAACCCAGATGTTCCCTGCTGGTGCCCTGGTGGGTGGGAAAGGGCAGAGGGCTGAAGCTCTGGCTCCGTGGGATTTGCAGGTAATACCTGCACTATCTCCAGCTCAGGACCATGGTGAAGGCTGGTCCTGGAGGGATGGAAGGAGCAGAAGGGGCCAGAGATTCTCCCAGCTTTCCTCTTGACACTGTTTCTAATGAACTGTTGCTCCTCTCTGTCCTGAATTCCATCTTGCTGTTAGAGGGACCCATTCGAGATCACACAGATCACCTCTGTTCTTACACAAGTTACAAGTTTTGGACTTCTATGAGGTCCAACGTTTGCTATATGGTGCTGGGAGGTGCTCTGTGGTCCATATGGGAATGTGGTGAGGCACAATGGGCTAAACTGCTCTCCCAGACTGATGTGGTCGGGGCTGGTGTCCACAATGTGGATTGTCCCTTTGAGTCAGATATACTTTACAGACAAACCATATTAGGAGAAGATGTTATTCCATCTCTGCAGCTGATCTGACTCCGGCCCTGAGCTCTGGACAGCAGACAGGATGGCATTCGTTTTCCTGTGGGACATGTATGAGTGGGATCATTTGGCCTCCGTTTTGGCAGCCTTTGACATTTGCAGACCGGTCCGAGTCTCTGCGAGGCGTCCCGGCGCCTGCCTTGGGGCCGGGAGTGCTCCCACAGCTGTGCCAGGGACCAAAGGTAGGGGACATTCAGA
The DNA here is from genome assembly GCA_008711295.1 of Anarhynchus alexandrinus. Classification (NCBI taxonomy): domain Eukaryota; kingdom Metazoa; phylum Chordata; class Aves; order Charadriiformes; family Charadriidae; genus Anarhynchus; species Anarhynchus alexandrinus. The sequence goes on from VUYV01000152.1 coordinate 1,534,297, forward strand.
TTTAACATCTGGTGCTTGACACGTGAATGGAGACGATTTCTCCACGCTGAAGGATTCATCTGTTCGGGGCAAGCACTGAGCTCGGACAGGCACTGCTGGTCTCTCTGGGGGAATGGAGCTGGGGCTCCTATGTGGCTGCTCAGGATCCAGGGGAGCTCCCGAAGGAGGGAACATCACTGCCTCCTGCATGGATTCTCCGTCTCAATCCCTCTATGCAGTGGGGTGCAGGCTCTTCTTCAGCAGGAGGTCTGGTGCCTACAAAACCTGCAGAGCATCCAAATCTTGCCTCCTATCCCAGTCCCCTAGTCGGATGACACTATGTTGCTGGCTGAGCATCCCGTGCACCCACCAGGCAGGCAGAATTTGTCCCCTGTCTAACCTGCAAGGCACGGTGTTGTTCAATAGAGATGACAGTGATTCTGTGTCAGGGCCAGATCCCACCATGCTCTGCAAAGGTGGGAGGGGAGCCTGAGCGACCAGGTATGACCCAGATCACCTCGATGGTAGGTGATAAGAGGGAGTTACAGCCTCCTTAATTCCTTCTCTTGCTGCCCTCCAGGAAATCCACATCTGCATCCTAAATAACTTTGCAATTCAAATAATGGCCACTCTGTCTGCACCTCCATCCATCCATCCATCCATCCATCCATCCATCCATCCATCGTGCTGTGTGGTTGCCCTAGTAGAATGTGGTGAGTTGGCCATCTTGTGTAGATTCATCCTCCCTCCTGACCCAGGGTCTCTGGTGTTAAATGACCAAGTACTTCATTAAACTTTCTTGAGCGTTTGTGATGGGTTAGGCTGAGGCCGGATTTGTCACAGACTGTCAGTGCTCATTCCAGATTCAGTTTTCTTTGCAAAGAGCGTCGATCGCCCTCGGGTTATGGTGAGGGAAGCCCTGGCTGGGTGAGTCTGTTACTGGAGCTGTGTTTGTACAGCAGCTGTGATGGTCCAGCTCCTGCTGGTGGCAGGCGGAAGCTGGTGATCTTTCTATACCTGGAACTAGATGGCCTTGTGTGTCCATCAGACTGAATGAAGTGGTTCGGCTTCGTTGTTATTTCCCATAGGCAGGGACTGGATATTCATTGGAAAATGAGCATGCCGGTGTATCCCGGCTGGTGTGTGTGCATTTCATTGCTGTCTGTTGTACCACCACACTCACAGGCTGGTTAGTCTGGTTAGAGACTTGCCTGAACCCTGTTTAGACCCTGATTTTGGTAAATTAAAGAAGATCCTTACTGCCGGGCAGCTGGGTGTCTGAGTGGGGCTGGAAGACGGGACAGCAGTGCAGCGCGTACGGCTGAGCTGTGCTCAGGGATGCTCAGGAGCAGCTCCCTCAGGCACAGCCCTCCACGTGGCTTCAGTCCGGAATAAATTGCGCAAAGCAACATTAACACACTAATCCGGGCACTTTTTCTAACGCAGAAGTCAAGGTGCTCCGTGTTACCCCATCACACTGGGGCCTGGCCAAATAGCACATCTGTGTGTAGAGAGGTTCCTGCCAGGAGGGAGCAGAGCAGCAGCTGCACGTCTTGGTTGTTTGCGTGCAAAAAAAAGTTTCTAATGTGTTCGTTTGTGAGCAGTATCTAATGCCAAAGGGCCTTGGTACAAATGCAAACAAGAACTTAAATGCATTGATTTACAACGTCTTTCGGCTTTGCAAGTCTGCTTTGGCAAATCCATTTACCCTTCAGTGTCTGGAAAAGACAAAAAGCATCCAGGACCTGCCGAGGAGAAGTTTTCCTCACCTCTTTTCTACTGTCGCGTCAGGAGTTGTTCTTTGGGGTACAGGGAACTGCAGAGGACAGAGATAAGGGTGCTGGAAACCATTGCTAACGAGCAGGTATTTTATACAAGTACAGCAAATCATGATTAGCTGTGAGTGGTTTTATATCTGACATCGGTGATTAGTACGGCTGCTCATGGATTTGTCTCGGTTGAACGTGTCCCTGGCCAAGTGCTCTTCTCTGCAGCAGGAGAGACGGGTCCTGCCCCTGACGGCTCGTGCTAAATCATAACTTTGTCTTAGCCTCGGTTGGTTTTTCGAGAGGTTTTAGCAGCGCTAAAGCTATTTCGGCAGTCCTTATAGCCGGGTGCTGCTAACTCAAATAAGCTGGTGACTTTCCTGGCAGCCTTTTGCGCTGTATAGTGCGGCCAATGTGTCGTTTGCACAGCTGCCTCATTAAAACTCCTAAATCAAGCCATCCTGCTGGCTCCTCCATGACTTTGTGAAGACAGTTTCCTCCTCTCCCCGAGTCTGCACAGCCCCATATACATTTTTATTAGCAAGGTCTGAGATGTGCTATTTGAGCTTCTTTATCCTTTGACCTCCCCACTTCCCTTTCAATTCCTAGAAGAGCTGCAGGGAGTTTGGTTACTCGGGGGAAGGCAGGCAGGCTCTGGTAGGCAGAAGAGGTCATCACTTCCCTCCAAATGCTGAGAAGAGCTTCCCTCTTACAAATGCCTTTGGGAGAACCTCTTCAGCATGGGAGAGGGTTTAGCCTGGGTAATATTTCACATTTTCCTCCACGCCAATTATAATCTGATCATTTTTTTGACAATATTTTGAGAGTGACTCGGGTTTGGGGACACAGAAAAATGCTTCTGAATTTTCTTTATTGCAAAGGACTCAAGATTAACAAACAAAAAAAATCATCGCAGAGTTCTCCTGGAAATGCTCCAGACCATCATCAGAGGAGGCATGGGGAGTACAGCCAAACTGAGAGAAGCACCTTCCATGGGCCAAAACCTGATGCTGGACTAGAGCCAAAAGTTTCCTTGCTGTTATTTGCTATTACATATGTCCTGTGCAGCACTTCCACGTTCTAGTCTGCATGGCTGTGCTGACCACACCACTGCTTTGCAGTTTTGTTTAGTGTCCTCAGTCATCTTCTCCTCCTCTCCAGACGCCCTGTTCCCTCCTTGGGAGGCCATTCTCTGTTTCTCAGCCTGGTTCCTCATAGCTGGGGATTAGAGGATTTAGGGAAGTGTTTTGGGGCCAGCAGACTTGTAGGGGAAAAAATCAGGCTCCCGCCATTTCCAGCTAAAGGTCCTGTTGCTGGCCCCAGATGTTTTCTCAGCACGGAGGGCAGCACACATCCTCAGCTCTTGCTGCCTCTGCCTGGCAGCAGAGATTTCTGCTGGAGCCTTCAAAACCCTCTTACAAGATACACAAGATGAAGCGTGAAAGGTTGTCTGGCAGCATGTAAAGAGCAGCAAATGTCATTGCGTAGAGTTTATGCCACTGTGGACTCCGTGGTGGCATTTGCCATCCTGCACACATGGGGGTAGAGCTGGAAGGACCTGGGGATGGTGAGGGTCACCTCTCTGAAGCAGCAGATGCTAATTCACATTCTCCTTTAAATAGCTGCTTTTCTATAATAAATTATAATCCCACATAATACATTTTCTTGCTTACTCTGATGAGCGACTTCTGTTCCCACTGGTGATAGCTCAGTGCTGACTTCTAGTGCCTGTCTTCACATTGCTGTGAAGACAGTAAAGGAGACAGTAAAATCCTCTTTTTCCCCCTTGTGGCAGCGTCACCGAACTCTGAGCCAGAGTCCTTGTAATGCTGCTTCAGCCCCATCTGGGGCTGCTGCCCTCTTTCTGCTCTGCACCGTGTTCCCTCAAGTCTTTTCAAGGCCTCTCTTGACCAGAAGCATCCAGCCCTTCCCAGCAGAGCAGAAGTCTGGGGGTCACCAAGCAGGGGCAGAGGCTCTGCTCCCCTCTGTAAGCTGTCCCAAACTGTGGCACGGGCTGTACAGCGCAGATGCTCCAGGGTACGGGCAGCCTCAGCCAAAATGGCTGCCTGGCACGAGGCGTTTGTCCCCAGGGTTCAGTCTGCAGCATGCAGGGCCATCGCAGTGGACGGTGATGGTGGCGGTGGTGGCACTGGGTACCAGTCCGCGGTTAGAGAGGGCTGCAGGACAGGCTGGGTCACCCACCAACTGGCTGATTCGAGTGAGATGAACCAGTGCATCCCTACAAAGAGGAAGNTGACTGGCTGATTCGAGTGAGATAAACCCTTACTTCTTCTCAAAATCCATCAGTGGAGCATCTGTCCTCGGGTACGATGAGCTTTGTGTGTTTACCACCCATGCCCCGCGCGCTGCTGTGAGGTCCCTGCCGAGGCGGGTGGGAACGACAGCGTGCAGGGTGCTTCAAAGAGAAAGACGTTGAGCTAAAAGCACTGCCAGAAACGACAGGTGTTAGTTGAAAGACTCTAAAGCGCGTGCCAGTTTTTAAATAAAGCGTTTTGCCCTCCGCGGGTTGCTTCCTGTGATGAGGAGCAGGTAGCAGATGCGTCACCTGCGCCAGTGAGACCTCTCTGCAGGGACCTCTGCGTCACCAGGAGAAGGTCTGGGCAGCAGCGGCGGATGCTGCAGAGCACAGGGGCGACGGCTGTGTGGCGTTCGTTCCTCTGTCGGTGTAGGAACTGGCTGGAGGACGTTGGGTCAAGCAGGCGATGGACATGGCACTTCACCCCAAGCAGGGACCTGTTCCCCTCGGGCAGCAATTGCTTCTCTTCTTTCGTTTCACTTCTCCCAGGGCACAGCGCTCCTCTGCCCGCTCTCCCTTCCCACCATTACTTGTTCCTGCATTTTATAAACCCTACCCGAGAAGGATGCAGCCATCGGCATTTAATGTCAGAGGGAAATTCTCCTGGAAACGGCTCTAATGTAGAAAAAGGGGCTTAATTCCTTGGTTGAAAGCAGTAGGAAGGCTGAGCAGGCACCTGGTTTAACAGTTGGAGAGCACTTTTTATTGTTCCAAAATATTTTTCTCTGGCTTGATTTGGCCCAAAGTAACGCTTTGCTTAATGGAGGCTTTCTAGTAGCCGAGTGCTGCGCCGCTCGCTGGGAAGGGGCTGCACGCAGCAAACGGTGGGCACTGGGACGGAGCTGGGATGGCCCAGGGCTGTCCCCAGCACAGATCCCGAGCGAGATGGGGTGCTCTGCGAGGGGGTGTGCAGGGAAGCCCACGCTGGGAAGGTAAACTGCCCATTTGCAGCCCGAGCAATGCCCTGTCAGACTGACCAGGCCGGTGTAACTCAATTTATCGTGCGTTTGCATCATTTTGGTGGCTGAGGCTGCATGCGCATGGGCTGTGCTGCTCCCCCCCCGCTTCCCCGCCTGCGCCCCACCGCGCTTCACCGCGCTGACAGCGCCCGCCGGCACGCTTAGATCGTTTCCCTCTTATTCCTCGGCGCTCTTCAAAACTACTCTCACCTCACCTAAACTCTTGCATGTGGACACAGCATCTTTCCCGGATCGACCTCGCCGCAGATGTTTTCTTTCATCTCTGCTGCTCGCCCAGCAGCAGCCGAGCCCAGCTGTGCCGCATCCCAGCAAAGCTGGTGGCAGCAGCCCCCCAAAAAAGTCACCGTGAAGCTGCCGCATAAAACACCCTCCTGGCTTCAGGACATTTGTATGGTACCATTGCTGCACGTTCGGAAGTCTTGTAAAATCCTGATGTTTGAAGTAGATTGCTGCCGGGGGGCTGGGGAGCCGCCTTTGAAGTGCGTCGTGGCCTTTTGATGCTGCGTGCGGGTGAAGGGTTGGGGATTTTTCGGGTTTTGGAAGTGGTGTCAAAGCCGCAGCTGTTTATTGGAGAGTGAAAGGGAGCAGCATCCCTTGCGCATCCCTTGCACATCCCTTGCACCGCTCACTGTAAATGTCAAAACATACAAACATCTGCATCAGTGGAAAAAAAACCCAACGCCTAAAACACAAGAAACCCCACTCAATGCAGAAATCAGGAGTAGGATGAAGTGCTCCTCTTCTGTGTCTCCAGACCCTCAGCACGTCACCTCTCGATTCCCACCAGGGTGATGTGGGATGCATTTTTTGGCTGCCTGACTGCGCTGTCGTCGCTGGGGGTGGCTGTTACGGCTGCACCTGCGCCGCCTCCTGTTTCATCCTCCTGTTCTGGATCCTGCCTCGCTCTGTAGCATTCCGGGGGTGTACAAATGAAGAGATATGCAGGGAAACCAAGTGCTGCGTTTCACATGCTTATGTATCATAGCTGTGCTTAAAGCCATTCTTATTTCACCGTGCAGGCTGCTCCATGTGTGAACGAGGAGAGAAGATGTGTATGCTCGGAGCTGCGGATGAGTTTCCCCACGCACCTTCTGGGCTCTGTGCGGTGCAGGCGGCTCCGTGGTGCCTCCCTGGGTGCCTGGCACGTCAGCACCTTGCCCATCCCCGCTAACCAAGTCCCCACTATTTCTTATTAACCCCCAACCCACCTCTCCCCAGTTGCCAGTACTGTTTGCGTGTCCTTTGCAGACTATTTGGAATAAAAGGGTTCTCTAGGCTGGAACAGTGAAGGTCAGGAATCCAGACTGGATTGTGGGGCTGGGGCTGGCGGGGCGCTTTTGAGCAGTTACCGCTTTGCGAGTTATCCGCGTCCAACACAAATGAGAGATATTGGGCACTTTGCTGCGTGGGATGAGCGGTTGTTGCCCGTAGTTGTTGTGAGCCTTTAAACACCTCGAGTGTTAACTGCAAGCAAAACATTCAAGGCTTTTAGTGACTTTAAAGCTACTTTTGCCAGCCTGCATTAGTTGGGCATGACTCACTGCAATTAGGCATCCCGCAACTTGTTGCAAAGAGGCTCTTGGTGACCTGTGCTGACCCTGTCTGAGGCCCAGTCCCCTTGGGACATTACCCAAGCGTTGATCCAGGACGTGCAGAGTTTAGGTGAGGTGAAAGTAGTTCTGAAGAACACCAAGTACTCCAGGAATAAGAGGAAAATGATCTAAGCGTGCTGGTGGGTGCTGTCAGAGCGGCTCAGTGTGGTTGAGCGCAGGCGGGGAAGCTGGGGGGGAGCAGCACAGGGCCATGAAGATGATCCGAGGGCTGGAGCACCGCTCCTATGAGGACAGGCTGAGAGAGGTGGGGGTGTTCAGCCTGGAGAAGAGAAGGCTCCGGGGAGATCTTATTGCGGCCTTTCAGTACCTAAAGGGGGCCTACAGGAGAGCTGGGGAAGGACTTTTTACTAGGGCATGAAGTGATAGGATGAGGGGGAATGGCTTTAAACTGGAAGAGGGCAGGTTTAGATTAGGTATTAGGAAGAATTTTTTCACTCTGAGGGTGGTGAGGCACTGGCCCAGGTTGCCCCGAGAAGCTGTGGCTGCCCCATCCCTGGAGGTGTTCAAGGCCAGGCTGGACGGGGCTTGGAGCAACCTGGGCTGGTGGGAGGTATCCCTGCCCAGGGCAGGGGGGTTGGAACTGGATGATCTTCAAGGTCCTTTCCAACCTAAACCGTTCTATGATGACTCTGTGCCGCTGCAACATCTGGCCGTGCCTTCTCCTCGCAGCACAGCAAGAGCTCCTTATCTCTCAGTTGCATACAGAAAGCCATGGGAGCTGACAGCACTTCACTTGATCAGAACGGAGGGGGATCTTTTTGCCTTTGCTACCTGTTCCAGGTGGCGGCTCTTGCCAGCGCTATCAAGCGTTTCCCTTTCAAACTCAATTACCTTTCACTGCTCGCCCTTCTCAGGAGCTGCTCCTTGCAGCCGGCTCAGCCATGCCCGGACCTCTGCAGTGTCTCAACCGTGCCCAGGGCACACAGTGCGGGGACCCACTTGACTGCTTTAATTGCCTGAAATTAATTACATTGCAAAGGGCCGTCGTGGTCTTTGTACGTGTAGAGGAGCGTTTGCTGCTGGAGCCCTGGCATGCAAGCAGAGCTAGCTGTGAGTCTAAGATATTATTGGGATCAAGAAGCAAACAACTTTAATTTTTCAGTCAGACTTCATCTTCACTCTCCAGAATCACTTTGAGTCATCAGCAAACTTTGTCATTTTCCTCTTCACTCCTTTTTTCCAGCTCGCTTATGAAGGCACTGGATGGTGCCCCAGAGCCACCGGGGGTGACTCTGCCCACTCTGAAATTTGACCATTTACTCCCACGCTCTGTTTCTTGTCTTTTAACCAATTATTTATTTGTATGATAACCTTTGCTTTTGTCTCATGGAAGATTAGTTGTTGAAGGACCTTGCTGAATGCTTTCTGATAATCCAAGCAAACGGCAGTAATTACATTTCCCTTTTCTACACCCTCATGGGCTCCTGCAGAGAGCTCCACTCTGTTCCCAAGGCAGAGCTTCTCTTTTGAAAACCTGTGCTACCTCTTCCCCAATACGCTTATCCATGTGCCTGTTCGCTCTTTCCTTTATCCCAGTTTCTCCTAATTCGTCATGTTTGCTTCTCCGTGGTCCCCCAGCTCGTCACCGAAACCTTTTTGGGAAACTGGCATCACATCAACCACTTTCTAGTCATCCACTACGAAGAGAGCTTTAAGCAAGAAGTAACGTGCTGCAGTTAACGCTGAAGCTATTTCATCCCTGAGCTTCTTTATAGCTTTTGGGTGAATACGGTTCTAAACCTGGCATGCTTGAAATGAGTTCATACAGGAGGGGAGATCGTAGTCTGCTGTATTTATTTTACTTCATTGATTGTGTGGCTTTTAACTTTCTGCATAAAAAGAAATCTGTGCTTTAAGACATGCGGTGCATTACACTGACTTAAGAATACTTGGGCTGGGAGTGCTGCTTTGAAAAATTCGTTTGAAAATATGAAGTCTGGACTGCTGACGCCAGGTCCTTTCAGAAGGGATAAAGAAATTGTTAAACATACCAGAGAGCATTCTTCGATGTCTGCAGCTGTTAATACATAACCCCTAGTGTTACCTGGGGGGCTTTAGAAAGAAAAGAAACAATGAACAGGAAGGAAAATAATAATCTCTCTACTGTACAGAACATATTCTTTCCTTCTAGGACTGGTTGTGCCCAGGCTGTTGGTGTTCCAGGCTCTTTGTTTGCTTTCTGTGATCATAAATCTTGTCATGAATCTGAGTGTTTCTGTGTCTTTCCACATTCTTCTTAGGAGCAATTTCTGCAAATTTTGCACACGCAAGTCTGGGAAATAAATGGCCTCGGTGGCTGTTAACGCAACCGGGCTGTGTTTAAGCTCTGTGAGTGGCTAATGCTGTCAGCTGTGGGGAGAGGTGGGCTGCAGATACCTGTCTCAGCTGTATTTAGGGGGTTGGACCATGGAGGAGTGGGCAAGCCCAGGTTTAGGGGTGGCTGTGGCTTGAGGAGCTGCTGAAGTCTTGTAGGTCCAGGAGGGCTGAGAGGCGGCAGGAGCTGTAAAAGAGGAGCGTGAGCATGCAAAAGCTGTAAGTTTTGTTACTCCTAATGAAAGGTCTTGCTGTGTTTCATGTTTGTATCCAGGGGTAGGTGGGCAAGGGGGTAGCAGAAGCAACAGAAGAGCCACTTATCCTTATAACCAATTAAAACTTGCAGGGTATTGGCGGTAATGTTGTAAAATATGTTCTCCTACTTCATCTCTGCTGCTGAGATGGAGGTACAGATGTAGCAGCTGCGATGTAAGGAACGTATGAGGGACCTGTATGTTCCCCTCCAACCTTCCTCGTGTTCCAGAGAGGGTTAAGTCCCAAATCTGTTTTCTCTATTATGCTATTCCTTACTCCCCTTGTGCTTTGCTTTGTTTGAAGTTTGAAACTCTAATGGCTAAAACCTTTGGATTTTATGAGCCGTCTCAAAGTATTCAATTGCCTTCCTGTGAGAGGAATTGCTTTCCTTTCCTTCCCCCCCTCCCCTTGTGACTGCCCGTCTCTTGCACGCGTCTGTTCTGGCTGAGTGGTTGCCCTTGCTGGGGCGGCTGGTGGTTTACCGCTTTCCCATAAACCACAGGCTGGGAAGAAAACCATTGCGTTGCTTTCTCTCCATGTGGAAGCAAGGGAGAGGGGCCTGCCGTACCTACCTGGCAGCTGCTTTTCCACAAGCTGGGATGTCCTCAAAGAAGCTGGTTTGCTCTGTGCCCGTTGTGTGTATGTACTCCGGGGCTGGTTCGTGATGAAGGGGCTGGCAGGCGGCTCCAGGGGGTACATGGGGAAGCCGGGACGGCAACTGGAGTGGAGAGGAATGAAGTGAAGTGGCCTCAGCTCCTTCTGAACCCTCAGAAGCAGAGTCTGAGCTGTGGCAAAGGAAGGGTCTTCATGTTTGCTCCGACCTAAGAGCTCCCAGTGTCCCCCCAGGGTGGCAGACCTGCCCCTTCTCTCTTGTTGAGCAGCACCCAGCTGGGTGGGAGGCAGGCGTGGGCTGCCAGCTCCGGTCTGGCCCTTCAGTGTCCCTGTGCTGGGAAAACCCTTCTTCTTTGTCCCTCTGCAGGGAAGCCCTCTCTTTCCTCTCAGGGCCCCAGTTCTGCACAAAGAACCAAGCTTATTTTTTTCTTTTTTTCTTTTTTTTGTTCGCCTTGTGCAGTCTGTACCTGTTTCCAGGTGATTACACTGTGGCACATGCAGTCTTCTGAATGCTAAAGCACTTCAGCTCTTTCCCTTTTTTAGTCATCCTTCTGCCTTGAATTTTCTGCATTTGTAGTTTCTGCTCATTGCTATTTTCTCATTTTCTTCTTCCCAGGGTAAGACAGAGTTGACCCCGTAGCTTGTGTCTTTATGCATCTGGTGTAACAATGCAGCCCTCCGTCTCCTGCTGCCACGGCTCAGGCTGCAATAAAGCAGATCAAAACGCAGGTGGCTATGGTTTTGTCGGGGGCGCCCGAGTATCGAGGTGTAAAGCTGGCACGCTGTTCATGCGCTCGGTCTGGTAGCAAACCTGCTGAGATGCTGTGCCTCTGCTGACTCAGCTTCCTCCACGTCTGGGAGATGCCAAGTTGGGGAAGACTCCTGTGCCTTTTGCTGAGGGTGGCAGGATTCTTTTCCTCTTTGCAGCAATCTCTGAGCGGACAGTATTTAAATTAGCGTTAGGGTTACATGCGTGCATAGACCCACCTTGTGCTTCTAGCTTGAGGGTCAAGGGGAAGAGAAAAGATGCTTGTCTGAACCAGTTAGACCAGATAGCGTGTCTGTCCTGACCCTCTTCTTGGCTGCGGGTCCATGATACCAAACAGTAGAGTCCACTCAGCTGCAGTTCGTTACTAAGTCGAGTGGGTGAAAGAGCTCGGTGAGAAAACATGCCCTCCTGAACTAGGGGTAGTGCTCCCCCCTCCTTCCCAGCCAGACGAGGCTGCAACAAGAGACGTGCGTAGATTTGTGTCTCTTTCCCACAAGAGCGTCCTATGGGAATAGTTTTGCCAAAGGAACACATAAACTTGCAGAAACCCTGCTGTTGGAGCGTCTCCCGAGAGCTGCACTAGCTGTTCCCGGAGCTGTAACTCCCAACTGAACGACACAGAGCTTGGCGATCGGGAGAATTTTTCAAGATTTTCGAATATATAAGCGAGGGGGAGAGAGAAAGGAAAGGGGGCTTCTCCCATTCTAACCAGAGCTCCTAGCCTTCTCTCTTAACATTGGTAGTATGTTGTCCAAAAATATCCTAGCTCTCACTGGTTAGCATTTCGTGACAAAACTTCTTGTCGGGACATGTGATGAGTTTTGCTGTGATTTCTGCTGGCGTGTGCCAGCACCTGGGAGACAGCATTTCGCAAACACTTCCATTTGCATCACTCATTCCTCTCCCGTGTGCCAGATCCCATCTCCCCTGTTTATCTCTCGTCTTGCACAACCCTCGCCGTTGTGCCAGACTTCATCTCACTCTGTCACTGCTCCATTCTTCCCTGTCTGCATCCACACTCCCTTTGCTCCAGGTGACCAAACCTCAAAGGTACTGGTGTGGGTGGGAGTCTAGGAACTGGGCAGCACAGATGGCTTCTGATCCTCGGTGGCCTCTCCTGTGTGTGCATCTCTGATGACTTTTCTTTACTTTTTATGGGCTGCTTTGAGACTTGACCTTGCCAAGAACTGCTCTCCCCAACCCTGTGCCGATCCAATGGTCCCTGTGTCTGCAATACCTTCAGTAGCAACAAAAATCTGGTGCCTTGGCAGATAGCGAGTAGGGCCCAGTGGCTTGTAGGAGAGCATGGTGAAAGCTGAGAGTGCAGAGGAGCAATGAAGTTATAGAGTGAGGAACAAGAGGGGAAGGAGAAAATCTGGCAGGTTTTTCTTCGGACTGCTCCAGTTCAGAAAGTTGCTCAAATGTCTGCTGGCATCTCTAAAGGTTACTAAAGTCCACCCAGATCTTGGTGAAACCTTGAAACGGTGCTGCTCACGTCGATGAGGATAAGCTGGGTAGAGACAGGTTTAGTTGGTGGGGACCTTGGAGCTTGGTGTTAGGGTTACATGCGTGCATAGACCCACCTTGTGCTTCTAGCTTGAGGGTCAAGGGGAAGAGAAAAGATGCTTGTCTGAACCAGTTAGACCAGATAGTGCGTCTGTCTGGGGCTGTTCCCGATGGTGGGCGGAAGGGAAACTTCATGGTATTTCTTACAGAAGTGTCTGTCAGATCCATCCCTGCCCATTGGTGTGGCACCATTTCATGGTGAGCAGCAGGAGGAAGCTCTGAGCCCCAACTGGTGTGTCTGGCTCTGTGCTGAGCTCCAGTCCCCAAAGCAGGGGTTGTGTGGTGCCCGTGCTAATTAGCCCTACAGCTCATTACAACTAGTTAATTTGGGTGCAGGTCTGCACTGATGTGATTATGCTGCTTCTGGTCCCCAAGCCAGGCTGGCGCGCTCTGTGTGGCATCGCAGTGATTTTTGTGGGGTTACAGAGCATCGAGCAGGGAGCGGTCTGGGGGCTTTATGTAAAGAAACGAGAAGGAAACCGCCGGAGGGAGGAGATTGAAAGGAAAGGAGCCCCTGGGAGCAGTCACCCAGGGTGAGGAGCTGTTGGATTTGATGTTATGCATGTGGTTTGCGCGGGGTGATGAAACCGCTGCGAAGCAGACTGGAGAGGGTGAACGTCCCCCTGAACGGCCCTGGGGCTGCTCGGCAGCCTGCGCCCTGCTGCCGCCGCGGGGGGAGAAAATAGACAAGCTGAACAACGCGATACTTTGGCAATAACAGCTGGAGAATCGTAAATTAGGAGATGGCCTGCCCTCTTGACCCGCGGTTCGGTTTTGCTCCGCTCCGATGCTCGCCCCGCTGCGGGAAGCGTAATCTGCCCAAATCCTCCTGCCGCCGCTCCTTTGGCCGTGTCGGGGCAGTGGCTGCGCTGTGCCGACGTCTCGCAGAACGTTCTCGTGTTGCTCAGGTTAATGAGCCCAGGGCTCAGCTGCGTGTGCACCGAATAACAGAATGACCACGGGCTAATTCTTTGCAGACAGCTCTGTTGCATTATTTATAGCTATGAAGTAATATACTGTCCACGAGGGGAGCATATGGGTGCTTGGCTGTCAGTGTGGGGTACAATTTCTCTTCTGTTTGTCTCGCAGCAGCCTGTACGCAGGTATCTCTTTCTTTTTTTCCTCTCTCTCTCCTTTCCAGTAAAGTTGACTAAAAAATGCCAAACGATAATGAGCCAAAACTGCAGCTAGGAAGACTTTGCCTTCAGAAAGTTGAGCATCTGTCCCACTGGTATTGACTTACCAGCTCACAGCTACCAGCCATGCTGTCGATGTTACCTCTTCCCCCAAAATCCTTCCCGTCGTTACGCTTAAATCCCGTAAGCAGAGCAGTCCCCGTGTCTCACACTTGTCTTCTTGCCATACTCCCTTCCTACAGGTGGTGGAAAGATGACACAGTTGCCCTGGTCAAATGCTGCTTTCCAGCGCTGAGATTCACAGCTCGCAGCCCTCCCACCAAATTAATCATTAATTTATATACCTCCTACAAAATCTCAACCTTCTCCTAACCCCCTGAATAAAACAGAGGAGGAATGTCAGAGCAATGCGGCTTTTTTTAATTGAAAAATGTGGTTGCACTGATATTTTCTGTGGTAAAAATTCATCGAGACAAGAACCTTTGAAAGCTTTTCTTCCTATTTCTTCATCTGAAGCAAAAGGGGGGTTGGATTTAGCAAAATATTGTGGTTTTGTTGACAAGAAACTTTCAATTTCAATCTTTCTCATCCAGGACTCTTTATGTGTCCGTTTCCTACTTCGTGAGAGATCTCAGCAGTGCAGCTTTCCATTCTAGTTTGGGGTAGAAAGTAACTTCAAATGTCTTAACTTTTATGAGGAAAATCATCACTTTGCCCCAAAAAAGAATTAAAACCAGGAAGAAAACACCTTGGTTATCTGCTTTCTTTTCTGCTCAGTTTTAACTGATGAGCGTGTGTAAGCATTTCCCTGATCTAAAGAAAATCAGTATCTACAAGAAAACATTCGTGTTCTTCCTTTTAACCTGTGCGGTGTAGCGATGCTTTAATTTCACTCAGCACCAGCTTCTGCCTCGCGCTTCCCAGTGTGAATTGTATCGGCGAGTCTCGTGGTTTTCTCAGCGTTAGCTCAAACCGGGAGAATGCTCCCAGAAAGATAAATTGGTTTATTTAATGGCCTTAATTGTGGTGTTATGTGTACAGAGCCCAATACAAATGCTATCAAATATTGCTTTCCTCTTTCCCCTGTGCCTGGAGCCGGACTGATTGACTGGATTTGAAATGGTGGAGCTCTGAGGTGCGGGCTGGGATGCTGGGAGGTGAAATGTCTGGGATGGCACAAGTTTGGGAGCGGAGCAATGTACGGGGCAGCCTTTCTGCCTGGGACCTGACCAGACAGCGCTGTGGAGACCCCGCTGCTCGGTAGCCTATGGTAATGTCTGCGGTGGGCTTGACAGAAACTGTTTTAATGTAGAGGCTGTGGCTGCAGATATCATCTCTTGATGGAGTGAGGGAACGGAGCTGTGAACTCTGGAACTGGAGGGATGAGGGTGGGATGCCCTTCCCGTGGCTCCCCCCGTGCTCGTACCTGGCAGCACCGGGGGCAGCCGGACTGCGGTCAGATCCCTGGTCAGACCTTCTGAGGAGGAAATCATCGTCCAGGACTGCTCGTGACTACACGGAGCCACCCCTGTGCACAGAGCATGGCTTTTCTGCACCTCCTAATTTTGAGGACTGGGTCGCGTGTCTCGGTCCTGCTGGACAAAGCCCGCAGACGCCTGGTGGGGGGAGGGAGGCAGCTAATACATCTGAGGCTGTCCCGCTGGCTTTACTGGAGGACAGTGTGATGGGATTAAAATAGCTCCAGCCTGTGGTCAGAGCCTTTCTACGGCAGCAGTGACAGCAGTCCAGCCCCCGGTCTCAAATTCAGATCTGCAGGCGTGCTTTTCCCGTTAGGAATGCTCTCTTTCCCAATTCCCATAGCCAGTTTTCAGCGTGTGCAACATTCAATTCCCCAAGGCATCACGTGTCCCAGTAAAGCAGAAAGCTGTGAGGCTCTCGCTTCTGGGAACAGCTCCCCAAATCCAGGTGCTCCTGCCCAAGCCCGAGTCTCTGGTCTGCTCCGTGTGTCCCTCGGGATGGTTTTTGTGGTGGCAATCGAGCCGGCGCTCTGCCCGCTCCCCTGCGCTGAGCTGCCTCCTGCCCCGCTGCTCTTCTCGTCGAAGCACGGGTGAGACCGTGATGGAGCGAGGCTTTGGCTGGCTCCCATGGGGAATGTGTCTCGGCACTGACCCACATCCGAGGGAACGCAGACAGGTCACAGGAGTTTGTGCGCTGCAGGCTCCTACCGGCCGAGGAAGAAGGAAGGAAATGGGACTAAAAAAACCCTCCCCCCTGTATTTCTGGTTTTAAGGAGCTAACACTTGTTGGACCCTGCTGTAGCTCAGGGCAGCAATTTATGAAGAATTGTTGTCTTGACAAATGTTTTAAGCTCTCTGGGGTTGCTCAGCTCACCCGGACATACCTCCGTCTCTCCTTGGTGTTAATGTTCTGAAAACTGCAGCTGCACTGGACCACAAAGACTTTTATCTCATTCTGGTAGCCAGCTCCCAGCCTGGGCTCCCACTCGGAGGTTGGAACTGTTTGTGTTTTCCTTCTGAAGGTGCTGGCGCTGCTTGCCCGGGGGCTGGGGGAGGTCGGAGAGCTGAGGGGCCGCGATCGTGCCGGCCAGGCTAACTGCTGGCAGCTCCCTCGATAGCAGCCCTGGGATCTTCTCGAAGGCTGTTCTTGGGTGTCAGTGTGGATGACGATATCAGAGGACGGTCCACTATATGCTAGTAAATGATGTGCGATGTCTTTGCCTCACAGCAAGCAGTTCAGAAATTAAATTCCATGATCTCTCTTAATAGTCTTTCAAACCGGGAGTCAGTGCTCATTTGCATCACTCCTGACAGCAGCACCTCATGGTGTTTCTCCTACGGTACCTCTTCGGCCTCTCCAAAAAGGCTGTGTTAGATCGCAAAGGCACCCATCGCTCCTTGCATGTTCCTTACGGACATGGCTGAACCAGCCCTGGGATTTGTACCAGCCCTGGGATTTGTACCAGCCCTGGGATTTGTACCAGCCCTGGGATTTGTACCAGCCCTGTACCACGGCTCTGGTACCAGCTATTGGGATTTGAGTTTGTTGCTGTAATGGGGATGGTCAGGGAAGGGGAAGAGGAGGATGACTTTTGCCTTGATTTAGGATTTGGTTGTCTTTTTCTTTTTTTTTCTTTTCTTTTTTTTTTTGTTTTTTTTTCCCTCCTGGGTTTCTCATGGTGCTGGTGCTGGCAGAGGAGGAGCTGGGGAGAGGTTCGGCATCCTGCAGGGCAGCCGTTCCTCCCGCAGGATGCAGGGCTGGCTCAGGAGCCAGGCGCAGGTGAGGATGCTCGGACTCCCCGCTTCCCGATTTCGTAGTTCATTTAGGTGCACAGACAGGAGAGGAGGGTTACTGCAAAGCCAGCCCCTCGTCTCTCCTGGCTGCGGAATTGGGATGGGAAATGGAAATCTCTGAACCCTGAACTGCCACTGAAACCTTCTCGGGGTAAAGGACCTGGAGGTCTGCTCTGCCTCTTCTGGGGAGAGCCAGGGGATGTCTCTCTTATTTTGAGAAAATAAAAATTTTGAATATTACGCTGAGGATTTACGCAGGCTGCAGCTGGGTCTTAAATGTTTTTGGGAATAAGAGCTGACTTCATTTGGAGTGAAAATCCGGAATTTGAGCAGGTGCAGGATGGGTGAAGCGTGGCGTCTCCCCAGAGGGGATTAGGGAAGCTTTGGGCTTATTCCGCCTGGCAGAGCGGAGACTGGGAGGAGGGCTGGAGCTGCCCGTGCGTGTCACGGGGGGGTGGAGGGGAGGTAAAGAAAAAGGTGCTTAAACTGAAAGACTGTGTTAGTTCATAAATGAGGGAGAAGGTGACAGTTTGGGCATCCCGGGGGCATTCCCACCTGCCTGCTCAGAGGTGGTTGTAGGGATGAAGCCTGCGCCGTTCTCAGCACTGAGGTCGATGTATTTACAAAAGCGGTTGTGCGGTGTTTGCACTGTAGCAGCCCCCCTAAAGTCCTGCTCGGGGGGAGATGGCCTCGATCTCCCCTGAGTGCATGGGCTTTGGCTTGGTCAGAGGCTGTGCAGCATCCTCTGGCCTCGGCCGCGTCCCTGTGGGTGTGTGTCCCGCGCTGCATCCCGGCTCGCAGGCAGCCTCCGCCGGTCCACGTTGGGCTTAACCCGAGCGGGAATGCGCTCGGGGGGGTGAAATCCTTATCTCCGTGGGCAGAAGCTGTGCTATAACGCTTCAGTCCATCAGTAACTTTCAGAGAAGATACTTTCTCTTCCTATTGCAGATCACGCGCGTGTTTTAGATCAGTGACTTATTCTTGCTCTGAAGAACCATATGGCCGCAAACGAGAGCGGCTCCGTGGGCGCTGTGTGTAGTCTGTCCTGTGTCACGTCGTGCATCACTCCCCGGCCCTGTGTTTACCATCCCAAGTCGGCAGTACCCAGACCCAGAGCTCTCCCTGCGCTGGGAGTAACTTCCATGGAGAAAGGAGCAATCGCAGCCATTCTCATATCTCCAAAACACAGAGCTTGGAAAGCGCTCCCTGTCTGGAGCTCATCCCTGGCCCTGTGAGTCTTGGCACGTTTGACTGAGTAATTCCCTTCCTAGGTTGGAAAACCTTAATCCAACGGGATGGAGGAGTGTAGTAGGGGGTGGAGTGTTTGTGGTTTGGTTTTTTGTTTTTTTTTTTGTGCAGTGGGTCTTTTTTGTGTTGTGGGTTTTTTTTTCTTTTTTTTTTTTAATCTTNTTCTTTTTTAAGGCTTTTCTGTGTTATCAGCACATGCCCAGCAGCGGTGGTTGCTTGGGTAGCTGTCATTTTCTCATTGCTTCCCGTGTAAACCTGCCTGGCATCTCAATGCTTCCATTAGCCGTTCCCTCTGAAGCACGAGAGGCAGCAGCTGCGAGGCATCCCGTGGCTTTTGGGGAAGACGGGGAGCTGTGAGCTGTCTCCCCTGCCAGCTTTCCGGGATGATTTCTGATTTCCACCCTGCCTGGTGGATAGAGCAAAATGACGGAGCTGCTTCTTGCTGGCATGAGATGCGCAAATTAATGCTGCTCCTTGATCACCATCCAAGGGCTGGAGGGAGGGATTTGGGTGTCCCTTTAGGCCCGTTACCCCAGACAGCTCATCTTCCCAGGCTATTTTCTGACTGTCTTGGGTCAAAGCAGGTCTCATCCCATGGGTCCCACATGATTGCAGCTGAGGCCCAGGGCAGAAGCTAACAAGGATGGTGTTTATGAGCAGTCACTCCTCTGCCGCCACTGGCACGGAGCTAATGGGGACAAGAACCAGTGGCCTCATCCAGCCCTGCTCACACAGAGCTGGCAATGAGGGTGTCTGCTCTGCCCTCCAGCAGCCCCGACTCAACTGTGGGACACTTGAGAGCAAGCAAGGAAAGGGGAGACAAAGCTTTTGGCGAGAGGAAAAATTTTTGGGGGAGTTTTTAAACAGATATTCATATTGATATTTACCCACAGCTTATTCAACCCTTGTTCTCGTCTAGATGTGTCTCCTTGTGTCTATTGTATTACATTGTGCTAATTTCCTAAAGTATTGCTGTTTGTAAACAGAAGAAAATAAAAAGGAAAATCCCACCCCCAAAAACCACAAAACAAACAAACAAACAAAAACTGCACACATGCCCCCACCAGCCTTAAAGCCCCATCCCTGGAGGTGTTCAAGGCCAGGTTGGATGGGGCTTGGAGCAACCTGGGCTGGTGGGAGGTGTCCCTGCCCAGGGCAGGGGAGGTGGAACTAGATGATGTTCAAGGTCCCTTCCAACCTAGCCGTTCTATGATTGTTTTTCCTATTCTGTTATTATACATAGTCTTGAGATTTTACTTAAAAGGGCAGAAGAAGTAGAACTGGCAGGAAGGCTCACTAGAAGTCTCGGTTTGCTCTAGCAAATGGTTCACAGTGCAGTGAGAAATCATCCTTTATGTCAGTGGACCTCTTGGCCAGGCCTGTGGCTCAACCAAATTCTTTATTCATCGCTGCCACCTCGTCCAAAGTCAGGATTTACACTGATTTCTTTTTTTTCTTTTTTTTTTTCCCTGTCCTTTGGTAGATCTGTCTCTTTTTTAAAAAGTCTTGCCAGCATGTTATAGCCAGGTTCGCTTTGGAAGACAGTGAATTTGAAGCGGCAGACTGAAAGCATGAAGATACTAATTTCCCCATTTCTATGCAACTGTGTGCTGGTTGTCAGCCACCTCCAGAAACGTAACCCAGGCTGCTTCTCTTGATGCCTCTGAGTGTGAAGATGCAAAGACGCCCTGGTGCCAGCCCCAAATCGTCACCCGGCCTTGCACCCGCAGGCAGCAGCACGCAGCCATCCCGGGAACAGGCTGTGGTACCTTTTTGTGTTCATCTGGGTGAATGTGTGTGTGGAAGAAATCAAAAGACCCCACGGGGCTGTTTGTGTTACAGTTGCCCTCGGGAGGTTTTGCTGGGGGCCAGGACTTTGTGACTTTGACTAGCAAAGGAATTGAAATTGCTCTCCTAGCTTTTGGAGGAGTTTTTATTTATCATAGAATCATAGAATGGTTTAGGTTGGAAAGGACCTTGAAGATCATCGAGTTCCAACCCCCCAAAAAAACCCAGGCTACCCGCCTCTGTTTCCACTCCCTGTAGGCCTCCTTTTTCCTTTTGGTCATGTCCAGGAGCTCCTTATTCATCCATGCAGGCCTCCTGGCTTTTCTGCCTGCCTTCCTCTTTGTAGGGATGCACTGCTTCTGAGCTTGGAGGAGGTGGTCCTTGAATATTAACCAACTTTCTTGGGCCCCTCTTCCCTCCAGCGCTTCATCCCACGGCACCATACCAAGCAGATTCTTCAAGAGGCCAAAGTCAGCTCTCCCAAAGTCCAGGGTCACTAGCCTGCTGCGCACCTTCCTCGCTGCCTCGAGGATTTTGAACTCGACCATTTCATGGTCGCTACAGCCCAGGCTGCCCATGAGTTTGACACTGTCTACCAGCCCCTCCCTGTTGGTAAGCACAAGGTCCAGCATAGCTCCTTTCCTCATTGGTTCCTCAACCACTTGGAGAAGGAAGTTTGTCCTCAATGCAATCCAAGAACCTCCTGGACTTACTATGCCTGGCTGTGTTGCCTTTCCAACAGATGTCAGGGTGGTTGAAGTCACCCATGAGAACCAGGGTCTGTGAACATGATGCCGCCCCTATCTGTCTATAGAGGGCTTCATCCACTGGGTCTTCTTGGTCGGGTGGCCTGTAGCAAACCCCCACCGTAATGTCCCCTGCTCCCAATTTCCCTTTAATCCTAACCCATAGGCTCTCAGTTGGCTCTTTATCCATCCCCAGGCTGAGCTCCATGCGTTCCAGCTGCTCGTTAACATACAAGGCAACACCGCCTCCTCGTTTCCCTTGCCTGTCATATTATTATTATGTCTATATTATTATTTTTTAATGCTTGGCGATGGCCGTTGCCCACCAAACTCGGCAGTACCTGCGCAATGGGAACGCTCAGGTGGCTGTGGCAGGAGCGAGGGTTGGCAGGAGGTGGCCAGAGGGACTGAGCCGGGTTTAATGCTGGGGGGTGCGAGGGCCGTAGGGGAAGAGCGAGGCTGTCCCTGCCCCCTGCACGTCCGTCTGCGGGGGGACGGGATGTGCTGTGCTCGCAGGCAGGGGATTTGCGTGTCGCAGTTTATATGGGATGTTATCTACCCGCTCAAAGCAGCTGGCACGCGAAGCCGATGCACTTAATCTCTCCAAGTCTCCACGTGCATACAGACTGAAGCGCAGGTAAGCGAGTCTTTCCCTTGGGTGACTTGAAGTTACCTCGACAGCAACCCTGGATGCTATAACAATGTTTGTTAGTCCTGGTCTGAAATGCGTTCTGAGATATCCCGAAATAGGCAGAGATGAAGATGACTGATTTGATTAATGCCTCTGCCAATTTTGGTTTAGTCCAGCCGGCAGCCCTACCTTGCCTGACCTCAATTTCAGTGCTTCTGAGATGAATGGCTCTCTGTTACTCTAACCCTGCCTCTCTTGCAGTGCCTTCTATTAAAAAATCCAGCATCAGGGAGTGGGGAAAAAAGTTTTAAAATTGAATCTTTTTTTTTTTTTTTTTCGATATAGGAAACACTTGTTCACGAGGGTCTGCTTTTTCTCTCTTGCAGCGGAGGGCAGTTTGTGTGGCCCTGTGCAGTGGTGAAATAAAGCCTCAGGTTCAGCGTTTCCCATGCAATATTGCCAATGTTTCTATCTGCTAAAATAGGTTTGACTCTACTGATGAAAATTTCATAACTGTTGTTGGAGCGTGAGCTGACAATGGCAAGGGAACAATCCGTAATCAAATCCTTGGGGATTAGTTCCACGTTCAGGGTGTGTGCACTCCTTTTATTACTCTTATTACTTTTTTTATTTTTATGAAGTCTCTTCTTACTGTGTCCGCAGAGGGAGCGGGAGGCTGACGTTGTGGATGAGACACCGAGTGGAGATTTGGGAGGTCTGTGTTCAGCTCCCAGCTCTGTGATTCCTTTGGTGCATGGCCCTGCACAAGCCATATGGGAAGGGGTTCAGCACCTTTAAATTGACTACGCAAAAGCTACAGGTCTAGTTGGAGCCGGTCCTTCAGGCTTCATCTGTGAGCTGATGTGGAGATAGAGGAGCGCTTGACACCTAACTGGAGAACCAGCAAGCAGTATGTTTTAAAAACCTCAAGGCAGATGTACGTGGCTCGGAGGCAGCTGAGCGTACCACGAGCAACAATGGGGTTTGCATCTTCCTGGGAAGAGGATCGCCCTGGCTCTGGGGTGGTGATTCATGCCTCAGGCCTGACATAGTTAATCCCATATCTACAGCCCCCAAAAAGCTCTGTCCCCGACTCTTTGGCCCAATCTGGTTGATGATTTCTATGGGGCGGCATTGCTTGAGGGACGGCAGCCTTGTCCGATGGCTAAGCTGGAGCAGAGTCACTTGGGAACAGCGTGGGTGCTATAAAGGGATTTAAGTTGTGAGATTCAATATGAAAGTTGCAGCGATAAATAAAATCCAGTGGAAAAATGAAGTGGTGACCTTCCCAGGAAGAAGAAATCCAGTCTGCTCAGTGAATAATCTTTACGGATTTACATTTCCCTTTCCCAGGAAAGGTGAGGCCCACTTAGATTCTTCCTCTTCCTCCTTCTCCCTGGCACAAGTTCTTGGCTGTTGACTGGGTGTATACAGGAGCCTTGTGGGTACAGAAGACTTGGAGTCTTCACCCAGCTGAGGAGAAATCCCCACAGCAGCACTGCTCATCCCAAGAGGGAAGGAGGAGCAGACTGGGATGTCCTCTCTGCAGCTGTCCCTGTGGTAAAAGGACGAGACCTTTCAGCCTAAGGCCAAATGGGCTGTGAATCTTCCCGGGAGCTGCCAAAGCAAAACGAAAAAAGGTCCAGATTGTATGAAGAAGCTGTCTGAGGCTCTTCCTGTATCTGCTGGTTCTCAGAGAAAGGAACTGGGTCTCTGCCAGGATTTGAGTCATCTCCCCATCTCAGCGGTTGTGGCAATCCCTCTGGGCTCCATTCTGCTCTTGGATGACTCCTCCATGAGATGGATAGACTTGGAGTCCTCTGCTGGCAGGAGTCTTGGGACTCTTAACAACCATACCTGCCACGTGGACCTGAGATGGTCAGGGCCAAGAGTGGAAAGCAGGAGGAGGCACTCTCTGCAATGTGGAGACAGTAATGGGGGTGGGAACTGGAAATAGGGTGCCTCTTAGAAACTAATAAGGCTACGAATAAAACTCTCTTCTCCTTGCTGTCTGCAGAGCAACTAATCTTTCCCCTGCATAGGGCTGTTCCTCAAACCCAACCGCCTGTTTCCCTTTGGTTTCTCTGGTACTGCAGGACCACGATGGCTCATCTCAGAGGGATGTCCTGATGGAGGCATATTTGGCCATGCTCCTTGTGCAGCTGCTATCAGACGAGTGCATTTGCCCCTGCTGCTGTGTTAATGATGAACTGGGCTGTGGGGACAGGTCTGGCATCACTGGTGACTCAACATCCCACTGAGTCACAGCATTAGTATTCAAGAGTGAATTAACATGTAAGTAGGAGTGTGTGCACCAGCAAGGAGAAAGCCATTCAGGAGTGACATTGTAAAACAAGTGGTCCCATTAGCGGAGTGGTGTAAGCATGACTTTCAAATTCTGGGAGCTACTTAAGAATTTCTATATGCCTGAAGGAAAAGTCTACCGGGGAATAAAAACACAAAAATATTTGCAAGACTTTTGGGTCTTCTACTGTAAAGTACAGTAATCCTTATCTGTGTTGGTTAATGACCATAATGATTATAAGAGCGAATGCAATTTATTAAAATAGTTTTAATGTAAAATTAAATTGCATTATTATGGAGGACGCTATACTTGGCTGGTGAAGATAAAGATGCTTATGTTCAATATACACTAACTGCAACTGTTGAAACGTTTTTGAGGACCACTCAATATTTAGGGTGCTCAAAATGTTCCTCCTCCATTACAAGTATTTTGAAGAAGGTGTGTGCAGTTTGTTGTTTGCATGTATGTGAAATCCTTTGGTTTCGTACCCACAATGACTCACGTTCGAGTCACCAACCTGGGCAGTTGCTTAGGTTCTAAGGAGAGATCAAATACATTTTTGCCTTTTATAGAAACCTTGGTGTCCAGATTAAGCAGGGTGATCAGCAAAAAAGTACTCAATCTTGAGAGCATGGGATGTGTTATACTCTTGGATTCATGGCGGTCTCCTCTGAGCAGCTCATCCCATTTTTCCTGATCTCTTGACTGTCCTTCCTACTCATTGTAACCTCTCTTAAGTATTTGTTTTGTATTCCTGTCCCTCATGGGGGTGTTGCGTTGTGCTATTTGTGCTTTCGATAATTTCCTACCCAGTTCTTCATCTCTCTTTTTCCTCCCTTGCCTCTGAATTCTGGATGAAACAAATCTTTCAAACATTTTGTGGTTAAGAAAAGGAGTTGGTCTCCACAGATTCACCCGTTTCTTCCAAAGCATCAGCTTTGGTCCCCAGGAAACATGCTGCTGATAAACAATTGCCTGCTGCAAACCAGATGTGGGCAGAGCGGTTGTCAGCTGCAGTCGCCTCTCCATCGGCTGTGATTTTGATTTGTGTGACTTTGGGACAGCTGTCACCTGCGTTTAGGTCCTTCCCGTTGTTCGTGTCCCTGCTGGTGTGTTGACTGAGCTGGCCCATCACCCTTTTCACGGCTACGGCCATGAAAGCTCAGGGACTGGTTTGAGCTCGGACATGGCGCAAAAAGGATATGTGACTAAAGAAAGATGATGGCTGTCTGCGAGGGCCAAAGCAGGGGAGGTCTGCTGGAGGAAGTCTTACCCCTGGGATCGGACATGGTCGAACTAAAACCAAGCAGAAAATGGGAACAGGTTCTGGGAAGGGAGCGTTGTTGTTCTGCCTGCATTAGCTGTTATCATGGCTCTTTGCTTATGTTTACTTGCCAAGGACTGAACTTGTGATTTTCATTTTATTTCTTTTTTTTTAAAAGTGATCTGATAAAGGGTAGCTTTTAAAATCTTTCTTCGAGGTAGTAATTACCTTGTTTCATGCAGGAGATTTGCGGATTAATGTTTACAAAGCCATAATGCAAGGCAATGATTTTGATCTCTTGTCATTTATGTGCCTTTTTTTTTTTTTTCCTTTCGCGTGATTCAGTACAGACATGGTGATGTTACACCACGAAGAACTGCAGATGCAGGTGCCTCCCCTGCATCTCAGGGTGACGGCAGGGTTAATGTTGCATCTCCTGTCTGTGCTGCTTCCAGCGTCGCCAGCTTTGCTCCCTGGCCATTGTGTCATTGTTTTTTGTGGCACTGGGATTGAACTGTAATGAGACTTCTGGTTTCTGAGGTGATGTGGGGAGAAGCTTTTGGTGCTTCCAGAGCAAGGAAATGAAGGCAGTTAATTTTGTTTGGTGGTGGGAGGAGGGACAGTACAGCAAGGCAAATGATGTTCTGAATCAAGCCTCTTTGCTGAAGGATGTATAACCTGTATGAGGAAAAAACCTATAATGAAATTTCTAAATTAAATTGAGCGTAGCTGCAGTGCCAGTTTCTAGGCTGATTTCTCCTGGTTCCTCTGCCTACTGGTGAAGCCTGTACAACTCTTTTTTTTCCTCTTCTGCATGGTTTACAACACGCACAGTTGTGCGTTTGCTTTTACCCTGTTGCTGTGGAAGAGCTCGGGGCTGTAATGGGGTGGCTGAGGAACAAACTGGGGTCAGGCTTGCCATGCTGCGCCGGGCACCGCGGGTCTGCTTGCCACTGGGCTTGTCCGTTAGCCAAATGTCATCAACGGCTTTGAGTCTCAGAGCAGCTTTGCCCTGGTCTCTCCTGATGGGTCTTGGCAGGTCCCTCCTTGTAGTATTGACCTTGTCCTGCCTTGGTGTAGAAGAACAGCGCGTTCTTTCACCGGCGTTTCTGTGTGCTGCGCCCCGCAGAGCAGCTGTTTGCAGACACAAAGGCTGCTGCCTTGGTCAACTCCTCAGGAATTCACTATGACTTTGAAGGGCTGTGTTTGGGAAGGAGCAGCGTGGATTCCTCCATTCCTTCCTGGCTCACAGCAGTCACGGCTGGTGCCTCCGGACAGGGCCCATGGTCTGCTGCGGTGACAGCTACTGTAAAACTTCTTTGCTTGCAAACACTTCTTGGAAGGTCTTTGCATTAGCCTGCCTGGGGGGATTTAGAGGAAGGCAAAGTCAGTCTGCCAAACTCCAGCGTCCCGTGGGATGAGTTTTCCTTCTGGCATATTGAATAGGGACGTTATCTGTTGATAATGGTTTTCTTTATTCCATATGCTTTGAAAAATCAGTGCTTGTAGCAGGGAACATCTCCCTGCCCCGTGCCCACCCGCACCTGGACATTGTTCAGAGATGGCAACGCAGCCTATTTCTTTTTCTATCTGCCCGGGTGGTTGTCAAAGGCCTCTTGAAACAGGGAAAGTGGCAGCACTTTATCTCACGTGGAACCATCTCTCCTTTGCTTGTCATCTTTTCTCGCCTTTAATTTACCTCTGTAAATCAGAACTATTCCCTTGCACTTGTTCAAGGTCACATTGAGTAATTTGATAATAATGTTATGCTCAAAAATACCTGAAGTTGGAAAAGTTTCAACAAAAGAATTATGGTATTTTGGGGCAACCAGCCTGAGGCTATGCTTTCCCCAAAAGGAGTCCAACATCAGGAGTACTCATAGAATAGGATGCACTTACATTAGTAATGTAAAACAAAACACCACTGATCATCTCAGCTTCTGTGGCATTCTTCTCTGAGAGGTCTCCAGGCTTCTGTAGCAAAGCTTAAATTTCTTTGTTACCAGATGAGGATTTAAAATCTGTTTCTGCCACAACTTCCTTTAGTGACCTAGGGCAAAAAAGTTATTTAAGCTAATTTGACATCAGCCTCTCTGAAGCCAGCGGGAGTTTGGGCTGGATGAGAAGTTCTCTGGAGCTGCCCTGCGGGGAGGACATCTCCCCAGGGAGGAGAAGGCTCTCGAAGCTGATAGTGTTTGTGCTGAGCTGACAAATGATACTGAGCTGGTTTTAGCGCGCTAAAGTTGTCCTGCTTCTCCAGAAGCCAAGTAGTGTATTATGGTCATAAGCGTGGTCTTCAGGGACCTCATTTAATAGCTGCTTAACACGCGCTATCCTCATAACGAGGTCGGGAGTTACAATTGTGAACAAACACATTAGTCCCATATTTTTCTGATGAAAGGGAGCAGAGGCTGCAAGAAATGCCGGGAGAGGCTGCCAAGGTCAAGAAACCTCTCTGAAGTCCCCAGCCAGGATCCTCGCTGTCGAGGCCGGCCCCGTTGCGAGCTGGAGATGCTCACAGCGAGTTTTGCTGGAAAGGCTCCGTGGTCCCAACCGCCAGCAGTGCTACCGCAGAAATGAGTGGCATTTTCCCCGGCTGAGCCAGACAGCTGTTTTATTGAGACAAGCATTAGTTTTATGTTACATCCCTGCTCTTGGACTGTGGATTTTCTACCTGGGACTGCCAAAATGCCAGTCTTTGAGCGGAACAGGGGAAGCGAGGAAAACGGCTTAAGCTTTAAAAACCAAAGCAGCAAATACAGAATCCCATTCAGCCCAACTCCACAGCTGTTTACCTTTAAAGCCAGTGGGAAAACATTTAGAAAGCACAACAAGACAACAAAACAAACACACAAACAAAACAAACTGTTTTCTCCCCAGCAATAACCTAACCACCAAAAAGGGAATTCTCCGGTTCAAAGCGTGACTCCTCAGGCTGGGGAGATGCGGATAAAACCGAAGCTGGTTAGAACAGTGCGACTCATGTTTCCTCTAACAGCCGCTTCTAATTTCACCTCCTGTTTTCCCTGGAAAGCAAAGAGAGTCTTGTTTCTTTTGGATATAATAGGTTCGGGGGATGCCAAACCGTTTTTCATCCCATAGTTTTCTATGGCGTTTCAATGTGCGAGCAGCGCTGTCGCTCGGCGGGAGAGGCTCCGTCACAGTCGGTGACCAAAGCGTGTGGGGCTGGATGCGCTTCGGCAGCATTTCTGGCTCTGCCATTGACTCGCTGCCTGTGGTGGACTCGGGCATTGGGAAGAAATCCTGGATCAGGAGCGAGCTGCGGAGCTGGAGGGAGACCCAGGGCAATTGAGCACTGGGGTGGTGTGGACTGAAACCCAAACCATCACGGGGCCGCAGTTTCACAAATGTGGGCGTGATCCTCATGGAGTGGGGGCTCACGGGTGTATTCCTCCTCAACCACGATGAGGGATGTTCTACTGAGCCAAAAGCCTGCTGGCTTAAAGATAACCCCTCAAAACTGTCATACCAGACAGGCTCTCTGCATTTTAGGACCATGGTGTTTGGCTGTGGTTCTGTGGTTTTCTGTCTGGTCAGAGCTGTAGTCTCTCTCACCCACCTGGTCTGTCCTGCTGGAATCTCCACAGGTCACTGGATGGGGACAAGGGGAATAAGAAGCATGAGGCAGACTCTGTACCTGAAGGATCTGGAAGGCTTCTTTGACCTGTCCTTTGCAGGAAGGAGGATGTCGGAGACGGAGGTGAGGCCCGTGAGCCAGATGCCCCCGTTGCCCTTGCTGGAGAGCAGAGCCCCTGGGGAAGCAGTGGGGTGGTAGTGGTCAGCAGAGGTGGAACCTCTTCCCTGAAGCCCATTGATTTGGAAGTATGCTACTTTTTTAAAGTTGCTGTTCCCTGTAGAAATATTCCTCCTGAGCTGCCAAAGGAGTGATTGCATTACTGGGAACCTCTGCGGCAGCCGGTGGAGTGATATGGTTCCCCCTTGGCCTTCTCATACTCGCTGTACAACGAGCAAAGTGGAGCAAGAGTGGCTTTAGGGGACTGCGTGCTCTGTGGCTGCTGTCAGCTCCTCATACTCATGCTGGATACATCTGCTGGACGAGGTGCTTTAAACAAACATTGGTGGTACTGCGAGAAGCCTGACAAATCCGTGCTGCTGAGGTTTTGCTGTATTGACACTGGGATAAAAGTGAAAGCTAAACAAGAAAAAGAGATTTCTCTGGAATTCCTGAATAGCTTGTTTGCAGCCCGGTTAGCTGGAGCTCTGTGGAAACTGGGTTGTGCAGCAGAAAGCCATGAGATGAAGTACTGTGGTTTTAGGATCATGTTGCTGAAAGTCTTTAAGCAGATGAAGCTGCTTCGATGATGCCTTTCCAGGGGAGAGACGAACTCCGGTATCCAGCAGAACTTGCAGCCTTTATCCCCTCTTCATGCTGGTCATCACAACCCTGCCTATTAGCACTGATCCAGCAGGTACACAACAACTTTCTTAGCATCTTTCTATCTCCAAAGCAGCAGTTTTGGGGGGATGCTGCTATGCATTGCATAGCGAGGACTTCGGTATGCCCAACTGGGACTGAAATGGATGTAGTCTCTGGACTGAGCATCTGCTTTGGAATTCAATGGTAATTTTGCCTGGCTTGAGTCATACGTGTAACGCTTGTTGTGGTTTATGGCTTGGCGATACATGTGTTACAGTGCTGCGAAGGGTCCCTGGCTGTGACCAGGATCCCACTGAGAAGGGCCTGCAGTGAGATGAAATGAGAGATAATCCTTCATTTGAGGCCATGTGGGACTTGCTGTGGTTGAGACTTCTTGAGCAGAGTGGTTTGAGAGAGTGAGTCACTTGGGAAAGGCTTCTGGGATGAGATCAAACCAGGTAGGCATAATGCCAAACTCCTGGAAGATGGTGTGAGTATGATGGCAGCTCATTTAAAGACATCTGTGAACTTGCATCTGTCTGCATGCACTGTCATCTGTTTGGTGTGCTTCTTGGGCAAAACCTGCAACTTTGGAGAACTTACCAAAAAGAATGTCAGGATGAGGTACTGGCTTCTTTTTTTTTTTTTTTTTTTTTTNTGCACAGGGGTGAAAGCACAGCTGGGCTTTATTAAACATTATAGCTGGTTCCTGAGAAAGATGAAAAAGATTTGTGAAGACATGAGACTCTTGCGAAACACAAACCGTTTAGTGAGTAGTTAATAAATTCAAACTGTAAAGGAAAACTCCATTCCCCCCCCCCCCTTTTTTTTTTTTTTTTAGTGAGACAGNTGTAAGAACGAGAAATGTCCCTTCCAAAATTAATGACCTTTCAAAATCTTTATTTTCACAAACTGTGGAAGATTTTCGTAAGGTGTGTGAATATTTTCCCTCGACTCCTCAGCACGCTGTTGGTGCGCGCTCCCCCTGCGTGCCCTCTGCTTCACCCACCTGCAGCCGTCTCCTCTCTGGGCTTGGCACACTCCAAGCAAGGGGAACAACCTGTTCCCTGAAGTGACTGAACTCTCAGGAGTTTAAAATCTCGAATGTGCTGTAGCACTCAACATGCTGCACAGGTTTTTAATTACCTCATGGTGATTAGCACTCCAGAAAATCCCATCAAGCCAATTAAACAATGTGCACCTGACTGAGGGCTGCTGGAAGCTCCAGGGCTCTCCAGTGCCAAGCGCCATCGGTCACCGCAGGCTGAGGATTTTCCTTGGCCTGGGCAGCTCCCACCAGAGGGAGCAGATGCCTTTAGGTTTTTACATGGTGCTACTCGCTTGGGTGAGGAAGAAAGGCAAATCGCTACAGGTGTCAGGTCTTACGGATGGTTTAGTTGTTTCCCTGGTTTCAGTTGATGAATGCATTTGCATTACATTTGGCCATATTAAAATTCCGTTTAAGGATGAGCTCTGGGGCTAGGGGGGGACAAGCAGTGTGGAAAGGAGAAACCTGCTGATTTTCACAGCCACCCTGTCACCGTTCTCCCCTGGGAGATGGTTAGTAAGAAGAAAGCCTCACTGCTCCGGTTCGTACGACTGCAAACGCAGGGAGAACACAGGTTTGGTGTCTCAGCAGAGCCAGGCAGTAACTTAGGGGTCGGAAAAGCCATGGCATGCACATTTTAGGGCCTGAACCCAGAGGTCAGGGAGCACGTACAGGGGAAAATATTATTGCTGCTACTACTACTAATAGCATCTTTACTAAATCCATAGAAAANAGCCTCACTGCTCCGGTTCGTACGACTGCAAACGCAGGGAGAACACAGGTTTGGTGTTTCAGCAGAGCCAGGCAGTAACTCAGGGGTCAGAAAAGCCATGGCATGCACGTTTTAGGGCCTGAACCCAGAGGTCAGGGAGCACATACAGGGGAAAATATTATTGCTGCTACTACTACTAATAGCATCTTTACTAAATCCATAGAAAGCAATTACTCTTTGAGTTGGAAAGTAATGACGTAGATAAATCATTTACAGTGCCTGTTTAACTGTGACTGCTCTTTCAATCCAGCTAGCAAGAGGTCAGCTAACTCAGCACTTAATTTTTGAAACATCCATTCAGCTCAGGTGAGGTGAGTCACACCAGGCGCCACTTCCCATGCAAACCCTGGTGGATGTTCCTGAAAGAGCATGAACAAGGTTCCTTTATGCTGGAGACCAAACTGGCCTGAACCAGAGCATCCAGAGACTGGTCCGTATTCAGTGCTCCCATGTTAGCATCCCATTTAATTCTTCCCGTATTAGGAAGAAAGTCTTAACTGTGAGG
>VUYV01000152.1:1566319-1585527 GCA_008711295.1 Anarhynchus alexandrinus
GGTGGCAGAGCACTGGCACAGGCTGCCCAGAGAGGTGGGGGAGTCTCCCACTCTGGAGCCATTCCAAACCCGCCTGGACGCCGTCCTGTGCCACTGCTGGAGGTGCCCCTGCTCTGGCAGGGGGTGGCACTGGGGGAGCTCCAGAGGGCCCTTCCAGCCCTCACCAGTCTGGGATCCTGTGATTCTGTGACCTGCCTTTGCAGACCCATCACTCCTCTGTTCCCCATGCGGTGTCCCGGGCAGAGCGCGCTGGGGGCCGAGGAGCCCCGGGCAAGGCTGAGCACGGTGGGGCGGTTGTTGGGGGTTGGTTTGGGGGTCCCTGTGCTCCCCGCTTGCCAGCTCGGGGGTCCCCGGCAGCCCCCAGCCCGGGGCTCGCTCTGTCCCCGCTGTCCCGGCGCCGCTCTCCGGTGAAGCAGGGTGGCCATCAAGTGGCAGGTGCCGGGACTGGCACAGGAGCCTCTCCTGTCCCCAACTGCTCCAGGAGAGGATGGGAAATCCCAGTCCTGTTCTGCGATGAGAGGCAGAAGCGTCCGGCCAGACTGTTTCTGTTCCGGTCACTGGGACAAACTCCAATTAACAGCTGAGTGTTAATCTGGTCCTTCTCTCCTGTACCGGCCCGGGAAAGCTGCTGCTTCTGGGTGAAAGGCAATGGGAGCACAATCCCTGGGCAGCTATTGCCTGGTCTGGTAGGTCCGTTTTGTTGGAGTTGAGCTGGGATGGACTTCCATCAGCTCCAATAATTGGTTAATATCTGCATATATATATATAAATAACTTTGGGTTTGTATCTTTGCCTGATTCCCGTTAGCATCTTTGAATGCCCCGTGCTGGGATCCGTGGCTCAGTGTCCTGTTTGGGGCCAGCCCCGGCAAGCAGAGGTGCATCCAGGGCCCAGTGACAACCAGGATGGGGCTGGAGGACACGGCGTGTGCCCGTGGGTGGGATGCCAGCTCTGGAAAGGATGCTGGCTGATGTGGCCACTGCCGTGCCACATCCACCTTTGGGTCACGGCAATGACCTGATCAGTGACACCTGTGGATGTGCATGCCTGCAAAAGGGGTTTTGATTTTGATGAAATTTTAGATAAAGTTGAGCCTTGCCCACCATCCTCTGCAACAAGAGGTGAATGATGTGTGTAAAGCTCTTGCACTGAACAGGTTTATTCTCCTGAATATTCTCAGTAGAAGGATTAGTGTGTTTAATACTTTTGGTTGGTTTTTTTTTTCCCCTCTTACTGTCTTTTCAAGCCAACCACAAGCAGAACAGGAATGAAGCTTCAAGAAGAGCTCAGGGCCCTTCCTAAGGCAATGATGCTTCCAGCAGCAGCCCCTAAGCATGTCTGCCAGTGGATTTGGAGCAGATGCTGGGCTGCTACATGGAGCGGACTGACGGCTCCACTGCCTCAGGGAACAAATATGCTTTGTTTATGCATGACAGTAACAAAACCAAGCACTTACAGACTTTGTTTTCATCCTCCAGCTCTTTTTGCGCCACAGGTTGAGGGGATGGAAGGCACAAAGTTGCTGAGCAAGCTGCTGGCTGGAGTTTGGATCGCACGGACCCAGGGATGCTGTTCCCAGCTCAGCGCAGGAGGAGTACGTAACCCTCTGGGCTCCGGGAAACTGGTCAGCAAATGCTTCACAGAAATGCAAGGCTGGGAGGGGAAACGCTGCAAACCAGCACTTGGAGGAAGGAAATCCACTTGTACC
This sequence comes from Anarhynchus alexandrinus, assembly GCA_008711295.1. Classification (NCBI taxonomy): domain Eukaryota; kingdom Metazoa; phylum Chordata; class Aves; order Charadriiformes; family Charadriidae; genus Anarhynchus; species Anarhynchus alexandrinus. The sequence continues at coordinate 1,568,028 of VUYV01000152.1, forward strand.
ACAAGTTGGGGAACACACGGTTGGTCCCCATGCCATCCCTGCTAAGGGGCAAGAGTCCAAATCGAGTGATGTTTCTGCTCTATGCACAGTACGGCCTTTATCAGCTGCTGAGCACTACAGTGGGGACAGACACGTGGCAGGGACGGTGGTGGGGCTGTGAGGTGGAAGATGAGGCACAGGGAGAGCATTCAGGTGGTTTTGTAGCAGATACCTGTCACTGAAGAGAAGTTTGGTGTTAGTCTGGCTCTGTTAGAATTGGTTCCTCATTTGAGGTTCAGAGGATGTTGTTCCTTCCTACTGCTTTTGTTTTGTTTTAAATAACTGGTAGTGATTTCAGGTTTCCCAAGATTAGAAATAACTTCGGTCAGTCTTTTGTTTCTGTATTTGCACAGTTCTGAAGATAATGTGGCCCTGTGACAGGACTGGGACCACTACTGTGACACAGAGACTAGGCAGAAGCTTTCTCCCAGACGCCTGTACACAAGCACCATTTCAGCAAAATCCTTTTTCACATTTCTGACCCTTTTGGGGAAAAAAAAAAAAAAGATAAATTAATCCTTGGAAAGCATATTTGTGGAAACGGAATAAAAAGCATCTTGTGTTCCAGGTGATATCATCTGTAAATGCTTTTACATCTTACCCAGCACTGCTTCAAAGCTTTTCTACAGTAGAAACTGCAGAAAAAGTCAGTAGCTACAAGAGCGCCTGGATTGGTGAAAACAAAAGCATAAGAGTGAGAGTGACTGCCCTTGTCCAGGAGCAGGAGGTGGAAAGAGAGCTCATGGAGAGCTGAGGAGGAGGTAAGGGCAGCTCCACCTGGGAATAAGCTTTTGAGTAGCTGGTATGGCTGTGGCACGTTGACGGGGCTGCTATGTATGTTTACAGTGCGGCGTGTATCTTAAATATTTAACCCTGAAAGTGTAAATCCATTATCTAGACGTTGGAGAACCAGCCTGGCACAACCCCTTGAGTTTTTCAGCAAGAAGTTGTCTGGCAGCGATACCAGCGCTGCTGGAATAAACGGTTTGTGGCTTGGGAGGTGCCGCCTGACTTTGGGAAGGAGCCGGATGCGGTTGGCATGGGCTGCAGCAGCACTGACGCCTTGGGGTCTGGGAAAAATGGAGCGAGAGAGTTTGGAAGTGAGTTGCTGGCAATGGCTGAAGTCCAAAGCCACAGCGTTGCTTCTGCTCTGCCTGAATTGAGGTGTTTGGACCTGGTACAGGTGCCCGCCGTGATTTTTGGTGGAAATACCCTGGGCTGTCTTTACAAAAAGACCAGAAATGGTCTCGTCTGGAGGGGCTTGGTCAGCAGCTCTGATGAGGGGATAGGGTTGATCTCCCCTTTCAGCAGTCCTTCAGCTAACTGGTTTCCCAGCTTTTGGAGTGTTGTTGCTTCTATTTAGCTTAAAAAAACCCTTCTGACATGATAAAAGCATTGTGAGGGGCATTTGCTCGCTGGGAAGGGAAACACAAGCTTTGCATTTCCTTTCTCCTAATCAGTTTCCAGGCTCTTTCTGTGAATGTCAGGCATTGTACAGACACCCTAGGCTCTTGACTAGGCTCTTAACTCTGGAAAGTTAATGTTGTTTTTTATGAATTATATTATTATATTATCTTACTCTGTAGGAAACAGACATTGGCCTATTTAATTTTGCTCTAGCTAAAAAAAAAAAAAAAAAAAGTCCTCCAAGGAAACAGTAGCAGCCAAATGTGTAATCCCTGTTTGTTTCTCAGCTAGGTGGTGTTATCTGCTCTGCCTTTCCTTATCCTGCGTTCACCTGATCTTGGCACCCTGTTGCTGCAGACAAGCGTCTGCAAACTCTGCTGGACCCGGCTGAAAGTGTGTCTGCTCCACATTAGAGCTGATGATGCCTTTTGGTACTAATTGGTTCCCAGAAAAAGCATTGTTTCCTGTCAGGGTGAGAAACACTGAGCTACAGGCTGCAGTGTTTGAGCTCTGAAGGCAGATGGTTCTACTCCAGAGAAATTTTTGTAATATGTAAACTTACTTTCTTGCCAGCCCCTGGGGATCTACGCGCCCTTCATATGCACAAGAGCATGTGGCTGAGTGAGCGCTGTGTGTAAGATTGGCAGAGCACGCAGGCGTGGATTTGCAGGGCAGAGGGGTGCCCAGCGGCTCTGCCATCGCTCCCTCTGCCACCCTGCTGCACCTCGTGTCCTCTCTGTGCCCACTGTCACCGCAGGGCCATGCTACTCACCCGCCGACACGTGCCCGGCAGTGGCTGCGCTGAGCTGTGTGCTGAGTTTGCTCCATTTCATTATTTTTTTTTTCTATGAGAAAAGAAATGAGATTTTAATTGAAAAAAAAAAAAAATGGAGGCTGATCACTTTGCCCTTTAGGCTTCTCCAGGCTCACAGGAAAACAGCTACTAGTGAACAATACTAAAAAAAAAAAGTCCTGCAAGTAGGAACACAGTCATTCTCAAATGAGCACCCACGTACCAGGCTTTTCTGGGCCCTTCCTTCTGCAGCCCATGTTTCGTCTGTTGCCCGTCTTTGCATCTTTTCGAGTTCTTTTTTACCCTTCTGGAGCATGAGCTAATATGCACACAGATGTGGATACACTGTGGGGTTTACTACTTTGTTCTGTATTTCCTTCCTAATAATCCCTGATGCTCTGTTTCACTTTATAACTGCAGGTAGCACTGAGCTATGCTTCTGGCATATGTACCGTAATCCTGATGTCTCTGTCTTGAAGGGCTGATAATTAATTGGGAGCTCACTGCTGTGATGGCCAGATACTGCAGTGGTTCCTTCCTCCCTTCAGTTCCCTTAAGGCAGAACTTCTCCTCTTCTTGTGCCTTCACACATGCGCATCTGGATAATGGATCTCTTCACATATTAATAGAGAAATAAACCAGTAAAGAGTGTTGTAGATCTATGTCAATTTCTAGAGCAAGAATGAAAATTTGAAAGGTTTCAACTTGTCGTGTAACTTTATTTGGACGGTCCCTGCTTGGTAAGCAGCCTTGGGGAATATCGACGCTCTGAGTTGCCAGGCTTGTCCTGCCTGAAGTCACGTTTTTAGCCGAAACTCAGATCTCTTCTGTGTTGCACAATTGACAAGACTTCAGCTAAAAATATTAGCAAGAGTGACAGCAATGAGGAAAATGCAGGGTGTGTCAGTAAGTGAGTGTCCTGAGGGGAAAAAAGTTGCCTTATGGAATGAAAATGTGTCTACGGAGGGTGTAGATGTGTTCAGAGGTGAAAGTCAATGTTGGAGGAACTGGTCTGAGTCCTTAGAGAGCCCACTTTTGGCAAATGGAGTTGGGGAAAAAAACCATCTGTGCCCTCGACAAGAGTCAGACTTTGGTATGAAAAAGTCAATTGAGAACAACTAGAGTTTGCCTGGATAAATAGGTCAAAGCCATCTTTGTGTTGGGCAGGAAAGAGAAGTCACGATCAAATGAGGACGCCTTTGGGTACAAACCAAAAAATCCACAAATACTGTGTTATGTGGCTCTTGATTTTACACAAGACGTCTATCATCATCTGCCAGACTGCCAGGACATTGCATTGTGCTTCCCACCACCCAGGGCATAGACTTGTGAAGAGCTAAAGCTCAGACCTCTTGTGCATCTTGGCCTCAGAGTCAGGCAGTGGCTCCTCTGGGGTGCAGCCCTGCTTCTTCTACTCCGTGATCCTTTTTGCCGTGTGCCGATGGGCTCTGGATGGTGGCACCCTGAGCGGGGCAAGCTCCTGCAGGGAAAAGGGATCCCGTGGGAGTCCCGCTGCCCAGCATCAGCCTGTATTCTGCATCCTCCTTCTCTTCTCTTTGGATACCAGAAAGACATCCCACAGCAAGCAATGGTTTCGTGTCCCTTGCTGGGAAAATGGAAACTGTGGGATGGGTACTTTGGGGTGCACTAGCTACAAGGTTTTGCCTGTAGCTAGCCCCCATGTGAAGGATGGGGCGGTTTACCTGGTGTTTACTCTGGGGTAGGACAAAGCTCACCGTACCGTAGAACAGATAGCTTCCTGCAGGGTTTACACTTCAGCTCAGCCGGAAGTAGTTTGTGGTCTCAAGTGTCTCATGCTCCGACAGATTACGTCAATAAAAATCTCGTTTAAGTATTTCCTCTGAATGCTTAGAAAAAACTCAACAATCCCACATGGGAATTTCATCATCTTTCCAAATGAAACACATCCTCTATGCAGCTCCTGCATGTGATGCTTCAACCAGGTTCGAAATACAATCAAACATGGTTTGATCAGGGACATGGTTTAGCAGTGGGCCTGGTAGAGTTCGATAACAGTTGGACTTGATGATCTTAAAGGTCTTTCCCAGCCATAACGATGCTATGATTCTATGTCAGGGGGAATGAAGTCTCGTTTTGCTGAATTGAATATATTCAGTTTTAACTGCAGAGGGAATGGTTTTATCTGTTGTATACAAAATCAGACTCTTCTGCTGTTTAATTGTTTCCTTTTAGCACAGGAAAGTTGGACTCAGAGGTGATTTCCCTTCGTGGCAGATGTGTATTGACTGATCCATGTACACACCAGTGCTTGGGAGCCTGGGCTAAAAACAGAAAGTCAAAATGCCTTTTTTAGGATCCCTTCCCCTACAGTTAGTCAAGGCAGAAGGATGTATTTCAAGAAGAAAATGTTCTGTAGGGATTTTTACTGCCTGCGAGCGAAGACTCTCATGACAGTTGGTATAACCCAGCTGCTATTGACCAGGAAATGTGCTCCACTCATCACTTGCTCCCTTATCATCAATGTCCTTATCTTTTTGGCAATAAAATATAAACCAGATTAGCTTTCCTTTCATCTGTGCAAGAACATTGTTCAAATGCAAGCATTAATCTTCTGTATAAGAAGCATAAACAATTACTAAATGTCACATGACAAAGTTGATGACATAAGGCATGTTCATCCTGTTGTCTTGAAACAGGATGGGAGAAGCAGAATCCTTAAATCTTACAAACTATTATTTAGATGATGTTTCCAATAATTTTACTCACAAGTTTATGATTAAATAGGCAATGGATTCCCCTCACTGGCTGGAAGATGGCACTGTGGAAGCTCCCTGAGCTCCATCTGGGCAGTAGCATGTTTGGACACCATGGCATGTGTTAGCTGGGAACCCTCCTCACTTTCGATGTTCTCCAGCATACTTGTCCGAGAGGCGGAGGTGGCCACCTAGTTACCTCACAGTCTGCCTGGTGTTTGTGGGTACAGTCCTGTGTCTGTCAGCAGCGTTTGAATAAGTAACTATGCTGGTTTGGGTTGGGGAAAATCTCACTGGTGGCAGCTCTGCAAGAGCTGGGCATTGTAAGAGATCCCAAAACGAACATGACTGCGATAAATTGAGTGGTAACTCCAGGCAGTTGGGACCTCAGCTGGAGTACAGTGTCCTGTTTCATGAGCTCTGTTTGAGGAAGATCTCCATGCTCCCTTTCATCTAAGTTAGTCATGGCTTTGCTGCACTTGTGGGGCTTGCTGACAGGGGGATGGTGGCTGAGCTGTCTGTTAACTGTCTGTTAACACTTTGTAAAAATAGTATCTCAAGACCTAGCTGCTTGGGGAACTATCATCCACGTCAGATAAATGGCATGCTTTTTTTCTATAGATAAGAAAAGATGATACTAGCCAAGACTGAAGGTTATCTAGAAAGGAGGAAACTCATTGAGCCAATAAATCTGGTGTCATGCTTAAGTTGTGAAGATGGAAGAAAGTGTCCCCTCCCTTCCTGGTGTGGTGTGCTATAGCCAGAAGCTATGTTGGAATGGTGGCTGTTTTTGAAATAGTATTTCTTGTTGGGGAATTTGTTGTTCATGAATCATGTTGGGCCTCTTGACTGCATCTCTCCATGGGAGGATTTCCTTCTGGTGCAATCTTGGTAGAGGAGGGGAATGTGATTCTTCTCTGAGGAGTTAAAAAATGTGGAGGAAATAACGAGAACTGGAGATCTGATTAGGTGCTTAAGCTGGAAAACAGCTTTAGAGAGAGCTTTTTCCTTGGGATGTACCTGTAAGAGAGGTTTTCCTCTTGGCACAGCTGCCTCACTTTTGAAGCCTGGGCAGTCTTTTGGAGAGATTCCCATCTCTCAGCCTGATGACGCTGAGATCTGCTCTGATGCTTCAGAAACAGTGTCGGCATCCGCACAGCCACTGCAAGATCATTTTGCAGTGGGAGCTGAAGTTGCTGTGTAGCTGGAAGGGAGACCCCAACACCAGCTCGGCCCAGGCAGGAGAGCAGGGGGTGAGCACAGCCCAGAGCACAGCAGAGAGGGACACACAGTGCTGCAAAGGGAATTTCTTCTTAGTTTTTTCTGCCTTGCCTGAAGCAGTGGACCAACGAGCCTTGCTGCAGACCATGTCTGTGGGGGAACCGTGTTGGAGAGGACGTGCAACTCCCTTGCGGTGTCAGGGGTGTGTCTCCCCCCCCCCCCTCAATTCCCCATCTGCAACAGCCATCAAGGGGCTTGGGCTGCAGTGGCATTGACAGCTTCTATCTCCTCAGTGTGCAGTAAATAGAGTAAAGTCACAGGCTTCTGATTAAATGTCCCTTTTAAAGAGAAGGAAAAAAGGTTAAAAATCTCTAGATTCCTGGTACTGATGCAATCTATAGTAGGGGAGCAGAAAACAGGCCCAATGGTGTCAAAAGGTTAAATGTCTATGTCATTAATCCTATGTATATTTACCCTCTGGAACACAGATATGAAAAGGGAAACGTAACTGTTTCTTCATTTCTTGGTGGAAGCAGTGACGATATCTCAGCAAAGCGTGAGAGTTCCTTGGGTCATTGGACTCCAGTGCGGGATGGCAGGTGAAGGATGTAGCATAAAATCCCCTGTCTTTTGTGCCAGGGCTGAAATAATTTCCTCTGAGAGTGAAGTCCACATCACAAATAAACCCTATTCTTATAAATGGCCAAATTAAGAGCAGTAGTGTCGGATGCAAAGTATGAGTCATACAAGGAAGAGTTCCAGAGGATGTAGTGTGTCGCCAGATGGTTTTTGCTGTTGGTGGTTGAGGAAGATGTGTTCTGTCCAGGGACCTCTGGAGAGAGATCTGGGGGCAGAACAAGACATCAGGAGGCAACAGGCCCTCTCAAATCACTCCCCCCCTGCCCACCCCCAAAAAAGTGGCTGTACAGCAATGGGCACGTCTTAATCCCTGGTCAGAGTTGGTGGATCCAGAAGTCATGGCTTGTTCATGGGAGAGTCTCTTGTCTTAGCTCCCTCCAGTGTTTTGCCACGCAGTCTTCACTGCTACTAGTTTAATTTCTTTTCCCTCTACACTGACTATCTGTGTGTACTCTTTTCTGGTTTTGCCTAGGATGAGAGATGGTAGCACGCGTACAGTCTATTCCAGCTTTATGAGACCTTGCAGACTTCTCCTTTGCTGTCTGTGGTGCCGGTGATTACCTTCTACTGCCCCTGCTTCATTTTGAAGACTTTAATTCCCACTGGCATGTTTGGTTGGTGCTGCTGAGCAACACGTTTGGCTTTTTGCTAGTGCCCAGTACCTAAAAACTACCTACAAGAAGGTAGGTGTCTAAAAACTCTCAGTTCTTATGTTGAATTGTGTTGTGAAAAAACCATTTTGCTACTTATTTTCATACTGAGTTCCTGAGATTGTGGCTTTGGCTTGTGAGCTGTTGCCTGAGAGATCGGTAGTGCTGGGACTGGGACTAGGACTGAAACTTGGGGATAACGGGCATTAAACTCTGTACATGGTCTTGGGATGGTTTCCGTGGCTTTGCTCTTTGAGGAACAAATCTGCTCTGAGAGCAGCTTATACCAGATATATCTGGGAAAGGTTTTGCCTGCAATGTTTGTTGCCTTTCGGATTGTGTTATTCTCTGTGCAATATCTAGATTTAAATTTTTTAGAACGCACTTGAGCTTCTGCAGGATGCCAAGGAATGAGTCAGCTAGGTCATTGCCTTTTAAATATTCAGTCGTGGTCTTCATTTCAGAGCAACAACACAGCTGTTTGTGTTTGTGTAAGTAGACTTGTTATGCAATTCCATCATTTTAGTTTTGAGACAGAAATGTCCAAAGCTGTGGCATCTCTGTTCTATAGATGCAGACATAGAATCATAGAATGGTTTAGGTTGGCAAGGACCTTGAAGATCATCGAGTTCCAACCCCCCTGCCACATGCAGGGACACCTCCCACCAGACCAGGTTGCCCAAGACCACGTCCAGCCTGGCCTTGAACAACTCCAGGGATGGGGCCTCAACAACCTCTCTGGGCAACCTGTGCCAGTGCCTTACCACCCTCAAAGTGAAAAACTTCTTCCTAATGTTCAATCTAAACCTGCCCTCTTCCAGTTTGAAGCCATTCCCCCTCGTCCTATCATGACATGCCCTAGTAAAAACTCCTTCCCCAGATCTCCTGTAGCCCCTTTAGGGACTGGAAGGCCGCAATAAGATCTCCCCGGAGCCTTCTCTTCTCCAGGCTGAACAGCCCCAACTCTTTCAGCCTCTCCTCATAGGAGAGGTGCTCCAGCCCTTGGATCATCCTCGTGGCTCACATAAACATGAACAAGTTGCTTGGTTGCTAGTAAGAAGGTGGCTGAGTAGGCTACGAAGTACTTGCCAAGCACACAGACCTAGAAGCAAGTTGTGGCACTCAGTAGCTATCTTGGGCGTAACATTCTCGAGTTCCCCTCTGAAGTCCGGAGGTGTTTGTCCTTTTACAGAGGATAAACTGGAATACAGGAAGGGTAGGTCACTCCAGATCCTGTTGCGTGGTCATCCGGGAGCTGGGATGTGCTGTTTGGTGGTCTTGGCTCTTAGGCTTGCAGGCATGTCACGTAGCATATATTTGCTTATGGATGTATGTTCATAATTCGAGCCTACAAATTTTCCAGCCCACTAACACCCCATTGTCCAATAAATGTTTCCCAGGGAATTTTCAGCTTGTTATTTCCACCCTCTCTTTTGGCCAAAGAGAATGGGAAAAAAAAAACCTCCATGCAGCCAGGGCTGGTGTAGCCAAGCCTGGAGTGGAGCAGAGTTGCTGCTGCAGTTCATCCTCCCAGACGTGCTCTTTGTCTGCTGGAAAACAGATAGGGAAAGCTTGACAGTGGCATAAACCTGATTTTGCTCTACTTGAGCATTTCCTCTTGTGAAAGCGAAATTCTGTCCTGCTGCTCCAGACAGCGCTGTATTTGCTTGGCCTTTGGCAGGTCAGGCTGATGCGCAGACCAGCGGTGATTTTTAGCTGGCAGAAGATGAATGAATCCTCTCGTGCTGGGGTTGAGAGGATTGCACCACTACTGTCTCCGACCTGGAAATCTACTGGTGAGATCCAGTGCCCCGTGGATATCAGATGATGTGGTTTAAAAAAAAAAAAAAAAACTATTAAAAAAATCTGAAGTTGGGGTATCTGTCATTAGGAGCTGCCTTCTCCTGTGGTCCTCACCCCGTCTCACCCTGTATAAGCCTCTGTTTTGGGGAACTGAAATAGTTCGCTCGTTCCATAATGAGAGTCCATTTCTCCCATGGACTGCTTGTGACTTGTGCTGGAAGTGCTTTCGGTTATGGTCCAAATTGCATGAGTCCAACTTTCCCAGAGAACGAGAAACGATCTCTCAGTTGCTTTTGTATGCCATCGCCACGTCAGCAGTGCCATTGAGCTGGTGTAGCTCGTGGCAGGGATGCGCTTGATCCCTGCTTGCCTTAGTTAGCTGGGATTCGACTTTATTTTGGCTGCGTGCTGTGGGGCAATTGTAAAGCAAAGAGAACAACGTATATACTTAATTAAACCTTGTCTATACAGTTCAGAATACAATAAATAAATGAAGAAGGATGGGACTGGTGGCAAATAGTCTCCGTGGTGACTTTTCAAAGAAGTGCTTAAATAATGAGGTTGAGTCGCCATAGGCTACAAGAAAAACACAGAGATTAAATTTTCATCTTGACAGGTGAAGAAAGCAGGCTCGTGGAAGTCACGCGTTCCTGAGCAGGAACAATACTGGGCATGGCAATAATGAATTGTGAATTGAGTGCGGGCTCCGGGCACGCGAGGGGCTGACTCTGGACGGCCGAGGTGCTCGCAGCTTCTCCGGCGATACCCGATGGTGGTCTTGGGTATGAGGAGGAGCTCATCTTCCCTGAACCCAGATGCCGTGGCCACAACCCAGCCTGTGAATTTCCGCTGCATCCCTTACCTTGTAAATAAACTTGAGCGTTAGCTAAAGGCTCGTGTTGCAACAGAAAGCAAATATTGACTAGAAACTTGACCTGGGCGGGGGAAGAGGGAGAGAAAATCCAGTGGGGTTTTCTGGAGTGCTCCTTGTGGCAGCGAGTCGGAGATGCGGCGGGGTGAGCTGTAACCCCGCTGCGGCGCGTGGTGCTCTGTTATCGGCTGGTTGATGTGATCCCGCTGCCTGGCGGCACATCCCCGAGAAAGGAGCGTTGTCGGTTCCATCTCTGGCCTTGGACTGTGGGTTTTCGTGCTTTTCCTTGCTAGGGCAAGGTGCTGGGGCTGACGTTGGCATGTTTGGCCGATGCGGTCGCTGGCTGGGCGGGCAGGTTGTCTTGTCTATCTGAGAGTCCATCTGAATGCACTGCAAAGAGACAGGACGGCTCTCTTGGGCTCCGGTGCGTCAATCCTGGCAGACTTGCTGGCTACGGGGCAGAGCTGCAAGCAGGCGGTGCTTATCTCAAAGGGCATTAAGTTCCCTCTAAATATACCTATGTTTTAGGACAAGTTTGTCAGGGAAATATTAATTTTTTAAAAAATTATTTTGAAGGAAGTTGTGTGCCTCCATTTAAAAGCTGCTTGGAGGGTAAAGTTTTAAAAATCTTAAGATGATTTAGCTAATGCAAGACAAGGTGCACCATTTTGTTGTTAATAATGTCAGAGTGCTGGCACTCAAAGCATTTAATAGAAAATCACTATTTCAGCTGAGGAGGTGTTTTACAGCCCACTGTATCTCTCATTATACCACTGGGGTTTCTAAGATGTTAAAGTAAGGCTTTCTGGGGGGGAATAATCCATTAAAATTTAAAATTTGTGTTAGCTATGAGGTACCTATGTGAGGATCGTATACCAAAACGTTGCCTTAACGAAAACCTTTAGGCAAGGGTCAGGCGTTCAACTACAGTCAGAAATCCTGGGTACCGCGTGTGCCACGCAGTGGGAATCCCTGGCTGGAGGGAGCTGGGGCAGGCTGTGTGTTGTATGGACGGATGGGATGCTGCTGGCTGCCCTAAAACACCTGTAATTTTTCAACATCCACTTGCAGAAGGCGTCTTTTCCTCCGCCTGCCTTCTGCATCGTGCTTCATTTATTCTTGGTGTCTTAATGAAGCAATCTTATGACTTGAAGTGGGGGAGGGAAGAAAGTAGAAGAGCCTGAGCTAAAGCATTTGGAATTTTGGAAAGAAGGCAGCCGCCTGGACTAAAGCTAACAGTAGGTGGGGGGGTGTGAGGGGGAGTAGATGTAAGAATGAACTGAAGTTAATTCAACTTTGTGCGTGCGGTTACTATATGGGGTCTCAAGCAGGGCCAGCGTGCCTGCCAGGAAAAGACAGGGGAATTGGTTGGGATTTTTAAAGGGAATGGCTCTAATTTAATGCCCTGAGCCTGGAACATGGGAGTGTAACGGCAGACAAATGACCCGGTGTTGGAGTATTTTTCTAACGCAGAAGCTGCAGTCCTGAACTGCGGCTGTACGATGAACCAAAACCAAATCATCCACAGATTCACCTGAGGGGCAGCGGTTGTTTTGCAGCACTGTGATTAAACTGAAGGCTGATCATTTATGTATGATGCCTGCTAAATAAAACCCTGAAACTGCATCTCCCTAGGCTCATTCTCCACCTCTTCATTGTCCACCTCTTCAACAACGAGGGCTCTGCGTGTGGTGCTCGGGGAAGGCCAAGCACGTAAACCCTTGTAGGAACACTGCTTTCTTCACAGTGCAATTTGTAAATGCAATCAGCTTGTCAGGACCTTTTGGTCTGTGTGTCACGGGATGAAAATAGGTACAAAGTGTGAACAAAAACTGGGTTGAGTGAGAGTGGACTGTGGACTGGGAGGAGAAGATGTTGCTCTTCTGAGATCTTGTAGCAGCGTGGAGCTGGGACTGCCGCTGGTGACCAGCCACAGGTCACACTCCACAGGGTGGCTGTGCACTGCATGGTGATGGTCAGGGGCCAGAAAAGGTCATTGCATGTGCCAAGAGGAATGGCCAGGTCAAGGAAAAGCACTTATGGCTCTGTGGAGGTATCTAGGCTCATAGGGAAGAGGGAAAGGAGTGGGGTCAGCCGCTCTCCAGGTCACTTTCCTGTTGTAACCTTGTGCTGCACTTGCTGATGGTTAAGAAGAACTTTGATGGTTTGATTTGCCTCCTTGCCACGCCAGAAAAAACAGAGAAGAAGCAAGCAGCAGGTTTTATCCTCGTCTGGGCCCTGTTCTTACAGGCCCTGAAGTTTTCCTCCCCCTGTTCCCATGGCGCTAGCGATGGCAGAGTTCACCACAGAATTGCTCATTTTATTGACATGCCAAAAGGCAGCTTGCCACCATTATGCAAGTAGTAGTACAGATTAAAACAAACAAAAAAAGAAAAAAAAAAAAACAAAAAAAAACCACCACAAAACCACTCGTTCCCCCACAATCACCTGAATCCGCTTGTGCACCTGGAGCCTGTTCCCATCTAAGAACAGGCAGATCTCAAAACTGGCCTCAGCGATATCTCAAAACTGGCCTCAGCGATGGGCTTTTCCCCAGTTCCCGGGGAAGGGGACAGGCGGGTAAGGAAAGAAACGACCAGCTGCAGTGAGACGCAGCAAACGTGGAGGAAAGGCGCTGCGTTGGAGGGTTGAGGATGCTTTGGCGCACGTGTTAGCCCTCAAAACTCGCTCTGCCCACGGAGGGGTGCAAGCAGGAGCGGCCGCGTGGCTGGGCTGGTCTCAGCGGGAAGGCACGGGGCGTGTCTTTGAAATATGGGAAGTAATTCAGTAAACTATCAGGCCTGGCTTTTAGGTTATATATCACTACTAGCCAATTAGTACACAATGTGTCATTATCTCTATCATATACCCCTGACTCATCCTCTTGTGTTTGTGCCAGGATTCATAATGGTAAATGTGGAAAGAGGGCTGATGTGGCACACAGAAACCATGAAGGGGTTGACATGATTGCCTTCTAAGCTGGTAAAAAATGGAGCAGTGCAGTGGTTTTGCTTTCATCTGCTCCCTGGCAGTTAGAGGATCTCCATAAAAGCAAGAAGGGCAGCTCCTTTTTGGGGGAAAAAAACCAAGTAAGAAGGTGGAAGATGCACTAACTGCTGCTTATTTCCCAAATGCCTGAAGTCATTAAGGAAAGGCCAGGAGGTAGGATGTGACTGTAGATGTTTAAGGTCCCACTTTTATGCACACATTGGCGGACCCGGGCCCCTTTCCTGGTTATGTGTGAGGCTTTGCCAAACGCAGGTGTGTCTTAGAGCAGCGGTGGCTGCCCTGGGGGGAAGCTGAGATCTCCTTGACGTGCGGAAATAAGACTCCACAACCGAGATGGTTGTAAAGTAGGTATGTTTATTCAGCGCCGGGCAGCACAGGGGGTCGCCCCACCACAATCGTGCGCGCCCAATGCAGCGGCTTTCTCAAATATATATAGTACTTAATCACATAAACATAAGATTTCTGCATACGCCTATACATATGCATGACCTGTCCCTGCTTCGTATTAAAATCAACTCTAATACATCATTTTCATAAACTCCTCCCAACTACGCTTGCGCATTGCCTCCTGGTGGTGGTCGCTGAGGGTCGTGAGGATGAAGGCTGATGATTCCTCTTCATCACTGCAAGTAACCTTTTGCTTTTGCGCAGACTCAGTTCTTCCTTGGTCTTTGTCCAGACCGCAGGGTCGGTTTCAGCCGCTTCTCCAGACAGGTTCTTGTTCATTATCAGGAGCTGTTCTTGACAACGTCACAAGACTTCTTGCTTCATCTGGTTTTCAGTAAACTATCAGGCCTGTCTTTTAGGTTATATATCACTACTAGCCAATTAGTACACAATGTGTCATTATCTCTATCATATACCCCTGACTTATTCTCTTGTGTTTGTGCCAGGACTCATAATGGTAAATGTGGAAAGAGGGCTGATGTGGCACACAGAAGCCATGAAGGGGTTGACATGATTGCTATCGAGAAGGTCGTATTTGCTCTATGGCAGGAACATAAACCTCACTCTATAGTTAAAGGAAGGGAGACACGAGGAGGGAGCCCATCTGTTAACACCTTTTTTTTTCTCGGCGGGAATGAGCTGGTTTGTATGAGAATCTAAAAGTGAGCTGATGCGTGGACCATGGATGGTCAGGGGACGGTACCTTACTGATTTAGACACAGCCTTTGTCTTCAGGCCGTTCCTCTCTGTGTAGGGTGGGGACCCTGGTGTGCTCACGCAGCTCAGCGCTGCCTTCAAAAACTTCGAAATCTCTTGTCTGAAAATAACAGCCAGTGCTTGGAACAGCCGTGGGGACCTTTGCCCCATGGGATGGGCTTGTTGCTGGAGCTTTATCAGCAAGGAGTGTTGCCTTTATTCATCTTTTTCAGTTCTGATTTCACGACAGTTACAGATCTGTGCTCCAAAAGGGCAAGCCTGAACTTTAGTAATCACCAAACAGTATCTTTAATTTTATAACCAGGCAGATGAGATTGGAGAGAAGCGTGTCGACTCCTGCTTCAGGAACACAGAGGTTCCTTCCACCTATTTTCTCTTCTTTTTAGCTGTGCTTTTTGGTGTATCTAAAAATCTGTACTGAAGGAAAAGGAACTTGTGTGCTTTGGCTGATGGTCTCGGACATTTGATTTTTCAGGAGAAAAGAGATTTCCTTATGTCCTGTTTAGCAGTGAAGAAAAAAGAATCATTAGGGTCCCACAGTTAGGGAGAAATTAAAGTAACCATGGTCCAAACCCTGGATTTTAATTGCAGTTTTACTGTTATAGTCCTTGGTTTCTATTATTAAAGGGAAAATTTTAATAGCTAGCTTTGGTATTCAGCAATAATAATTGTTTTCTTTCAGTTTCGTTTCACAGAAGACTTTGGATCCTGTTTTAATTTATTAATTTGCAGTGGCCAAACTTCTTTGTCAATAGTGGAAATGTTTTGGATCTCTGCTGCCCATTATTCTGATCTCTGAGATGACGCTGTTGGGTATCGATTGTGCTGTAGCCGTGTCCCCGGTCAGGACCAGAGCTCTGGGACACTCAGGGTGCATGAATGCTCGGAAAAAGGACGGTGTTTCTCCTAAAAAGCCAACAAACCAGTTTTAGGTTAAAAGTTTATGACTGCAGGTATGGTTCCTGTTTGGCACCCTTGGGGAGCTTAGTGCTGTTCTAGGAAACGATCTGCCTTTTAGAGGAAGCTCGGCTGCAGGTGCTGCAGAGGTTTTTGGGCATTGCCACAAACACTGGAGTCGCTAACGTTTATTTCTTATGAGACAAAAGCTTGTTTGCACCCCATCCGGGAATCTTCCGAACGTTGGTATTGGTCGGTACAAACAAGACTGAGCTATGGCAGAGCTGCTTTATTCAGACTTGCTGTCCCCCCAGACATGGCAAAATTACTGCTTCAACCTGGGTCGGCCAACGTCTGCGGCTCTCAACAGGTGAACAGTGAAACAAAGGTGCACAAGCAGCACGAGAGCTTGGCATGGAGGGAGAGCAGCTTTTACGCACACTTCAAAATAACTCTCCCATCACTTTTCTTAAAAAGAACAAACGAAAGAATCATAACAAACTGCCTGGTACTAGGGAAGGCCAAAAAGGCGGTTGCATCATTCTGCAGTGAATTTGGATGCTAGTAAGAGCAGTGGATGTTAGTAATTTTGTTAAAGGAAGTTTGATAGTATGAAGATGAAACCCTGCTGACTCATCCAGCGCCCTGCGGTCTTCTGGAGCAGGAGACCTCACACAGCTTCCACGCTTGCTCACAGCATCTTGTATCAAATGTCATACAGCTGGTGAAATGCTTATGTCCCGGCAGCGGGGTCCTGCTCGGCTGGTATGCAGCTTCCCTGCGTGGCCCACCAGCCTTGGCTAGCCTGGGAACTAAGGAGGCTGAGGATTTATATGGCATCTAGAGCCATAGGTGGCATGGGGGGATCCCTGTGATGTGCTACCCCACGCAGCAGCGAAGAATAGCTCCTCCAGTAGAGTAGGTTCACACCTACGGTTGCAGCATGCATCTCTGTTACTGACCATGGCCTTGAAGTCAAAGAAATAAAGGATTAAATTTATGGCTACAATCCATCTATCTGTGGGGCTAAGAAGATAATCTGTCCTCATTCTTGCCCTTGGTCTGTCTTCTGTTTCAAGGGCAGCGCCCTTGAGGTAGGGGCTGCCTCACGGGGTGTCTGCAGGGGGCTTAGCAAAGGGGGTCTCCAAGTACGGGTGCTGTGGAAGTGCTGAGCAGTGCAGCATCTCTGGGATACGGAATTGTGTTATGTCTTAATGGGGTTTGAGCCCTGTGCACAGCAGCCAATTATCACCCACAGGGTTGAGATTCCAAGTTTGGAACTTTATTGAGTTCTGCGCAGAAGAGGGTGCTAGGCGGTCATTGGCAAAGCACCCCCACACAAGGCACAACCAAATTTTATACATTTAGCTTATCAGGAAAGAAGTTCATTGATTGATTAGCTGTTGTTCAAGACACGACATAACTACAAACTACAGCATATGTGCTAATTAATTCCAGGTCGTTATACAAAGGTGGTCTAACATTAGTATGTAAGATCTCCTATTTTTACCATGCTAATTAGGCTTAGGTTACTTGAGTTTGCTGGAGACAGGTAAAGTTTGCACTCGGTCCCTTCCAATCTATCTTCTGTTGTTCTGTCTACTTTCTAATTTTGTAGTTAAATGTTCTGTTTGTTTTCTATTATAGTTAATCGCTCTGTGACCTCCCCCCCCCATCCATCCTCCCGTGTACTTGTCCATGCATTCATCTATCCATCCACGGACTTATCCATGCAACCACAATCGGTGGGGTGGAAATTGCTGATGTGGTGATATGGAAACCTCAGGGAAATGCACCTGGTGAATCTTTGCTCAGTTGTCCACCTGGTGAAGAATCAAGCACTGTATTTCTTTTCAAAGCATCAAGGATGAATTCTGGCCTTTTAATAAAGGTTTTAAAGACTCAGGATATTAACTAAAATTAATAGCTCTCTGAAGTTCACAATGTGGTTCTCAGACTAACCTACAAAAGCTCTTTCTGCTAGCAATATTTTGGGCAGTTTCATTGGTTTCTGTTGCAGTAGGTCACCGGTGCCAAGAGATAGGAGACTGCTGTTTTTCATAGTAGCATCTGTTACCATTCTTCTGAACAAAGCTCACTACGTATACTCAATTTTTGTAAGGTAACTTTGCCAAAAAAGCTTTCCCTTTCCCTGCATTCACAGCTGGTGAATTACTCGGCAATAAAGATCAATTTTATGACACTCATAAACAATTATGTTTCTCATTTTTATCTTTCAGCTGTAAATTATGTCAGGTGCTGTTTTCTTAAC
>VUYV01000152.1:1591827-1651758 GCA_008711295.1 Anarhynchus alexandrinus
AAGATGATTGAGGGATTGGAGCATCTCCCTTATGAGGAAAGGCTGAGAGAGCTGGGACTCTTTAGCCTGGAGAAGAGAAGGCTGAGGGGAGACCTTATTACTGCTTACAAATATCTAAAGGGTGGGTTGAAGGAGGATGGAGCCAGACTCTTTTCAGTGGTTCCCAATGACAGGACGAGGGGCAATGGGCACAAGTTGGAACATAGGAAGTTCTGTTCCAACACACGGAAAAACTTCTTTACAGTTGGGGTGGCAGAGCAGTGGCACAGGCTGCCCAGGGAGGTGGTGGAGTCCCCTTCTCTGGAGATTTTCAAGACCCGCCTGGATGCAGTCCTGAGTGATGTGCTCTGGGCAATCCTGCTTTGGCAGGGGAGTCGGGTTAGATGATCTCTAGAGGTCCCTTCCCACTCTGAAAATCCTGTGATTCTGTGTTCGTAGTATTTAATTTTCATCTCATGTCTTCTGGTGCATTTCTTATCTTGAGCATCTGGGTAAAGTTCTGGTTAAAGTTAATGTTAATATTCTGGGTTGGTGTTTGTGGATTAAAGGAAAGTGGTTTTATTGTGTCAGGGTGGATCAAAGTAGGAGATTCCTTGGCCATAGGAGAAAGTCCAGGTTGGATGTTATCTCTCTTGGAAGTCAAAATGAAGCCTCACTTGGGAGGAGAGTTTCTAGGGTTATTGCAGTATAAATCCAGTTGAATAAGGACCCTGATGGTAGTGACATCAGTAAAACAGAATCATAGAATCATAGAATGGTTTAGGTTGGAAAGGACCTTGAATATCATCCAGTTCCAACCCCCCTGCCATAGGCATGGACACCTCCCACCAGACCAGGCTGCCCAAGGCCACGTCCAGCCTGGCCTTGAACACCTCCAGGGATGGGGCCTCAACAACCTCTCTGGGCAACCTGTGCCAGTGCCTCACCACCCTCACAGTGAAAAACTTCTTCCTAATGTTCAATCTAAACCTGCCCTCTTCCGGTTTAAAGCCATTCCCCCTCGTCCTATCACTCCATGCCCCAGTAAAAAGTCCCTCCCCAGCTCTCCTGTAGGCCCCCTTTAGGGACTGGAAGGCGGCAATAAGATCTCCCCGGAGCCTTCTCTTCTCCAGGCTGAATACAACTATCTGTCCTTCATCCATCAAGTTAGTTGTCTGTAACTGTGGGCTTTGAGGCTAAAATTGTGTAAGGAACTTGAAAATTTTGCCTTAACCAGAAATTGGTGCGTATGCATGAGTAGGCTGAGGGGCAGCTGTTACAGCTACTCAGAGGTTTGACAAACAGTTTAGCGGATACACAGCATATTGTTTGTGATCTTATTTCCAGAAAGTCTCTTGTCTTGTCTTACACGACAAGAAGGTTCTACAGTCCACGAAGAAAACAAATTCCTAAAGCATGTTTCTGAGGGAATAAGAGAAGGGGAAATTCCTCACCGAAGATGTAAATTAATAGTATTTTTTTCTATTTAGCAGGTACTTAATTTAGAGATGCAGTGCAAGCTTTATCTATTAAACTAAAATAAACTTCTCAAAACAATTCTTGGATACTGAAGTTCTTTGCCTGTTCCTGGAAATTTTAGTGTAGGCAAAATACGCTTCCCCAAGATTTCTGTTCTGTGCTTGTAGAAAACCAGGCGTTTGAGGAACTGGGTATCACTCACAGAGAATACTGGAAATGAAAACCCATGTGAAAATAGAGCCAGGGGAACTCAATACTGTGGCCCTTAAGAAGAGGCTAATCTGAAGCACTTCGTGCGTGGCTGGGTGTTACCAAATTTTTGTACTTGGAAACTAACTTTTTCTGTGAAAAAAGAGTCAAAGCAAAAGAAAAATGCAAATTGAGTGAGTTTGTCAGAATACTGGTGTCTTTTGCACTGACAGCTTGCCCTAGAACTTGAACACAGCTGCTTGGTTTGAGTTTAGTCCTGTTAGCAATTCCTCAAAGCGTTCAATCCTCCAGAGGTCCAAAAAACCCCCGTGTGCATCTTTGCTGCTAACATTCCTTGGCTACAACTTGTTCCCTTGTGCTATTTGCGTCACACATTAAAATATGTTAAAACAGTGCTGGCCAACTATTTTTCTCAGTGGCCTGTTTGTCAAAGATATGGAGTTTGGAAAGAACCATTACTGCTTCCCTAAAAACCAAAAAACCAAAACAACAACAACAATGAAAAATCCTTTGATATAGACTCAAGGATTGAGAAGGCTCCTAAGTGCTCTCCGCTCAGCATTGGCATATGCTCTCGTCTTCCAGTTTCCATAAGGTCTTATCTGAAATGGGCAGTGGAGTGCGATAGCGCATGTGGCTGCAAACTTGTTCTTGTGCCTGTTTCTAAACAGAAGTAGGGAGCTGCAGTGCATTTCTCCTTCCCTTGTTTTTGGCTGTTCTTTGAGACCACTTGCAACCTGGAAACGGGATCAACAGCTGGTATATCAGAGAAAGAGGGGAGGTATGGATTCATGGAGGGGCAAAAGGGCCGTTGTCTCTTGATGGAGGTGCCGTGTGCTGCAGTACCTGCGACTGATGCTGCGTGTGGCAATAGCAGCGGCTCAAATGCGTGTCCCTGTCACAGCTCATCCTGCCCTCAGGTAGGGGTGTGGGGTGAGCAAGCTGACGTGAGGTGTTTTGCCCCTTATCTGCATGTCAGAGTACATCTGGTGCCACGTGCTGAAGGAAAACATCATGCACAGGGCTACTTTTAGTTTCTTTATTAACTGATTGATTTGAAGGCTGCCTTATAAGACCTGGCTTTCTTCTGTAATGGCAAGTTATTTTTCAGTGGGGAATTTCATGTACTTTCAGGTGGCAGGGAAAGGTGCAACGTGTGATGGGTGACCTCGGAGTGAGCTGCCAGCAGCAGCCAGCGAGCGTTAGAGATGTCCGCTGCCAGCGGTCTTGAGAGAGCTCTCACCGTGCCCCGTACTATGTGCACGTGTCATCCAACCCGTGGTAAATTCTGGAGCCTTTCTCGTATAGATGCGTTCTGACGATGGATTGAGCAGAGAAGATGCTTAGCCCCGTTCTGGAGGGCGTTACGCTGTCTCTGCCGGCCGTGGCAGGAGCACGAGGATGTGGGGCAGAGCAGCCCCTGCCACGGCCTGGCGGCGAGCCCAGCTCCAGACTACGGGTCTTGCTTGCTCAGAAACTGTTCTAACAGGGAGCATTTCTAAGCAAGTGCAGAAATGAAAGCCTTTTCCTCCATTCCAGATTTAGAAAGAATAAAGAAGCGATGGTTTGATTGTTCATTATGAAAACGGACTTAAAAACCATTTCCTCTTTTTGTCCCGGTCTGTTTATACGGGTGCTGGGAACAAAGAGACAAGAATGACTCTCTCTTCAGCTACTTCATCGTAGCGGGTCACAGAGTGGGATTTTGGTTTGTCTCCTGACTGTTCGCTGGTTTTGAGATGAGGGTCCCCACTTTTTTTATCTCCTGAGAGGTGCTGCTTACCCTTCAGTAGGGTGCAGCTCTTTCATCTCAGCCACCTACGCTGACCCAGCGGTAGGTTTTGGCTATCAAATCCCAAACCAGCTCTACAGGGTTCTCCTCCTGCGCTGTCAATTCTGCCACATACCCTCAATGTCACACACCGCTTCTTTGACTTTCTCCTGGGTTTTTGAGACAAAACCTGACTTGCCACAGGCAAAATCCCGGCTTCCAGAACAAGAAATAAGGCAGCAGGTGGATATTTTGTGTGCGCTAAAAGCTTTTCTTTGGCACTGGCTGTGCGTGCTAAGGTATGTAATTTCATCAGTTCAGCACTTTTATAGCCCTGCAGATCTCTGCCCTCCCCCGTTCATTTCTGGTAGCCCCATCTAGCTCTGCCGTGCAGGGCAGGGTGGACGGCGTCCCTCCTAAAGACTGTCACAGCAGCTTATTTTGAGCTGCTTATGGAGGAGTAGCAGTGGAGCCGGAGACTCAGACCGGTGAGGCAGGCGAAGGGAAACACAGAAAGGAAGTCTAATTCTGCTTTGAGGATGCTCTTGTGTAGTGTCTGTGCTGAGCCCCAGTCAGCTGGGACCTTCCTTTGCTTTTCCCTGAGCCAGATTCCCAGAGGATGTGCTCCCAGCTGCAGCCGCCGAGCAGACGGCGTGGGCGTAGAGAATGTTCCCTCCTCTTGCCCTCCTCTTCACTGGGACCAGGGGACTCCCTGCTGAGCGTCCAGATGACCATCCAGCATTGCAAAAAAAAACCCCCAAACCGCACAAACAGAGACACAGGTGACAAATGGCTGTGGCTAACTTCACGTAGTGGTTTTTTTAATCCTGTTTTCTTTCAGTATGTGTGAATTTGGCAGTCCGGACTATTTGTGAATGGCGGGGATATCTGTTTTTAATGTAAGCTTGCTGTGAAGTCACTCCTAAAGAGACTGTGCTGAGAGCCCGGTTGGCAGCCTGTAAGGAAAAAATTGCTGTGCTGGTGCATGCTGAGAGCGTGGCTGCATCACCTTGTGTTTCACCCCTGGAAACTCTTGACTTGCTGGGGTCAATATTTAACTTTTCTTCTGGTGATCTGGAAGCCCTGTACGCGTGCTGGAGGTGATCCTGCCGGGCCAGCGTGGACCCTAACGGAAGGAAGGGGACAAGGTAAGGCAAAGAAGGAAGGCACTGTTTAAAGCAGCCTTCCACCAGGCCTCTTAGTCCCTGCAGAGAAGATAAGCTGAAGCATAGCAGACTCCAGAGCGTGTGAAACAAGCCCCCGAACAAGTCCCTGCAGAACAAGTCCCTATGGGATTCATTCCATGGTCAGAGTTAACAAATAAAATTTTCTCTGTTAAAGAGCAAAATGTAAAAATGGCCCAATGAAAAATGAATACCTGTAGCGTTAATGTCAACGTGCTTTGCCGAGGTCAATGAGCATTATTTTACCTGAGTTAATTCTGGGAATTAGAGAGGTTTCCTTGGTTTGGCAGGAGCTGCGCAAACACTCTGCCAGCCCGCTGGTCCCCGCTGCTCGTGCCAGGTTACGTGACTGGCGCAAATCCAGGCAAAGAGCAGAAGTGCTGCCGAAGCACGCGCCGTGTTTTGGTAGGGTCTTTCAAACACCGATCCCAGCCAGGCAATAAGCTGAGCTCAGTGCTGTGGGCTCTCCTGGGCCGGGACCCCTTGTGTGGTGATTAGTAGCAGACCCAGGAGCGGATCTCAAATCCACTGCATTCACATCACTCTTGCAATACACAGAGAGACAGATTTACTACCCGGGTACCGATAAGCATGGTCCTGGGAGGTTTTCTGAGGAGTGGGATTTTTTTCCCATGCTTTCCACCATGCAGTGGTGTGCACTTACCTTGTTTTCATTGCTCAGTGCCACCGCTGCCCTGTGCTCCATAGGAAGCGAAAGTGAAAATGGAAATCCAGTTGCTTTTTAAAGAAGGGAGAAGGCAGTGGTGAGACCTTTTTCTCTGGGATCCCAGTGGCTTCTGCATCTCCGGTGCAGGGCTCTGGAAGAGGAGCTGGAAAAGCTGCTGGGGTGCACGGAGAAGGGAAGGGGAGAGGCACGAAGGCTTCCTCGGGTGTAATCAACATTTGAGGTACTCACACTGTCTTCTTCTTTAAGGGGTCCTGTCTTACAGCCAGCCTTTTCTCTTACCAGTTGTTGCTGTTTCATCTTTTTAAGTAGGCGTTTAATAACAGACACTAAAAAAGTCTGTGGCAGAAGGGAAATGATTAACGTGTTTCACATTTTCTCCATAAGGAAGAATACATATTACTTGTGTGTGTGATCTGGCTAAATAAGTAATGCTGCTTTTCACAGCCCTGACTGCCAACTTGCATGCAGTTGTGTGCTGCTTTCACATTGCTTGTGTGAATCGAAAAACCCAACAGCTTCATTAAGTGGTGTACTTTTATATAAGTGTGAGTGACCACAGAAGTAATAGAATAAGTTTGTTAGAGCATTTTCATCTTCGTATAATTCCCAAATAAATTTTCCCATACCCAATTAACTATTTTTTTTTCCCTCCTAGCTCCTTAGCATATCCCCTTTTCCAAAATTGCCATCCTGTCATATTTGCAGATAAAGGCTAATTTGCCAGGAGGGTCGCGGTAGAAATCTGTGCAACTCTCTTCCTTTTCAATGAGAAGCTGTCACCCAAGCTGGAGCTGGTTGTGCGTTGTTTTCCCTGTGGCTACTGCCCCCCTCTCAAAAGGGCCCTGTGGGGACCGTGGTGGCTCTGGGTTCAGACCAAAACAGGGAACCAAACCAGAATGTGTCAGTTAGTAAGGATATTGGTTTTAAAATGAAAGAAATTAAACCAGTGAAACAGTTCATTCTACTTGCCTTAATGGGCTGCAAGCAGAAAATAAAATGTTAGTAGTATTTTCTAACAGTTTCTGTGGAAAAATGTGTTAAGAGCAGTTGCTGGGAAGCCCTGTGCTTCACTCAGGATTTTTGCAGAGGTTTTTCGGCTCAAGCACAGTGAGCTGCTGATTGCTTTCTGAACTGCCTTGTTGGAACTGTGGAAACAAACTGCACTCATAGGCTCGCTCTGTTTTATTGCGTCCTGTGATTTTGTGTGTGTGTTTGGTTTTGGGCTTGGGGTTTTTTTTATTACAAAAGCCTGTTGAAAGTGGTTTTCAGCAGGTCAACAAGGTGAAACGGTACTGAAAGTAAAAGAAGAATTAGCCCTTCTGTAAATTCTGCTCCTTTTCTAGGAAAGAACTTGCAGTGGGAAATAAAATCTGTAGGATCTTCTGAAGACCTTTGGTTTTTAATTTGTTGCTTCCTTACTTTTTTATAGTAATATCTTCTTCAAACTGTTTGAAACTTAAGTCCTCTCCATGGGCTACTTAGGGTGCCAGATAAATATTTTCTGAAAACGTATTACATTATTCCACCGAGACAGTTCTGCCTGACCATATAGGCCATATACTAAGGTGCTCATAAAGCTACGGACCGCAGGGTGCGTGGTGGGAGGAGAGAGAAGGGGCAGGGAGCCGCAGCGTGTACAGTTGGACAGTAGCACTGCATATCGTGACTCGGTGACTGCACTTCACGGTCGGTCGGAGAGGGATGCGCATCTGAACCCCGGGGCAGCAGCCCTGCTCTGCCATCTCCTGCGGCCGGGACTTTGGGTGACCCCCGCCGCAGCTCTGCGCTGTCACCGTGGGGGTCCCCACCGAAGCGGCAGCCCCAGGTGAGCTGTGCCAGAGGCGGAGGTCGGTAAGGCTGCGGAGGCACACTGGAAAGGCAGTGAGCTGGTTTAACTTGTGCTGGAGTGGGCAAATGCAGAGGGCTAATTGGAATATTTCAGGTCGTTAGCTTTCAACTTTGAGAGGCCCTTTCCTCTGGTGCTATTGTGTTATAAAGATCAACGGACTTTCTTGCCTTGTCTTGGTAAACTTTGGAGTTGTTGTGTTGTGTTTGCTTTGAAGTTACGGGAGATGGAAAAGGAGGAGAGTTTCAGGTAGTGATTTTTACTCAAATGGATCCTTTCAAAAACAAAACCAAAGACCTTGTTAGGGCTCTACGTTCCTTTTCTGGTTAAGACCACTTCTTCCTGCCAGTGAGCGCACGTTGGCTTGTTTGTGGGGTCAGGTCTGGCGTGGGGAAGAGCTGGGTGTGAATGATTGGTGTTTGGTGAACGAGCTCCAGGTCCTCGTGGTTGTTACGTTACTTACCTGCTGCTTACAGCTGACCCACTTTTAGGGTCTGGCATTGCTTCATTACAGCTGTGTGGACAACTTCAGTAGCTCTGAAAAGTGAAGGTTTGTATTGCCTTGAAAATAGGACGAGGGGGAATGGCTTCAAACTGGAAGAGGGGACATTTAGAATAGGTACTAGGAAGAAATTTTTCACTCTGAGGGTGGTGAGGCACTGGCCCAGGTTGCCCCGAGAAGCTGTGGCTGCCCCATCCCTGGAGGTGTTCAAGGCCAGGTTGGACGGGGCTTGGAGCAACCTGGGCTGGTGGGAGGTGTCCCTGCCCAGGGCAGGGGGGTTGGAACTGGATGATCTTCAAGGTCCCTTCCGACCTACACTGTTCTATGATTCTATGGAAAGGAAGGCAAGCAGGCAAAAAAAAAAACATGATGAAAAATATTTTCTATCTGAAGAGCGTGTTTCATTTTAGATTTGGATGTTTGATTGTTAAAATACATTTAAAACTGATGGCAGGAGGTGGCCAAGACAGCTGAAGACTCTCAGAAACCTGCCAAAAAAGAGAGGATTGTAATACAGACCAGTGGGAGGGGTCAGAGATTTGGTGGACAGTGTTCTGGCTTTTGAAAGTGAAGAGAAGAGGGGGAGTAGGAAGGAATGTGTCACCAGAGAGAAGAGGAAGGGAGATGTCCTTTTAGCAGAATGAGAGGAGGGGCAAGGGTGAGGGAAAAAGACCACAAAAGAGGAGAGAAGACAGAATGAATGAGCACAGAAGATACAGACCTCAGTCTGAAAACTACTGTGGAAGAAACCACTTACTATCCTTAACCTCTGGGCAAATAACTCTGCCAGATGTGCTGCAGCTTTTCTGAGGACTGCATCAGGCTGTCGAATGTGCTCTGAGGAGGACAAGGAGGTATAATACTCTGGAGGTATTTAAAAGATGTGTAGACGTGGCGCTTAGGGACGTGGTTTAGTGGTGGAGTTGGCAGTGCTAGGTTAATGGTTGGACTTGATGTTCTTGAGGGTCTTTTCCAACCTGAATGATTCCATGATTCAATGGTTGGTGACAGTCCCTTGGCATTCTGCTCGCCTGCAGGGGGTGAGGGACATTGTTAACTGGTGCTTTGCAAAGCAGGAAACAGGATAAAGTCAGTAATGTGTGAAACGGTACTGAGTGATCTGTTTGGGAAAAAAAAAAAAAAAAAACCAAAACACCTAAAATCAAAAAGAAAGGAACTATTTTTAGGTGTACAGAAAGAGGATGAGAAAAGATGCTGCGCTCCTTTGATGCTCTGAGTGTTGTTAATACCTGGTGGGGCAAGAAGAAATTCTTGCAAGGTTGTCTAGGTGAGAAGGAGCCCTGTGGGTAAAATGGAAGAATTGGTCCCTCGTGTGGCGTGAAGTGGAAGTGGACGGATCACACCTTGATGGGTGCCCGTGGAGCAGCGCCAGGACCTCGGCTCGGTCCAGCATCTCCTGGGCTTGGGCCCTGCACTGGGGGTTTGGAGAGCTCTGAGGCCCTGCAGAGGGGCCCCAGATTTTATTCCAGGGGGAATTCTGCAGACGGGCTCAAAGATTGCCTCCTATGCCTGTCGGCCGCTGGAAAGGGCTCGTTTTGGAGGTTTTGTGTTCCTCCTGTCTCATCTGTTTCTGGGAATTGGGGTGGGATTCTCTGCAGCTCTAAACCAGTGCAGATCACGAGAGATCAGCAATTATTAACTTCTGCTTAAAAGAAAAGAAGTAACACATAGGTGGGCATTAATGCATAATCAATTTGGAAACTGCCTCAAGGTACTTCTCGGGTAGTGGCATACCAAAGACAGTTGTTTTAATGAAAGCTGCTAATGAAAAGCTCCCAGAAGGAAAGCAGTTTGTGTTTTCCAGAGCTGGGCTAGTGAGGAAAGTTAGGTGAATTTTCCAGATTTTTTTTTCTTTCTCCTTTGGAAAGTGAAACTTGTGTTTTATGAGAACATATTTCACAAGTTCATGACAGTTTCGTTGAGTTGATTGAGGAAGAATTTCTGACTGATTCCAAGACATTTTTTGAATATAAATACTAAGTTTTTGTTTGTTTGTTCATTTAATTTGAACAGATATTTCCCATCAAGTCTTCTCAGTTATAATTCAGTTTGACAATAAATACTTCATCTTAGGCTAATGAAAACAATCATTCAGCACAAAACGTCTTCCGTGTCTAATTTTTTGTGTGTTTTGGAAGTGACAGCAATTCAAGATGTTGTTTGTTGCATGTTCTAGTGAAAGATGTGTGCAGGGCCACTGCCTCGAGGAGCCTGGAGGACCTGGACACGGAGCCTCCTGCCCAGCAGGCTCAGGAGGGATTTCCCTTTCCCTGCAGAAAGACCGTGTGTGTCTTCTACTCTGTGATTGACTCAGAGATGGAAAGGGGTGCGAGTTTGGCATTTGCAAAAGCCATCTCAGACTGCAGTAGCAGTTGAGCAGCATAAGCATTTCTTTGCCTGTATTCCAGCTATCTTGGCTAGAAGAAGGTTTACAGCACTTGGCCTGGAAGTTGGTTTTGGGTGGGTTTTTTTGATTGTTTGTGGATTTGTTTGGTTTTTTTTTTCTGACTGGAGAAAGATAATAAGAAATAGATAACGGATGCTAAACACTGAATTTCATGTTCAAACAGGGAGATGATTGAGGGAGGAGCCTGGTGAGCCTGCCCTGGGATCGTGGAGGATCTAGGAGAGCATCCAGCGCTGTTGGAGCTGAGCACGCAAGGCAGCCTGATGGATTCTCTCCGCTTCAAGCAGTTATGTTTCCTGGTCCTGGTGGCTGCAGCTCCCTGTCCAAGTGAGTCTCCTTGTTTGATCTCATCACTTTTCACGGCATGTTAGTAGCTAACTTCTAAACGGTTATTAGAAAGCTCAGTTGCGTCCAGTAAAAACTAAGACTGCAAAACCACTAAGGTGAGAAAAGAAATAAGGTGAAGGTTGATTCATTTGACCTGTCACAATGCCCTGACTTGGGAAAGGCAACTTTTTGGATCTGTCTGAAATCAGATGAGGTGAGTCCTCTCTCAAGGGACTGGCTCTTTACCAGGGCAGTCTGAATGAGTAAAAGCCCTTTGTCAGCTCTCAGCACCCAGCCCCAGCATATTCCAGCGCTTCAGCCAGGATGCCGGTGCCTTTTGGCTTGGCTGTAAAACTGTTGCCTGCCGGAATACTGAACGGAATCGGTGGCAGTGACCTGGGACACCGGATCCAGCCATATGCAGTCTGGCAACTTGGCTGTGAACTTCATTTGTCCTGGGATCTGGGTGTCTGCTGGAGATATACCCGATAGGATTGTGCCTAGGAGTTCTGGAAGGCAAGAAAACAAGAACGGATGATTCATCTGAGCTTGTCTGAGAGAGAGGGGCAGAGAACCTCCTAGGTCAACAAGAGAAATGTGTTTCAGCTCACTTCCCAAGCTGCCTACTTAAAACTCCAGTGACAGCAATGGGGGAATTATGTCATATTTCTACCCCAAAAATTATTTTATGGACCCAGGACCATATAAAAATTGCCCATTGGCAGACAATGTCTCCTAAGCCATGACTGGATTTGTCCACCAAAACTCATCCCATTCTCTAACACTAAAAGTCTTGGGGAAAAAACTGCTAGAAGATAATTTTTCTTTGTTTTCTCATGTAGATATTGCCATGCCCAGTGCCAGCCCTGCTGAGAGGACACAAGACTCTTCCTCTGGCAAAACAAGTGTGACAGTCTACCACTGTAAAGACTGTGAGATCAGCGCGTGCGAACTACCTGATTATGAAATCTTTGCAAAAATTGGTGAAACGCAAAATGTGAAATTTTCAAATGAAAAAATTCATTTGGTGACCAGTGAAATAAACATCACTATGTGCTTTTTGCAAGAAAATACTTTTCCTGAAGGAATTTATGCCATCTTCTGGCAGAAAGATGTGGGAGTAGGAGACTCATGTGGCATTGTGGATTTTGAAGGTAAGCTCTACCAGGAGCCTGGCTGTGAACATATGGAAAACATATTCCTGGTTATGAAATTGAACTGTTATATACTTGGGCAGATGGTGAAGTTAATGAGTAAACTAACTCATCAAAAGGAGTTTCTTTTGTGAGAAAGTCATTAAGTCATTCACAAAAATAAATTAAATTCTCTCAGGTCAAACACTGCTTAAAACTGCGCTAGCAGAGGTTCAGATAAATTCATGTTACCCTGATTTATAAAGATACTTTTTTTTTTTTCCAACAGCAATTGTCATGATTAAAATGTGTGCCAGTTTGCAATGTATGAATCCCATCTACTTCAGGCAGTACACACTGAAGTCCCGGTCTAGCCTGAAGAGCCGTTCTGTGTTGCTCTTCTGTACAGTTGAGTAAATAACCAGGAGGTATCCTTCCAGCTTTCTCATGAAACTCTCAAATTCAGTGGTAGAAGTGCCTGCCAGGTACATGTGGCAAGTGGCTCCAAGAATGCAAAACTGCAGGGTGAATCCGGCTGCACAGGTGTAATTTAGTCAAACTCCATCCAAGTCAATGACATTTCACTAGTTAACGTGTGATTTCACCAGTTAACGTTTGGCTTTGCCCTCCTGGCTGTACATGAATCTCTGAAAGTGGCTTTCATTGCCTTTCTTGTTTGGCTTAGACCATCCTTTCTAATCTTATTGCTGACAGAAGAAAACAAGAAAAAAATTCTCAAACTATGTATGCTTTTGTTCAGCCTAACAATTCCTCGTGTATTTAATTTCTGACCACTGTAAACCATTTCTCTCCTGGATTTATGCTTACCACTGAAAAATATCTACACGCTGTTACCAGTGTGTAAAGCTTGGATGACACTAAAGCGTGCGTAGTGACAACTGGAAATTGCTGTAGACATAGAAGCCTGTATCCCTTGGGAGGGTAAGAGGTGGATGTACTGAATGTGGGACGCGTAGGTAGGAAGGACTTTTCAAGATAATGGCCTTTACATTTCCCTCCTCTTACGAGAGGAATTAGTTAGATAATGGCACAGTGGCATGCAGGCTGGGTGGGAGATGCACTCTGGAGTCTCTGAGATTTATACAGCTGCTGCTCTTGCTTGTTCCTCTTCTTTGGTTCCTGTGGGTAAATGGAAGGTACAAATTTTTGTCATAATTCTTATTTGCATAGAATTTAAATGCAAAAAAGTAATGATAAGCTTTTTACAAATGTTTTGGTGTTGTTAATTACATGTGAAATCTTTTTTGCCTTCTTCAAATTTGAAGATTTCCATTATTGGTTCATAGAACAGCTTTAGTGAGAAGAAAATCTAAATGACTGGTTGATTTGAATAGTTGGAGAATTAAATACGATTGTAGCAATCTCCAATTTTTTGTGGTACATGAAGGATCCACTTTTTTAACCTGTTAACCTGTTTAACCTTTTTAACCCTTGATTGAAGATCTTATGAATGATCCATGTTTTTATTAAAACTTCTTTTATCTTTCAGTTTCCTCAGAAACTGAGAGAGGCAACATCGTTAATATTTGCTGTACAGTAGATACAGACCCCTTAAAGCCCAGCTCTCCCCTGAACTGCTACCCAGAGATGTCAAGTGAGAAAACCGCAACATTAACAGCCGACGTCGCTGCTGAGGCAACTCTAGGTTTGTCTCTCCCATGTTTGTTTGCCCATGTTTGTTTGTTTGCTACGCGAGAGTTTTGCTCAGCCAGCCTGATGTGACTGGGGTACGACGTGGAGGGGGGGCCCATGTGCTCTCCATTCACACCTTGGACCCACACATGCTGTAGCCATCCAAACTCAGAGACTTTCCCCCAGCCTGTGTAGGTTCCCAGTCCTGGAAATATATACCCATACTGTAGCTACATAGCTCTAGATGCAGGGATGCTGAGGGAAAGCCGTACGTGATGGGTGTGCAACAAGTGTACAAGAATTCCACTTCCCAGTAGATGATAAATGATACTTTACCTCCAGACTACGAGGACGTTTGTCACAGGGAGTTATTTTTATATCCAAATTTATTTCACTGTAGAAATCCCTGTTGTGTTCCTTAGCTTGTGGGCAAACAGGGTGTCTTTGCTTGAGACAAGTAAACACTATTTATTCTTTTCTGGGGAGAGTTCTTGGTAGAGGTATGTTTTTTTGCATTTTCCTGTGTTGTGTGGGGTCTTTTTGTTTTGGGTTTCTTCTTTGGTAAAGTTCGAATGCATGCTGGATGATTCTGTTATTTCTCTTCTAAATTAGACAAGTATTAAAATAACCTTGCTAGATATTTATCTGTTTAAATTCCTGAGCATTGAGGTCTTTAAAAAATGACCAGAACAGATTTCCTTAGCGGCCTTTGAACCCATCATTAAGGAATGGGTTTTGCACCTCTTGGTTTTGATTATTTCAGATGAGTTAGACGTTCAGAGGTATCTGTTGCCGTTCAAAGGTATCTGTTGCTGCGGGGCGTAAAGAATTAGCTTTGAATGTTGATAGGGTCACTCTTGTTACAGGTATCTTCCTTAAGATGTCCTAAGCCAGAGGCTACTTGTTCTTTCACTCATCAGTTCCTTCTCTCATTATCAGCTTTTGTGGGCTGAAGCGCCAGGCCCCGTTCTTCCGAGCTGGTGCTTATGAGGCAGGCTCATTTCCTGACACACCTGTTTGATTCACTTGGGATCTCTTTATTTTCTTCTGCTCTTCAGGTAATCCTCAACGTTTAATCGGCGAGAAGAACAGCAGCATTGGCATCATCACCACAATAGTGATTCTTGTGGTTTGTGCAGCATCACTGGCAGTATATTGTGTTCGACAGACCCGAAATTGTCAAGGTACAGTCTGACAAAATGTTATGTTTCCTGTGGGTAACGTGCCTGGCAAGCAGCGCTGGTAGTGGCAAAAGCATTACAGGGTTTTCTTTCTGCGTCTCATTTCCATAACATGGTTTCTGAAGTTACGAAATGATATTCCCTGTGAAGGGCAGGCTGGGCCAGCAGCTGCTACGTGCTCCGCCTCTGCGTTTGGTGCCATGGCATAGTCCCCAGTCAGCCGACTTTATTATGAAAAATAAGCCCGGAATACATTTCCTCACTGCTACAGTAGTACAGCCAAGTGATTGCACCGCTCGGCCCTACCTCAGTGGGATCCAGTGCCACGGGGCGGTCTCGGACTGCAACGTTGCTGGGTGGCAGCTTCCCCTGCAGAGACGTGTCCCAGCCCGGGACATCGCTGAACATCCCGCTGTGGGCTGACAGGTCCTTTAGGTGAGTGGTTCCCACTCACAGCTCTGCCCACTGAAGAGCCATTTTTAATTTAAGACAGAATATCTTCCTAAATATGTCCAAGGGGGGGACTTTTGCAAACTAATATGCATGGAAAGGGCTGAGATAGGCTCTATGGAGTAAATAGGGAGTCAAGAGAATAAAATCTTCTGGAAATATCTGCCTTCCTCGGTATCGCTCGCTGCTCTTCCCTCCTCCTTCACAACACAGAGACTGCAGTGTTCTTAATGTGAGATATTATTAAACCACCTCTTACTTCAGAAATAGTAGTGCTACAACAGAGTATAAAACTTGGGATGCAACTGTGCTGTCATACGGCAAAGTATCACACCACACACGTGGTGGGGATTTGCGGAGAAAACACAAGGCCTGTGGGTCTGTTTGAGATGGATACCAGTGAGTTGCTCAGGAATTTCAGATAATTATAAATGGGAAAAAGCAACTGCAAGTCTGTTAGTTTTAATTCTTCTAAGTAAATCTCTGCTAACGCTGGTACTTTTTTGTTATTGTTTTCCCAGGACCTGTCATAGTGCTCCATCAGTTTTTTAGCGAGAAGCCTGGGTTTAATTCTGGTAAGCGATGAAATCACAGTAGTATAATGGCAGGAGGGTGAGTCCTTCAGTGAAGGACTAGATGTGTTTAATGGGACGCACATTCAGTGATGCCCATTTCGTCCCTGCATCAAGGCTGAGTCAATAGATTTTAGCCCCTGTATGATTTTGCGGTGGTTCCAGTACTTGAGTGTGCGTCATTTACACACTTCTACAGACACCCCTTGACCCTGACACACAGCTTCCTCCCTATATCCTGTAGCCAGGGCTTACCCTGGCTCCAGGGTTTATGGAACCGTGTGTAATGCCAGAAGCTGAGGCATCTCCTCTGTTACTGAACTAGCCCGTCCTTTAGAAACAAATGTTGGTTGTTTCTTTCTAAAAGTCTAAGCATTACATTTCTAAGTCTGAATTTGCTTAAGGTTAACTTGAAGCCTAAGATTTTTTATCTTGTTCTCCCTTTCTAGTGAATGGAGAGAAATGCCCGTCTTGAAGATGATTCAACTTGCCTTAAAACAGTTTTAAGATGAAACAGAAGAATTACCTTGGGAAGGTGCCTATTTCTCTCTGATAACGCTAAAGGAAGCCAATGGGAACAAGCTGAGCTGTTTGCATATCTACGTTATCTACAGTTATATAAAACACATGGCTATCTTTGAAAAATATGAGTTGGACAAGTACTTGCAAAACCCAGTAAAGATAACACAACTCTCGTTTCACTGCATTGTTATATTAAGGAATATTGATAGAGATATGGGTGTGATAGGTAAAAAATTGACCGCTAGTGGCTGTCCTGAGGTCTTGCCCTGTGGTGTAGCACTGGGTGATGTTTCAGGCCTGTCCTAGAGCCCCTCTAAGGCAAAGCCTGACGGGCCACAGCAACCCGGGCAGGGTTTCAGCAGAGACACCATGGATTAACTTCAGGGATTCAGGTTTAATGATGTGCAGATTTAATTTCTACTCTTTAACACCAGTTGGGGCCAGAGAGCTGGACATGTTTTGAGAAGAAAGATTACACGGACACCTCTGCCTAGTGACAGTGGCTTTGCGAAATTAGTCACAGACTGATCTTTATGGCTCACTCAAGCACACTTTGCTTTACATTTCTTTTTTCTGCTGTTGATTATACAGATTGTGATGTTCAGAGGCATCCCTTTGCCCCTTCTGAGTCGTGTTGTGCTGGCAAACGCTAATCATCCCACATCTCAGGAAAAACTGTTATAAAGAGCTTTAAAGATCTACAGTGTTTATTCTAAGCAAGTGCATTGTGTTGTTTCGCAATATAAAAATATAGGCAAATATTTGTTTATGAAATAAAAAGTGATCAAAGATATTAAGTGGTCTGACTCACCAAATGCCACAATTTGATAGTTGTAATTTCATTTTAATGTGTTTTTTTTGTTTGTTTGTTTGTGTTATTATACTCATCATATTAAAATGTCATCTTAAAAACTGGCTGTTGATAACCCTGTGTTGATCGTGTTATTTGATACTTTAATCTCCTTTACAAAGCATCACCATCAGATGATTCCCAAACTCATAATCCAGGATTGGAAAAGCAAGGACAGGGAGTAAGAGATGTCTCCTGGCACCTGCTTTTGTATCCAGTAGGGCGCCTTTGTAGGGCTGCCTGAAAGCTCATTTCAAACCTGCCTGAACTCTGTTTTCTTCCCAATAATTGATGAGATTTCGAAGCTTCCAAGCATTCAAGAAGGTCTTTGGGAACACCCTCTTTCCCAAGGGGTGTATTCACACAGAGGACAGTGCCTGCAAGAAGGGCTTTTCATCACTTCAGGGAGGGAGCGGGGGCTACATGTGAATTGTAGCCGAGATTCCCTTTTGCTGGTGGATAGCAGCTCTTGTGCACTACAGACGCTACAGAATGTGTTATTAAACGTGAAGCCAAGGGGCACATGAGAGGTACACACCACGCTGTTGCTCGGAAATGGTGCACATTGTCATTGCTGAGATGCAGCTCAAACCTGTAGTTTTGTTAGCAGGCTTTGTATAATAAATTAAGGTTTACCTAAAGTGATGGATCACCTCTCATCCACTTGCTCCTTACAAAGCCAAGACATCTGAATTTGCAGCCACCAACCAGGCAGCCTGCTAAGCCCATGGGAACACCGACAAACTGAATTGATTGTATCAAGTGCCTACATTTCCAGTAAGACCACAACAGAGGGAGATAATTGCCTGACTTTGGCACTGTGAAAAGCAACTTTGAGCCTACCTTTTCTTAGTTGACTGGTAAGGGACGGTAGATGCTTGCCATAGAGACTCTTTCTAATTCTGCCCTCAGGGTTGGGGGTTGTTCAGTGGTAGGAAACCGTGGGCGTTTTAAGTGTGAAGTCAAAACCAAGATACACCTCTTGAG
Organism: Anarhynchus alexandrinus; assembly: GCA_008711295.1. NCBI lineage: Eukaryota > Metazoa > Chordata > Aves > Charadriiformes > Charadriidae > Anarhynchus > Anarhynchus alexandrinus. The sequence continues at coordinate 1,609,590 of VUYV01000152.1, forward strand.
AGAAATCTCTCTTCCCCTTCTCTGTCACGTTCTTTGTGATAGTAAGGCAAAAGAGGTAAGGCAAGTAAGGCAATTTGCTGAATTCTTTTAGTAGACAACTGATGTAGCTAGAAGAAAACAGGCCAACTTGTAGCATACGACCCTTTCTTCATGTCTTTAACTCATCGAGAGCAACTAAACACACCTTTGGAAATGCTGTGGATGTCACATCTTCCAACTGCATTTCTCTTTCTTCTGCTTCTCCCGTGCTTCCCTGGCCAGAACGGTACGTAAAACATAGATGCTTTTTTCACAAATTTTGATATTTTCCTTCTTTCTTTTTTTTTTTCCTCTTTACTCTATTGTCTCAAACAGGGATCCTTAATTTGCTTGTCAACACTGAATAATCCTAGCCTTTGTTTGTCCTAGATAGGCAATACTCTATATTTAATTATTCTTCCCTTGCTTGTAATGTAATTTCTTTTAGATGTTTCCATTTGATCCCTCTGTTCCTCGCTATTCATGGCATAAGTACTTATTGTTCAGTTTCTTTTGATATTGAGGTCATTAGAGGAATCAAAGAGTGTCATTATATATTTTTATACCTTTGTTTCTTAGTATAGGCTGGAGTTATACCTTCTACAGTTCTTTTCCTAAGAGGCTTATACTATCCAGTTTCCTGATGTTGCTAAAGCCTCCTTCCTGGAAAAAAAAAAAAAAAAGGTGTAAATTTCTTCCATTCTCTGCCATGATTTGATATCTTTGAATTCCAAATTTAGATCCTCAACCAGCTCCAATTATTGGGCTGAGTTCAATGAAGCTCGTATTTTGAGAACTAATAGGATTGTACTGGGAATCTACAGAGCAGACTAAATTTTTTGCATGAGTGACAGTAGCCCCTTTTTTTGTGAAGGCCATTTAAGCTTTGGGGAGATGATGAGTTGCACAGGTCAAGGCACTATAGGCTTCAGGACAGCCAAGAGATGATATATAAAAGATAGCAGGACTAAGGTCCAGTCTTACAGAGCTGTTATGTTGATAGAGTTGTTGTTTTTGAAAGCTACTTTGATATTAATAGATCAAGAAGAACTCTGATATTATAATTTCAATTGCGTTTCTGATTTTTAGGTGGAGAAAATGAACAGTCAACAGACGTTATCAATGTTTGGGAAGGAGACTCCATCAGCATAACTTGTTCAGGTTCAGAAAATGATTTGGGAATGTACTTGACAGCTAGCATACAGCGAGTCAATGTGCTAAATGTTTCCCAGAATAATACTGCATCGAAACTTCCTGCTTTGGCTAATCGCACCCAGTATTCAACAGAAGGAAGGAATCACAGGATAACTCTGCACAATGTACAGGAATCCGATTCTGATATCTACCAATGCTTTAAGTATGTTTTAAGCAAAGACAATCCCAAAAAGCTGAAAGGGAAGACCACCATAGTAGTGGTGAAAGGTATTGCAATCCCACCTTTTATGTCATAAATTAATAAATACAGATATATATTTTTAAATCAAAGATTGGAAGAAAGCATAATGGGAGGGAGAGTCTGCCAGAACTTACCCGTGTCTGCTCAGGTAATGTACTGGTTTGATGGAAAGCGTGTTCCCTGAAAAGATGAAGAAAACACATTAGATAAAACAGTATGAAGAAAACCCCTAGAGCATCAATTAATGACTAATTTAATCCTAGCTACAGGTTTTCACATGAGTCATAGGTTGCTGCAGCAGTTTCGAAACAGTGAGGACCCATAGCTCTTTCCAAAACAATCAGTCAAATCTTCATGAATAACTAGCAAAGCTATGAACCTTTTTTTGATAGCGTTTTTTGCAAATCTCTTTTTACTATTTCATAATAAATGATAAATTGATAATAATTGGGAAGCTGATGCTAGGCAGGGTTTGCAAGTTGGGCATCAGTGGATGAAGGGATGTGAGTTTTTTCTCTTAAACAGTTGCTGAATGGCACAAATGCTCCTTTTGACAGTAATTTCTGGTTAAGAGAAGGATACTTATTCTTTTTTCTTTTTTTCTTTTTTTCCCTTTTTCTTTCTCCTTTTTCACTTTAGAAGAGGGTTGAGTCCACAATATTCTTTGGCAGCTTATTCCTCTACATACCTACCCTTCTGATGAGGCCATCTAACCCGAAACATCTTTACAAAAAACTACAGAGTTTTCTTCCTTTCCCATCCCCAAGGCATGCAAAACATAATTGATTGCTGGGTCAGTAATAGTCAGTGATATCTATGAAGACTTATCACTTCCTTTCTTAGACTTCTCTTTTCAAACTACTTGACTGCGTTTTCTCAAATGAATTACATCTTGTTGATTATGTACTGTTTCTCCAAATTATTTTATTAAATTACATTATATCTCTCTTTGATTCTCGTCCTCTTCTCTAAAATGCTTGCAACCTTCCCAGAATTATCTTTTGTACAAATGTGTTAAATTATGTCTTTATTGCCTCATCCACGTTAATGATAGTGTCAAAAGGAACAGGGCATGTCCTCAGAGGAACTCAGTGAAATGTCCTCCCAGCTGGGCAGCAAGCCGTTAATAACTGCTTTTTGAAGACCATTTTTAACATTGATGGCACCCACATTGTCTAATTTCATCCAGACCAATAGTCCCCAGATCTCTCTATGGCTCAATCTCACTTGAGAAAGCAGGCAATGATCCATGTGTCAAGGGCAAGCTGAGGAAGCTCTATTCCCTTAGAAGAGTTCAGTATAAGTATTTTGTGGGTAGGTGGAGACCCTTTACAACAGGTAAACCTGTTCGGGCAGTCCTACTTTCAGATCCTGGGGCAGGAAAACATGCCAGGGTGTACCAACATATATCTTTCTTTTCAAGGCACGCATAAAGGTAACCTTTAAAAAAATAATTTATCTAAATTTCTGTGGGCTGTTCTTCCTGTCTTTGACCTCTGTGCTCCCTAGTGAAAACGCACTGTGTTAAGTATGTGGTAGCCATTAATATCTCTTGTTTTTAGCAAAAACCAGTGGAGTTGTTGAGCAGTCACCACTCTATGCCAATCCTCAGCAAGGCCACTGTGTCAGCATCACCTGTGAGTTGAGAAGCTCACGTGAACTGGAAGGGGTCTACTTGCTCAGGACTCACAGGCAACCTGAAAACGTGCTGTACGTTTCAAGTCGGAACGATTCAACTATTTCTTCTGCTTTTGCTAATCGCTTGGAGTATTCAAAGGAAGAAAAGAAAATAGTGATCACTCTATACAACTTGTCGAAAAACGACAGTGATATGTATGTATGTGCTGGAATGGTGAAAAATTCCCATTTACTCTCAGTGAACGGAAGTGGCACCATGATTCTGATTAAAGGTACTGTCCTTTTGCTTGTTTAATCATAAATAACTCTAGGCATGTTGTAATACAAAAGGTGGACTAAAAGCTTGTCAGGCTTAGTCAGGACAGATAAAGCTCTAAGCCACGGCTGGACTTCTTTCAGTACCTGGGAAAGTTTGGAGAGTGCTCAGACTCCTCTGCGCCGTGTTGTACCAGGACACAGAAACAGGCACTGTTTCTACCTGCTTTGTACAACCAGAGGGGAATTCTAAAAGAGAAAACTTGCTATAATTCTGCATCTTAAAAAAAAAAAAAAAGGTCAAAATCAGACAACAAAGACTTCAGTGTGTCTGTGAATAATCTGTCAGTTTTAGGAAATGAATCACTACTCTTAGCACCAGTTCTTTGACCTTAATGTGACATAAATGTCTTTAAGAAACCATTCCCTATAGCTAGTCTTTATGTTTAAAAATAGATCACGCAAGAGAGTACTGAACAAGTCCTCAGGCATTTACTTAAAGTACTACAGATAATAGCAGAGATGATCTCACACACCCTTATTATACGCTGAGCACACTGTGAGCATATGTTCCAAAGACAGAGTTTTTTCTTCTTCTGCAGGATGGTGCTGTAACCATTTGCTAAGATGAAGACAAAACCAGCAATATAGTGCTTGATTTTGATCTTACTGGTGCAATTTAACCCTGTGCATCGGGCTTTGATGAGATCGTTGGGCAATTAAAACGAGGTTTACAAAAGCCCTAAGAGTTGCAAAGGATCTACCTGCAGTCTGCAAAAAAGACTGTGGTCTCATTCTGTGCCGCTCGCCGTAACTGGTGCAACTCAGTAATGTCAGCTGGGGAAAACAACAGCTGCACATCAGAGCAGCAGGGTGATTACCAGATATTGTGTTATTCAGATATGGATTACTTGAGGTTTTAGAGAACTGTAACCCTTTCCACTAGCACTATATACTCCACATGACAGTAGCCTCCTACTTCTGTCTGTACTGCTTGCAAACCTAGCTGGCAGATAATTCCTATGTACTCCTGGCTGAGCCTTCAGTATTGCTGTAATACTGCAGTAAAATGTTTTCTGTTTCTGTTACGAGTGTGTGGTCCTCCTTTTGATCAGTGGCATGGAAGCTGTCGCCTTTGTAGCGTGCTCCTCACTGACCCTTCACATGCCACCTGCAGTCACCACCAGCCTCTAGAAGAGCCAGTGAGAATACTAATGGGAGGACACACATGGCTGTGTAGCGTGCTATTGATATCAGATTTCTTGCTGACCAGTAAATAATTTTTTTTGCAATAAAAATAGAATTCTACCTCTTCATATTTATAATAATAACATCATTTCACATGCAGAAGCGGAGCAGACAGACTGCAGTAACAGTTCCTGGGTCACCTATGGTCTTATCATCGTGATAGCACTACTGTTTTCTGCACTGATATGGTGCAGCCTGTACCGTGTCGATGTAAGTATGCTGCTGCCATCCCACAGCAGAACTGACTCTGGGTTGAGTGAATAGGTGCCTTTGATATTATTTGTAAATAGCGACTGAGTCAAGCAAGCATTTGATAAACCTAAGGAATCATGGCTTTCTGTTGTCTCCTCTTTGCTCTTGTTTAGCGTTTGCTGGCTGTAAATTCTTGGCAGTAAAGACTGTGTCTTCTTATGTTTCTGTAACTCTTAGTAAATGACATATTGTTTGCCTTTTGGTAACAAACCTCAAGTAAGCCTCGCAGTCAACAACACAGCCATGCATTGTATGTATTTCCCTGAACAGAGAACCCCTCACTATTCTGTTTTGCTGCCTTTTTTTCTTTTCTTTTTTTTTTTTTTTTTTGTCAATCAGGAATGGGGCTGCATATACTAATTTTGTAATAGATGTAAGAGAATGTTTGGGGGTGACACAAGGACAGCAAAAAGTCATAAAATAGCCTAATGTCTGAATATAGCTGTAGGAGAACAATTTTGCCCTGTCATAGAAAAAAAAGTAACCAAGAAGTTTTCCTTTACTGGAATTATTTGAATTCATATTCTGCAGAGAGTGCCCAGAAATTATTTGTCTCCGATAGATTCTTCTGCTCCATAAAGATTACTCAAAATTAATAAAGCATGATTCACAGGCCATGCTCCTGTCTCTTCCCTCCACTTATGGCTTCAGTACTGCTAAAAACCAGTAGTATAACATCACTCTGGCAAAGCCAAGCGGCCCTGTGGGAACTGGTCTCTTATGTTATCAGTAACAAACTAAGGATAAGCATTATTTATGCTGGGGCCACAGTTACATCCAACTCTTGGAGGAACTTCTAGTGAAATTACATCAGACTGACAATGACTAAATAAATAGGTTGACAATTTCCACCTAATCCTCTAAGACCTCACTGGGTTATGAGAGGAATTTTAAAAGTACATTTCCACTTCAAACAGACGGACTCCTAAGATGCAAATTGACTCCCTCCTTGGTCGGGATCTTTTCCAGTTCTGTTCTGAATGGCTGTTTGCTTTGTTTTGCAGATGAAGAAATATTTCCAGAAAAGAAAACAAAATGCAGTATATGAAGATATGTCTTACTGTTCTAGACGTAGCACCTTGGTCAGAACCAACACTTACTCCACTGACAATTAAGCTTCTGCCAGCTGCGACTGTGCGTGGATCGACCATTCCTTTATAGGTCTCTCTGAGAGCTGCCTTAGCAACCTGATGCCATAGCTGAACTGAAAATGCTATCACCTACCTTCTTCAGTGGAAAGAAAAACCTTTCTCATTTTCAAAGCTGTTTCTGCTTGTAAAATTTTTTTTTTTTTAATGTACAGAAAATGTAAAGAAATGCAGGTACCCTGCGCATTGTGTTTGCAGTGTGGAAAGCAGTATTTTTGGACTATACATTTGACTAGATGCAACATATGGGCTCATTTTTTTTGCCTGATAAATAACCCTTTCAGGGAAGGTGAGATAGATGGAGAGGTCTGGTTCTGAGCTTTGGTGAGTGCTCAGGAAGACCATAACAGGCCTGTTGATTAGTATGCAATAAATCCACATATGCATGGATTACAGTTCTCTTATGAATCCTTTTGGGCCTGGCCAAGATCTCGGGTAGCTAAAACTACTCAAGAGTTACAGTAAAAAAAATCTCTTCTGAAGAGAATTCAGAAACTTTGTGGCAGAGAATATTACAAGTGGAGTTCTAGATATGTGGGCTTACCTATTCGAAGATCATAATGGTCCCACAAAAACGCAATGAAGTCTAGATTCTAAATTACTGCTTTTGTCAGAGATACTGGCATGATAGGTGTGGGTCTTGACACGGTTGACGTGCAAAATGACTAGACTTGGGGCATGATGGCTTTTTGGGACAGCAGAAATATTTGTGACATGCTGGTGTTGTCTCAAACTCCGGATGTCTTCGGACTACACAGCAGAATGCATTTCTCCAGGTCAATGACTCTGCACTGCACAATACAAGGTGAACTAATCTGGGATAAAGCCAATGCCTGCATTCCAGTCTGGGCACGGGTGAGTCTGATCCAAAATCACTCTTAACAAGGGAATTTACCATAACCTCACAGCAGTCAAGTAGAAATTAAATGTGGTTTGGTAATGACTTAGAACAGGTTGCTATGATGAGCTTAGCTCAGCTCTAGCTAAGGAAGGGCTTCAGCTTTCTCCAGGGGTGTTTTGGTTTCGCAGAGCCAGGTCCACTGTGGAAAGTCAACAATCCTGCATGCCCAGAGGAATAGCAAATTGCCCCGTTATGAGGCAGGATTGACAGGGTTGGATTTTAGTTTCTGGGGACAGGCTGAGACTAGAATTTTTCTTTATTGATGCATTTGCTTAGTTTTTGAGAGATTGGGGCCAATGAGCCGTTGATGAGAGTGCATAGCTGGAGTGGAGCCGGGCACAGGGCATCCTCCCTCTTGGCGTGAGCTTTGCCGAGGTCTCAGCTTGCCGAGCCAAGCCTGCCACTCGGGAGAGGCCAATTCCCTTCAAATGTCACTCGTGAAATGCTGTGCACCAGACCTGAGGGGGAAATCTGCTCCCTTGGGCGGCTGGTGGTGGTCCGGGTTTACCTTGTAAGCAGAGAGGTGTCTGTTGACTGCAGACCCTGCAACCTTCACAAAGTTATACATGAAGAAAATTACATTTGTGATCGGGGCTTTGTACAGTTGCTCGATATTTTTTTACATGTATTAAAGACTTTCATATATCTTGCAAATATATGCTTGTTATTGAATGGACTGTTTTTTTTAGTGGTTTGTGGGTTTTTTGAGTGATTCAGAGGCTTCTTGCAAAATGCAGTATAACTTGCTCCTAGCAGCACCTCAATAGATAACATAATAACTATTTTCCACTTTATTTATGTAATCTACACATGGGGATTTTTTTGTTTTAAAACTAACTGCTGAAGAAGATACCACATAACACTTCAGACCATGTATATTCATGCAATCCTTTCATAGCAGATAAGATAAAATCCCTGCAGAGCTAAAAACCTCACGTGGAGATGGGTGAGAAACAGTCGGCACTGGAGAAGCTCGGTGCACCCTTCGAACAGCGCCTTGCACCCGGTCGCGAGGACTGAGGGCCACGGGGTTCACTAAATCTGGAGCAGGACATGGCACCTCACCACTGGTGACCCGGTTTAATGTCTCCATAAGCATGGCCCCAGCAGGGTCCCACGTTCCCTCACCGGGGTCCCACATCCCCTCTCTCCACGCCCTGAGTCCCCTCTCCTCTGTGGTAGCCCATTGCTGTGGTAATGGGCGGCCCTGTGGTGCCCATGGCATGGGCAGGCTGGGAAGCACTGCCGTCCCCTCTGCCCCCCTCGCTGCATGGGGCTGGTCCCCAGCAGATCCCCAGAGTGGGGACGATGCCATCTGCGCTGGGGTCAGGCAGGCAGCCCGGACTCGGGGGGGCCTGGACCAGAGCGGACCCTGAGGGACGGAATCACAGATTTTTCAGAGTTGGAAGGGACCTCTAGAGATCATATAGCCCAACTCCCCTGCCAAAGCAGGATTGCCCAGAGCACATCACTCAGGACTGCATCCAGGTGGGTCTTGAAAATCTCCAGAGAAGGGGACTCCACCACCTCCCTGGGCAGCCTGTGCCACTGCTCTGGCACCCCAAACGGAAAGAAGTTTTTCTGTATGTTTGAACGGAACCTCCTATGTTCCAACTTGTGCCCATTGCCCCTCGTCCTGTCATTGGGAACCACTGAAAAGAGTCTGGCTCCATCCTCCTTCAACCCACCCTTTAGATATTTGTAAGCAGTAATAAGGTCTCCCCTCTGCCTTCTCGTCTCCAGGCTAAAGAGTCCCAGCTCTCTCAGCCTTTCCTCATAAGGGAGATGCTCCAATCCCTCCATCATCTTAGTTGCCCTACGCTGGACTCTCTCCAGCAGTTCCCTGTCCCTCTTGAACTGGGGAGCCCAGAACTGGACACAGTATTCCAGTTGTGGCCTCACCAGTGCAGAGTAGAGGGGGAGAATGACCTCCCTCGACCTACTGGACACACTCTTCCTTATGCAGCCCAGGATTCCATTGGCCTTTTTGGTGACAAGGGCACATTGCTGGGTCATGGATAATTTACTATCTACCAGGACCCCCGGATCCTTCTCCTCAGAACTGGGATGATGAAGGCTTTGCAGCCCCTTGTTAAGAGAGGCGCACCTCAGCACCCTCTCCTGCCTGTCCCACAGCCGCTCCCAGGGCACTGTCATGGCCCTCGAGGAGGAACAGCTTTCCTCACGGGATGAATCAGGGAAGGCCCTCCCACCGGAGCCTGCATGGTGCCTGAAGGCCTGCGGCTGCGCTGACCCACTGCAGGAGGGGCCGACAGGGGCAGCCCGCTGCCATGTTGTCACTACAGTGTCCCCTCCTGCTGGGGCAGGCCCCGGCGTGAAGCTGTGGCCATGCTCGGCCTGGCCTGGCAAGGCGGCGCTGCCCCTTGGCTGAGCGCAGGGACAGCAGCGAGAGCGAGCAGATCACGTCTAAATGTCCGCCGCAGCTTTTAGACCATTTCTATCTTTGTCCCTGGACAAGCCCAGCTCAGGGGTGCATGCAGAGGCGGGGAAGATGATCTAACAAATTCCATACCAATCTAAGAACTAAAGCGTCCGTAGTCAATCACTTTTCGTCACATTTTTCATCATTGAGAAAAGGTGTGGGTTTAGTAGAAAAGGGCAGAGAGACAACGTACGGAGGTTCGAGATGAGCAAACTGGCATTTGACTTTCTGCATTTGGCTTTCTGTAGCAACACTACTATGTAAATGTGACCACAATTACGAAAAAAATGAAGAAGCTGTGAAAGGAAACAATAGTGGAGGTAGTTTCTTCGGCTTGGTGTAAATAAAAAAAAAAAAAAAGTAAAACCTAGCTGAGGAAAATGACATATAGTAAGACATTTTATGAGTTGTACCTGTGTGAAGAGGTAGGGAATTAACACTGCAATTAACCCGGGCAGTGGTGAATGAACTGCTTGAAGACAACTGTTGGCGAAATTAGCTCAAGCGTGTCAGAAGAAGGGGTTGGGTATTTGGCTGTTTAAGAGCGTTGGGGAGATCCTGAGATGCAGCGTGGCCTCAGAGCTTCCCTGGAAGGCAGGCAAACTGAATTCTTCATCTCCAGAGTTGAAGATAGAATCCTCTGGGCTTATCCCGTTGCCTTTGCTGCTTTCCTGTCTCCTGTCCCTGCACTGGGGAGGGCCACGATTTCCAAGGAGAAGTGGGAAGCTCTGAGACTGGGCCAGGACCCACGGCGGTGAGAATGGTACCAGGGTATTAGCGAGATCCCCTGCCCCGTTTCGAGGGCTAAATGACAGAAACTGCAGCTGGGAGCAAAGCAGCCTCAGGTGGGGGAGCAGAACTGCAGCTCTGGTATCAGCGTTTACCGCACAGGGATGGAGAAAGCTGAGGCAGCTGAGCAAGGACAGTGTGTCAGAAGCAGAGAAAACATGACAGGCAAGGCACAAGCCATGTCCGAAGTGACTCGGGGTGCTAGGTCTGTATGGAATGGCCTGGGCTGAGCTCTCGGGAAGCGGTGAGGCTCATCAGAAATCATTTTTGGTTATTTGCAGAACTGTAGAGACCAGCCAGCACATGTAGATTGCCACTTATGGAGCCCATAGACTCAGTAAAATTTAACTGATGAAAGCATTTTAACCCTTTGACTAAGGTGTGTCTGACAAGTACATGCTTGAACTCAGATGCCGAGGAGGTTGATAAACTGAGTTGAGCCACAAAACACTTTCCAGGAGGACTGTTTAAGGGATAGAAGTAGGTTATCCTCTTGTTGTGACTTCTGATATATTGTAGGACACTGGATTATTTCCAGTGACTATCCTGCAAACAAATGTTATATGCTTCTAGCAGTTTGACATGCTACATGACATATTTCTAAAGCCTACATTGGTAGTGTTGCCTAGACTTATTTTTTTCCACCCGTCTGTCACTGGTTGCTGCTTGTGATCATTTCCATCCAACAACTCATGTAGGAGACTTTCTGTTATTCTTTGGAGGATATGACCAAAATGTGTCCAGCACTACTGGTTCGGTGAAGACAAGCTACTGACTGGTGATTTCTCAAGGTCCCTGTGTTAGTGTAAAAATATTTCTACTCACAGCATACAATCTTTTGTAAGAACTTGTTTTTCAAGGCATTTAGTTTCTTTTTGAATGTTTTGTAACACTCAGCTTGCAATCACCTATTAGCAGGCAGCTTACAGTCAAGTTGAAAACGCAGTTTTTTCTGGTAGTTCTCAGATTTGGTTTTCACACAGTTTAGAGCTCCAAAGTGTTGAAATGCCTTTTTTTTTTTTTTTTAATCTGGCATCTTTAGTTAATATGCTTCTGCTCTAGTTAATGGGTTCTTCTGCTGCTCGACATCTAATTTTAAGAATATTTGTGTTCTCATGCATGGCTTTTAACACTATTTTGAGTAATTATTCTATTCTATTCAGTAATGACTGGATACTGGCTATGGGCAGCATGCAAAAAATCTTCCAAATTCCACTTGAAATCTCAACAGGTTTAAACTTGTTTTTGGTAAATCACTGGTAGTACATTACTGATCTTAACTCTCTCATCTAGCCAGAGCACCCTACCTTGTCTACAGTATCCTCACATGCAGAGCAGTGGCTTAATATTAAGAGATCACAATTTTTTCATTCAAGAAAGTGAAATAAAGCAACTAGCCTAAATATTGATCAGAGTGAATAAACCACTTTTGCCTAACATTAAAATTTTACAGTGTTTTCATCATCTATCTTGTACAAGTAGATTATCTGTCCAGCTTGAGGACGAGAGGGGACTCCACTATGTATAAATAAACTGCTAGTGGGGCTGAATGAACTCTGCTAATTCCTTCCTGTGCAACTACTTCACAAGAACAATTATTTTGCTTTCGGGTGGTATTTGACTGCAAGAACTGGCTGGCATATTTCTGAAACTCTCCTCACAGAACATGTCCATGTCCGCAGACAAGATATCCACCTTAGATATTAGAAATGGTCTGCTATGTTCTTATGGTTCTGACTATAATGAGAACAATATCTAACATTGCAGATGTCAAATGGCAGATGGTCTCTCATTGTTTCTGTGAATTAGTAACAGGAAAGCCTCTGGGAAAGCTTTTAAGTTCACTTCTCTCAGCAGTTCACACCACCCTGAGACATTTGGTCCACCTCCACTCAACGCAGTGGAAAACTACATGTTTGTTTCTTCAGGGAATCCAGCTGAGCTCTGGGGTTCAGGAGCCAGTATCGCATCCACAAATCTGTTAAGATATGGAGAGCTAAATTATGCAGCCCTTTCTCATACAGGTTGTCAAAGTTGTAAAAACTTACTCTGGGGCTACTTGCACAAGTAATGCTTTATCAACAGGTGTAATCATTTCATCCTCAGATGGCAGAATTTATTACTCTGCTCCGATATGACAGCAAAAAAGAGAACTTTGTTTTTTTGGGTGCTCTTTCTCTACACATATTGCTTACAACTCTTAGACAACCCTTCTGAGAAACCACAAAGGCCGGTTTAGTGCTCATGGTTTGCACCTGCATTATATTTGCTTTGATCAGAGACATAATTGACAGCAAGCTTGCGGGTGAATGATATTTAAGGTATACAGCTATGTTATCATCTGTTTTTTAAGGGTGGATGGTGAGATGATGTTTTGCCCAGAACTCCGTGACTTCTGGGAAAGCTTATTTAAGTAGCACTTTGTAACCTCCCTATGTATTTCTCTGCTACTCTCGTGCTCATAGTGCAAGATTTTGTGGAGAGTCTCCTGAAAGTGGTGGCAGACAGTGACTAAACTCTAACAGCTTTTGGACTCAAAACTCTTTATTTCAAAAAAGAAAACCCAGCTCATGGTTTCAAAAAAGCCATAAACAAGAAACTGTGCATGTATATGTGTACGCACTGCAGGTGAAGAAACTGCAGTTCCTTATGACTGTCAAGGCTAAAATTAAAAAGAGGCCTTCCTCGGAGAGCCGTGTGCTCCTCCTTTGCAGAGGCTTGTTTGGAAATAAAGTTGTTGCATACAGAAATAGATAAATATATTTCTGTCTTAGCCAAAACAGGAAATAGAGGAGAGTTTCTGGCAGGCTTTCAGCTCACAGAGAAACTCAAATGAACAGTCTGAACTCAGGTTTTGCAACTTTTAGACTTGTTGAGAATTAGGTGAACCAGGAGGAATCCATCCTCAAAAGGATATCTGTTGTCCTCCTGGTTCTTTTGTTGATAAATCTCACCATTACAATCATGGCAAGTTAGCAAATAATCTCAGTGCACTTGGCTGGAGGCAGGGATGGGCTGTTCTTTCAGTGCTAGTTATTCAATGGCAAGCTCTAACACTTGGACCTGCGGCACCGCTTTGGTGGAACAAAAACAGAGGCAGAAATAATCATAATAAAAATAATTACAGTCATTAATAACATGCTTTGTTCAGCTAGCTTCTCTTAGGCTGCTTTCATGCCTCAAGAAAAAAAAAATTGTGGTCTTTGTGGTAAAGATAACGAAGACTGGCTGCTGCAGGGATGCTTGAGGTGTTATGTTCCTGTCTGCCGCTCAGCACTGCTACAGGGGGGGCTGCTCTGCAACCTGCCCTGTTACCATCCTGAGAGATGGACTCGTGATAGCGTTCTGGCAGAAGACCTTGGTTCCTGTGTGCTAGGAAGGGCTGTCGCGCTGCTTCTGCAGAGCAGAAAAACTCCGGTGCGTAAGCTCACCAAACACAGCCTCGCTAGTCCTTCTCTGGACCGGCAGCAGCAGATGACCTGGCCTGCGGTCCCTCGCTGTCACTCTCTCACGTTGTGCTCTGTATTACAGCTGGCTGTGGCCATTAGGTTAGTCAGTGGAAAGAGTTTCTTGCTGGCCCAAGACCGGCCTGCGTCGACAATGGTCTCTTTGTGGTTTACCAACAAGTGTACGTCAGGCACAGGGTTCAGATTATAAGAACTGCGTGAACACATGAACGTGCCTTGCAGGCTCACCACAGCCACGTTCAGCTCCGATAGCTCCCGCAGTCTGGGCAGAGCTGCAGTCCTGCTGGCCAGTACTGGAACAGGGCTTGATCTGCTCTGAGCACTAATTAACTCAATCTTCTGCTTTTTCCATTTTAAAGAAGAGACAGCTGATGCAACTGGAACAAGGCCACGCAGCAAGCCAGAGGCTGTCAGGCAGTAAAGCAGTTTTAATTCCTGCATGTCATGCAAACCCACCAACATAAACACGTCCTTCATATTTCTATTCTGTTATTATATGGAACGAAATAGAGGAGGGTAATGTGACAATCAAACCTGTTCAGCTGTGAGCTGGCATCACTTTCATGGCTTCACATTTAAAGGGTTTGATTTTTAATCATTGATCTCATCTACTTTCTAGCACAAAGACCTAAGAGGAAGCATCTCCTGATTTTACGGCATGCATGCTTTTTCTCTGCAGCAGCAGTTTTGGCATCTGCCAGTGGTATGTTGTAAATGGCTGGACTCTGTGGCTGGTGACGGTAACATCTCTGTCACCAAAATGTGTTATCAGGCAGAAATATTGCTCCATCAGTCAGAAGTGATATGATCCGAGATTTTTCTCTTTTGGCGTGGTTTATTTATCTCAAATAGCATCTCTGGCATCAGAGTGGAGGTTTGGCATATGATATTTATGACCACTTATATATTCTGCTGAAACAAAGAGCCTTTCAGCTCCCATGCTACATCATTTTATTTGGGCATTTTTCTATTATACCTGTACATCTCTCCTCTGTGTATTGCTAGGTCAAATATTAGCAGCAGCCTGACTCTTGCAGCCCTAACTTCCTTCTGGCCTCTGCCCACTCTGCCCACAGTTAGACCACTTCCAATGTACTGTCGTGCTTAAGGCTTCTCTGGGTATCGCAGGGTCTCTCGGTGTGGCGGTCACTTAGGCATATCAGTCAGCAAGGCTCAACTACTCATGCAGCAGCACTGCCTTTCACAAGGTTTGGCATTTGTACAGATCCTGAATAAATCCACTGGCACCGGGGACGCACTGAGCTCCAGCACACCCCAGCTCTGTTGTTATCGGCGCCTGAGCTTGCTCGGTTAAAGCCATGTGTCTCAACTGCTGTGTAGATGCACCCTGCACAAGCTCCCGGTCTGACAGTGACAAAGAGCAGAGAGGGAACCACCACAGTCTGGAGCATTAACAAAGAAACTGCTTAACAGGCAGAGACTAAACAAGAATTTTTGTGTTGTTTTTTTNACTTCAGAAGAGCAATTTTAGTAATTGAAAACTTATTGCTGGATGGGAAAATCATGCTCTTATATATCTTGCTATCCACCTGCTAGATTCAAAGATGTTCAACAATTATGTTTGTAGGGAAAGTAGGGATACTCGTTGCTGTTCTGGGTACTTTCAGGTATAAGCCCAAGACTCCATAGGTCAATAATCTGAGGTGGAAAATGTTATCAAATACTGAGTTCATTTAAAAGCTGTGCAATTACTGTTCTGCAGCTACACTTGTGCAGTGATCCGCTGTGATTTCTACCTTCCAGCCCTGGACTTCTCTTGACCAGAGACTGTAGCAGTGACTCTGAGCTGTGACGTGGCAGCCATGGTCTGCTGTCAAACCCTGTCAGCTGTTAGGTGGCCCAGCTGGTTGATCACCCTAAGGTTCATGCTAACACGCTCGTATCAATGAGGTTCTTGGAATGGTCATATATGGACCAGCTTACAGATTATATTTATATCTTCTTGGACAATATATTATCAATTCTGAAAGATCCTTTGCTGGTTGAAGTAACTTTTTCATGGTAAATTTTAAGTGTGTTCAGCTATACATATATTCCTCTTTAAGTGACTCTAATTTACTGGCATTAGACAGCTGAGTATAGAGGTCATTTCATGTCAGCAGAAGGCAGGAAACTAATTCCCCACTTAAGGGTCCTTGCAGTTTCAGTGGACAGGTAATGAGGTGCAGCTGAGGCTTCCTTAGGTGCACAGGGATTCACAATATAAAAGAGAGGAGTAGAAAGAGAGTGGTTTGCTTTGTTTGAGCTATCAGCCAGGATTTTGGGGTAAGTGCTGTGTTATTCTTATGGGTTCTAAAGTTGGGGTATAAAAAAAAAAATGTAGAAAAATGTTCTCTAGTTCTGTGTTACATTTTCTTTTCTGGTTTTATATGGCTTTCTAGTAAATGTGGGTTGCATAGCTCAGGGTTAGAAATACTGATAGGTATAGCTGACTTGTTTCCTTGGGGCAGGCTGTGGCAGTTATGGGGAAGAACCCAGTTAGAGGGGGGTGTGAGGCACCACTGCTGTATTCCAGCAGAAGCCTGGTCTCTCAGAAAAGCAACCCAGCTCTGTGTGCTAACCTGGTGCATTAAATGTGTGAATGCGAGCTCATGTGGGCAGGTATAAAAAGAATTTTTGAAGCTGAATTAATTGTGGTAATTGTTAGTGCAAAGATGTCATGGAAAGAGTGAGAGAAGTGTGTAGCTGTGGTCCCTGAGGTGTTTGGAAAAGGCAGGGAGTGAAGGTGCCATTCTGCTCTGAGGAAGGTGTACCAGAGTAGTGTTGGCTGGAAGAAGGTGCTGTACTTTCCTGTTGCCTCCAGCAAACCCAGCAGCCAGTGTGGCTCTGAGTGTGCGTTGCGCTTACTCTGGAAGTGGTCTCAACCGAGCTAGCGAGCAAATAAGGTGATGCTATAACCTTTTGCAGCTCTGCTGTGTCTTAGTTGCTGTCTTAGGTGAAGCAACTTGCACCTTGCATATCAGCTGTCAACTCCTCCCTGATATAGCACATCCTCTGTGACTGTCCTTTGTCTAACAGGGGTCCAAATCAGCCTCAAAGATAACTTAACCCTTTTCAACTATGCTGCAAGCCTGTGATCAAAGGCTTGTGGTCAAGGTTCCTGAGCAAAGAGACACTGCGCTGTGAATTTTCCCATAATGTCTGTGTTGGCAACATGTTTAGTTTGTAATAGCAACAAGTTTAGTTTGTAAAAGTTGGATGCTGCATTTTTTTTTATTCTTTTGTTGGTCTTTCCCTCCCCACTTCTGTGTTACTTGTTTCCTTTGCAACAAAACAGGACATGTCTAAAAGAACCACAAGAACAACAAATATTAGCTCTGAGGTGCTTCAACATACTACATCAAATTGCAGTTACAGCCACATTTAACACTGTCAAAAAGCCTGGCCAGTTGAAGAGAAAGGAGGAGACGGGTTGTTACTATGAGATTCTTTACAGCTGGAGGAAAAGGAAATACCAGAGGCTATTAGAAGGAAATCCATACTTGATACCCCAGTCTCAAATGGTTTTACTTTTTGCTTTTTTTCATATCTGCAAAAGTATGTTTAAAGGACTTTTAAGTGGTGGATATTATAGTAGGAGTTGGCATCAATACTTAACAGGAAAATGCTTGATCACATACTGGTGTTTGATGGTGTAATAGCACAAAGGTTTTTATTGCTATCTGTTCCTATGCTTGGTTTGAGACACCACTTGCCACCCCTCTGAGCATCTCCATTAATGAGGGAGAGAACCCTTTGGCTTGTTAAAAATGCATCCTTTTAAGAGAATGGAAAAAGACATAGGATGTTACTAAAGCATGGGCAGAGGCATTTTGGAGGATGCTAAAGCTGAAGTAATGGGTTAGGGCCAGCAAAGACGTTCAGAGCTGATAGAAGTATAGGGCTAGAAAGGACTCTGAGAGGTCATCTGGTCCATGCCTCTACTATAAAATATAATGAGCTGTATCTAGGTCTAGACTATCCCAGGAGTTAAGCGCTTGCCCAACCTGTTCCTGAAGGCTCCTGCTGGTGGCATAATTCATAAAGCCTGTGCTAGTGTTTAATTTCCTTGTAACTTGTCTGACCTGGTACTAAGCTGTGCTCAAAATACAGCATGTAACTAGGAGTGCCAGGCAAACAAAACTACTCTGTTCTTTGAGTAATATCAGTGGAAGTGTTTGGCCCACAACAGGGAACTTTGAAGGTATTGCTGCCTGAGGTGAAACACCCAACAAACCCTGTGTAGAGCTGGTAGCAACACAAAAAAGTGATATTATTGATGTGCAATTTGCACTTAGTAGGAAAACATAATTCCTAAGGCAGTTTAAGACAGAGCAGGTAGATGTATCATGTGGAGGGGCTTGATAAGCAAACAGGCTCAAGGGACAGACCGATTCACCTACTGGTGAACACTAATGTGAGGAGGAGGACACGCTCCCTGGCTGGGCAATGGAAGCAGAAGCTGATGGTTGTGCTCTTGCATGTCAATGGCAGTGTGTAAATCTCTAGAGCTTTCTGTGTGTACACATGTGGGTATGAAGGCGTGCTCGCCACCTTCCATCCTGAGCCTATTCCAATCAAATAATCATCAGAGGAAGATTTTCATCTGTACATTTTGCATTATTCAGGCTTAGAAGTATTTCAGTGACTTTCATGTTGCCTACAGGATTTAGATACCAGGGATAAAACAGAAGCCTCTTTAATTTTCTCCATTTAGGAATTCTGCTTCATTAAAATTCTTTTGAAGATTAGTCTTAATGATAGATCTTTAACTCGGAGTCTTCCTCCCAGGAAAAATAAGCTCGCAACTGAAAACAAATGAACCCACTCCAGAGAAATCTCTGCAATTTGACCATCAGCCATGGATGGATAATGTAGGTAGCTGTATTTCTTTTCAACATTTGCCTTACCCCAAAGGGCCTGCATTTAACCCCAGTGTGGAGTAGATTGCTGCTGCTTCCATGTCCTCCTCCAGGATAAAAATATGAGAGGATTGTCCTTTCAGTAATTCTTTCTGAGAGAGTGTAACAAGACAGACAATATTGAACCAGTCAGAAATGAATTTTAAACTGCTAGTATTTGGTATTTGTTTTCACATCAAAATTTTGGTTTGATATGTTACAGTGCCTGATTTCTCAGAGATGAAGCACCTGACTTGCTGCTTAAAGAGACTGAGGATGTTTCCTATCCTCTGAAAAATTACCATAAAACTTGGATTTAGGAGCAGAACACAGATGGCCCCAAACTTACTGAGAATGTGATGGTATTATTACTCTTGGCACTTTATAAAGGGATGTATAGAGTTCCTGAAGAGGTTAACTCACCTGTCATGCTTGATTACTCATTTGCAAACAAACCAGGATGTTTGACATGAAGAGAAACCCTTGCAGCATCCATACATGCAAGCAGCTCAGATCGTTTGGTACCTCTCTGGTGCTTTCCTTTGTGGCACAAAGAGCAAGAAGCACCAGTGTGGCCGGAACAGTATCTTTGGGCGAGTGATGTATAGACCTGTGCACAGCTTCCTCTGTGCTGAATCTGGTAGAGTAAGACCACGTTATATTAGGGCTGCTGGTGCTTGTTCCTAAAATGCCAAATGAGAGAAACAGCCTCTGTTCTCAATGCAGCCTGAGCAGGTTTGTTCCAGAGGACATAGACAAACTTTGGCTGGGGATGGTGCTTGACAATCCTCCCTTTCAGGCGTGGTTTTTTTTGCAAACATTCAGCATTTCTGGCTTCTAGAGGAGGGGAAAACTGATGCACATAATTTTCTAATAGGAAACAGATGGATAATTAAATTATAGTATTTTCAAAGATCCCACCTGGGAAAGGCAGGCAGACTTGCTTTGCAGACTGCTCTGAGGAGCTCTTGGGGTTTTTCCTTAGTTCTTAGCAAAAAAATTTCGAACTTCATCTGCTTATGTTGGAATCTGCTGCGATTGTATCCCACTGGTTTTGCATTAGCAAATCTTACTTCAGCTTAGCAAATGCATTAAAAAGATATGAGCTAGTCAAGTGCTTTTAACATTGGGTAGTTAGAGCAAGTTGAATGTTTTAATCTGAAGAAAATTAAAACTATCAGAGCAATGTTTATTTTAAACCACAAGCAAAAGACAGCAGCTTAGTAGACTAAACTATAAATCTTCAAATCTTGTAGACAAGCACTAGAGAGTCAAAGAGCTGCTGAGCTTCAGCAGCTGTCATGAAATCTCTCCTTATAATGTGCTTACCCTGTGTGTGTATTTGTTTGGGAGCTGGTGTGGTGGATATGTGTGCATATGTAGGAAGATTCTTCCCTTGTCTTTTTCTGTAACTATTCCTGTGGTAGCTTTTCTGGTACACGGATCTCAGCAAGGAAGAGGAGTTTAAATTCTCATAGCTGGAGGAAAACAAACAAATCTTGGGTGTGCTGTGGAGGTCTTCACTTTTGAGCAACGTTCCAAGTTGCTGTACTGGGGGCTGAAACCAACCTCCAGACACATGATGTGGTGATGTCCAAAAGCTGCCAAAGCTTCTGCATGCAAAAGGACTCCTGCCATGGGAGAGTTACAAAAGCCCCTTGCTTTTGTCCCTCTTGATCTATGCTATCTGGAGGTGGGGAACAGCACGCAGCTGCCTCTTACACCATGGGCTAATTAGTGACTCGAAATAGCTTGACCTACAATGTTTTGTCAACCTTTCAAGTAATGGGTGAGAAACTAGAGCTCAAAAAACATGATTAAGCAACTGATATAAAAATACTTTAGGCAGGCCTCATCTTGCTGACCTTCAGTTGTCAACAATGGAGAAGTCTACATCTGAGGCTGCTTTTAGAGTCTGCGGAAGCAGCAGGATCCTTGCAGCAAAAGATCCCGAGGAGCTGGGTGTGTCCTACAGAAGAAAGCACAGCACCCCCTGCCACGGTCTGTTCCTCTCCATGGACTAGAACAGACACACAATCAGTTCAGATGTAGATGTCCACACTGCAGATAACAACAGTTTGGACCAGTGAATGCCAGCGGAGCTGTGAGCATCTCGGCAACACTGACATGTGGGGGAGAGGTGTGAAAACAATGGAGCAGCTTCCAGTGGTTTCATTCCTGTTAGGGCTTTTGTGAAAGGATTTCAGTATGCCTTACACTGAGATTGGAAGAGACTGTTGTTAATTAAATAATTAGCTGTTTAAAATGTATTTATTAGGGCTTAACAGCCAGGCCACAGATATGCATCAATTACAGAGCCACAATATCTGCAATAAATGTTTTTCACCCCATAATCAAATATGGCTTAATTAGGCAATGCTGGGAGAACAGTCATAATAAATAGAGTGGGTAAGACTTGCCTTTATAATTGAGATTTAATCAGCGAACTCGTGTATGTTCATTGAGTAATTGATTATTCTACACATTTATCAAGGATTAAAACCTCAGTGGTAGATATGCAAATCCCCTTGTATTAAATACATCTGAAATTCTCAAATACCATTTAATGCATATTAACATTCCGATTAAATCTAAATGACATACACATTGTAGATCTCACTTCCGCAGCAGCCTATTTTATTGCTATTTATCACTTTTTCTCCCAAGCTCAACCGCTTGTGCGCTTGTTGCTTTGTAAGTAGTCATAGGAGATGGACAGAAATAGGCCAAGGGGAAGTGAAATGGAGATGGTGTCTCCTGCATTCCTGGAATGAGCAAGTTATCCTGGATGGGACAGCAGGAAATATTTTTACACTGGCCGCCAGTGAGCAGACTAAACCAAAGGAAGCAGCCAAACACAGCGGAAGATGCAGTAACCCTCCCTGAAGAGTTACTATTGTAGTTAGTGCTATGAGTGATAGAACAAGCGTACAGAAATGTCCAAGGACAAAAGGAAAATAAAAAAACCCAAACCAAAAAATGAAACCCACATGCAGAAGCCTTAATGAGTGCATGAGGTGTGGATGAACAGTGCCAGGGTTATCTCAGAACCAGCACGAGGTGTGTCCCACTGGCTGGTGGCGGTTGTTGCTGGAGGGACACCACCCCCCTGCGAAGCCCATGAGCATCAGCCCTGGGCCTGGGGGTGGAGAGGAACACTTTCTCAAAGGATAACAGGTTTACCTTGCTCAATCCTTAGCTCTCTGCAAGCATGACTTAAGGATGGAGTAAGAATGTGAAGGAACATGAAGTTGTGCTTATTGATGACAGCTCATGTCTGAAGTGAGAGCCGAGTGGCAGATTAACATCCCAATTAAAAGTGAAAGCACAATGTAAAGCAAGGATAGGTCACAGGACTGCACCTTGGCAAATCCCCCTGCACATTCCTATCTTGTGCAGGTCGTACCCTGGCGCACGCAGTGCTGGGAGCACAGAAAGGGTCTCAGGTTCTTGAAAGGAAAGCACAGAAACATTGTAGGTGGGAGACACCATCAGGCTAATAGGTTTTAGTAATAGTTTAACTGTCAGTAGCAGAGCACTGGGAACAACAAGACTATAAGTATTTAATTCCTCTGCACTGATCCTTTCCCACATTTGTGGTTCACGCTGGGTAGTCCGATGGCAGGAGCAAGTGTTGACCCTGAAGACCCCTGCTAGTATACAAGGTTAACTACTTTCTGTGTTATTTGACTTATGTTTTTGTGGAAGCAGTGATTTTCACCTTTTACAACTTGTAGACTCCTAAACATTTTCAAGTGGGGCTGAGACCCTCAATTAGTGATTTTCTAACAGGTAACAGTAGTGCGCATTCCTTCACTATCTCTTGCAGGTGCTCTGGAGGGCGGATCCTCTACCCCTCCCCTCTAAGCACCTTGTCCCCAGCCTGGAAACCACTTCTCTAAATTCAACAGTAACGATCCAAAGAGCCACTGTGCAGCTTTTGCAATGTGGATGGCTTGCTTTATTTTCTAATTTTGGAAGCATTGCTTGCTAGCTTCAACTTGGACACAAGAGGGCAATATTTCCTCAGGAATTTGTCTACCAGGGTGGCGTAGGGTGAACAGGCTTGTAGGGAAACGTGCTCTAGAGAGCAAATAACCGTGTTTTGTTTTCTTCTAACCTGGTAGAGTTAGCCTTGCTCCTGCTGGACGCTGGTTCAGTGCTGGGGAGGGCTCTGGAGCGGGGTGGACACTAGGACATGCTGCCTCTGAGCTACTGCTCGTCTCTGAGCAGACCTTCTGCCTGGGAAACGGCAGAACCATTTAATCTGACCAACAGCAATTATTCCAGAGTTTCCTCACATGACCGAGAAGACCCTTGTGAACGCCCCTTCCCTTATTATGGAATCACGGATTTTTCGGAGTTGGAAGGGACCTCTAGAGATCATCTAGTCCAACTCCTCTGCCAAAGCAGGATTGCCCAGAGCACATCACTCAGGACTGCATCCAGGCGGGTCTTGAAAATCTCCAGAGAAGGGGACTCCACCACCTCCCTGGGCAGCCTGTGCCACTGCTCTGGCACCCCAACTGTAAAGAAGTTTTTCTGTATATTTGAATGGAACCTCCTATATATATTTTCTCCTTATATATTTTCAGAGATGAAAGCTGTTTGCGTGTCCCTGTTGGGTCCCAGTCATTCATACAGCACATATATCTTTCACCTGCGGTGCACAAATGGCTGAATTCCCACTGCTGACGCACCACCTTTAAATGCCTGTCAAATGCAGAGCAAAAGAAGCTGTTTCTGCCCCAGGCAGGGATTAGGATTTCTGATAGTGTACGGAGCAGTGTTGACAGAAGAGCCATCTTCAGGATAAGCCCATCCTGTTCCTGCACATCAGATCTTGCTTTCCCCGAGCCAACATGCTCGTTCAGGGGTGTCAGTCTTAGGGGTGAGGGGGCAGTGATGGCACTGCTGCTGGATTCCAGTCCACTTGGAGCTCCAACTTGGAGAGAGGACTCAGGTCGGTCTAAACAGCCCCTGAATCACTGCTTCTTGGGAAATGACTTAAGCTCAGTTTTGGAGGTGTTTGTTAAATCCTATTTGCTGCCATGAAGTGTCCAGGAAGGGAATGCCAAACACCGCTGCTCCACCACCAATGCTGGTGTGCCCTCCTGTCACCTCTCCCTGCCTGCTTCCATGCCTTGTTGCACATCTACTCTGTGCTGGGTCACTGCGGGTGCTTCTTCAAGACTGTTGATCTGCTTTGGTCTAACAGGTTTAGCTCCATGCTTAGGTTGGAGATGCTTGTTGGTGCAGGAGCAGAACATAAGTCTTTTGGAAATAATTGCCAGATATTCAGTTACAGACGAGCTTTGCCTCCTTTATAGGTGAATAAATGAAAAGGGTTAGGTTCCTTCGGAGAAGATGCCTGACATCAGTGGCAGCCACTTGCCTCCAACCATTTTCTGCCCAACGATGTACCCTGACCCAATCTTTCTTTATAAGCTAAAGGCACTGAAGGAGTCTGAGTTGGAAATGTATTTTTGCTGGGTGTCTTTTTTGCCTTTTTAAGGACTCTGTGGTGACTCTACCATGTCTCAGATTCTGTGCCATAAGGTGCCCATGACTCTGTCCTGTTCAGGGCATTCATTTCGGAGGACAGCAAGTAGGACTGCCAAGGGCCCTTGGTGTGCCCACAGCATTGGTCCCCTCCATGAATAAGGTTAATGTTAACTCTCACCCTACTCTGTACTCTCTGTCAGTACAGACAGACATGGATTTGGAATTGTGTTCTTGAGTTGCAATTGGGCTCCTGTGACTCACAGTGGTGTCCTGGACCAGGCAGTCTCCCAATTTCTGGCAGCAGCAGCATGATGAGTCAAATCTCCGAAACGCCAGGATTTTACAGAGAGTGCTGAATGCCTCACTGGATATGTAATCCCTGTACTTGGAACCTGCACGAGACGATGCAAAGCAAATTACTGCAGACTAAATATATGGTCAGGATGTGTTGGAAGTTGGCAGCGTAGCTGGCTGAGGTAGCCAGGGAAGGAGTGTTGAACTGGATAATGCTTGGGGTCCTTTAAAAGACTTTAACACGGTCTTGAAAGGGAATAGCTGGAGGAGGTTCAGCTACAGAAAGCTGGATGAAGGCTGAAGGGCCCAACGTGCCTGGGAATTGTGAGAAGGGATCAGCAGCTGGCTTTGAGAGAGAGGATGAATTTGGGAGCAGATAATCTTTCGCAGCAGTTCAGAACAGGGCTTTGGCACTTCCCTGTGAGTCGGGAGAGATGGAGTTCTGCTGTGATCTGTTCCATGATCCACAGCTCCTTTTTGATCCTCTGTATGAGTCATGCTACCTGTTGGCAGCAGTTTTGAGGCACCATTTGTATCCTTGAAAGAACACAACCAAAATAAAGATCCGTTGTCTTGCCTGCTTTACTGTAACTAATTGCTAATGTTGTTACAGTGGAAAGAATGCTACCAAACTGAATTAGAGCTTTGTGTTTTAATTGACTTATTTTTGTATTTCACCTGGTTTGCTCAGTGAAATTAGAATGGACTTTGCATGCTTTTTCTGTTCAGAGTCGCTTTCTGGCCCTTTGCCCAGACCAGAAGAGCCCCAAGCTCTCCAGTACTGAATGCTGATTAGAAGTGGGGCCAAACTCTACTATAAAGCACTCTGAATAAGGAGACAGCTGGTATGATGACTGACCTTTACTTTTACTCTCATAACAAACTGGAAAATCCAACCTGATGGTGCTTGAAAATCTTAATCTTTTGTCACAGAGTAGTGCTTGTTATTTTGGGTTGTGATAAAAAGGGAATTCAAGGATTCTTGTTAGTATTGTGAAGGCAAATACCCACCTGAACAACTTGGTTCTGCAGCATTCGAGAAGAGGAGCATGACATGTCAGATGGGGTCTAAAGGTTGAAATGGCCTCTTCAGCTGAGCATCCTGCCTGTGGGGAGTGCACCACCAAAACAGCTGCTCCACGAGGCACACCAATTGTATTTGTCGGGTTTTTTTTGTGTTCAGAAAGTGTTTCAGCTCAAAGCTTGTTCATGAAAGAAACCTGTGTTTGATCACCTTTGTCCTCACCCTGCAAGTAGGGAGTTATGTCAATAGATCATATTTTAGGGCTTCAAAGGTAACACACAGCTTTTGGAGTGCTGCTCATGCTGCCTAATAAATTTCCTGTAAAGATTACTTTGCTTGGCATTCATCCATCCTGGGAAAAGGCATGGGGGACCCCCCACCCCCTCACATCCACCCTGTCCATAGGCGCAGCAACTCCTCTGATAAGCACTTCATAGGAGAGAGTCGGCAGGTCAATCACCCTCTACCTAGTGTAGCAAGGACATGACAGCAGCTGTGTATGCTCAACAGACAAACCTTAGCGATAGGCTTAAAACACCAGGGGTCAGCTCTTATAAATCACCTTTTCTAATGTCACCAGAGCTGCGCAGGTTTCTATCACCTGAGGCTCCAGTTCTGTATTTATTTGAGAAGTTCCCCAAGGTGACCCTGCTCTGGCTCTGCTGCCAGCTGACCGAGATGTGTTTCTCAGGAGACTATGCTCTGTCAAAATCAGTAGGCATGTACGCTTCCTTCTGCTGGAAGTGAGGGCACTGTCACCTTCTGTTCCATCAGCTCTTCTGAAGCCTTCCCTGCGCCTTCGTGGAGATGCAGATGGGACCTGGGGAGTAGAGGAATTTGCGTGCTGGTTAGCTGCTAATGAAACGGGGTTTGTACTGTGCTGGGAGGCACATGGCTCAGCAAACAGGCAACCTGGAGTGGGCTGGGTCAAGTGTGCTGTAGGTGAGGTGGTAACAGCACGGAGATTGCAATGTTCCTTATGTTACAGCTTTCACCAGGCTATCAGTTGGTTTATCTATAGCTCTATGCGTCTGCTTGCTGGAACATCTTGAGTAACTAGCTATAAATGATAGTCTTTGCTGTTGTTGGCGTTTCTGGTGTTGAAATGTTATGCTAGCACTATTATTTTGCACATGTTGATGCATGTTTGTGTATACGTAGTTTGGTCTCCCTCATACACATAAGTTAGATTTCTGAAGGAGGGACACCTCCTGTGTGTAAATATACAGTGTGCTTAAAATGAATGTGTGTTTACAAGGTTATTTCCTTTTCATAAGCGAACAGGACCATACTTGTAGCCATAAATAATTTTACACCTTGCTTTCTTGTTTGCAATCTCCCTGGGTAGGACAGAAATGTTAAATAGATATCAGGTGTTATCCCCCTAAATGGCCAAGGGGTCAACAAGAAGGCTTCAAAACCATTAAAAAACTATAATGTTCTGTTCCTATGATTTACAAAACTTAATTCTGCCTAACAAGAAAGCACACAGCCATGGGACTGAGTTCCCAGAGGACAATTCAGAGCTGGAAAAAGCCTAAGAGGATAGAGCCAGGCTAAAAGACAGACAATGTGAAATGTGCAGCTTCCAGCAATTCTTAGCTGGCCATATAAAGCTGCTAAATAACAAGAGTTCCCCTTGCCCTTGGCGTGTCTAGGTACTGTACCTTCTTTAGCCAACAGTTTGGGATATACAATGGATAGTTTACTAATTTCTTTGCTGTTTCAGCTGACAGTGATGTATCAAATCAGGAAAACCAGGAGGGCAGGAGGAAGGGGATTAAGATCTTAGACTCAGCAGTCCCCCTTGGGTTTTGTTCCCATGGGCAAGTGCTGATGAGCATTCCCCACTTTGTTTCTTCACTGATTAAACTAAGAAACCAAACCAAAGGACACAGGAGAAAAGGGTTAAAGGATTAGGAGATGGTCTTTGAACTGCCATGTGGCAAGGTAATGAGGCATGAATTATTAAAATGATTTCAATTATAACTGGCAGCCACACGCACCGCTTTTGCATTGGCTTTCTTCCTCTCTGTAAAAGACAGGTTTGCAAGTGCTCATGGTTTCTTGGAAGAGATATGCTCTTCCAGAAATGTTAGTTGTATAAACAGTGTAATTTGTCATTGGCCAAGCTGCTTTTGTGGTTAGATAAGTTGAAGTGTCAATGAAACGGGCACAGCTCATCAGCAAGACAATTTTTCTGCTTGAAAACTATAGGGATAGTTTACTACCATATCGCTGAAAGGATGTGGGTATCAGTGGCCTCCAATACTTGTATCGGAGGCACTGGTCATATGCTGCTAGTAATTATTAAAAAACATACTTTGACTTTAATGGAAGAAGCAATATGTTTATACCATGTATTCTTTTGCTTGTGCATAGCTTGAAAGTAGTGGCTCGAGAGTTACTGAGTTCAGAGATTTTTAGACAGTGATCACTCATTTATGGGCAACCTCTGTAAGATAGGCATCACACTGCTAGCTGCTTTCCCGTATTTCTTTGTGATCTAAATGCCTATAGAAATGGAAGTATCAGGAGTAGCTCCATCTGGTGACTGCTAAAAACTTTGTGCAAAAGCCTATATTTCAGGTCACAATGAACAACCTTAGGTCTGACTCTATGGGAAAACTCCTGTGGCCACAAAGCACAAGCAGCACAAGTAAGACTTACAGTGTTTGCTACAGAAGGTGGCTGGTGAGATGTTCTGATGAGATGAGAATCTGATGAATGTTTCAGAAAGAATGACTTACCTAGCACGCTTATTGAAGTTTTATTTTTTACTACTCATGAATTGGGGGGGAGGAAGGAGAACTGAATCCATTTGGCTCAGACCACTGAGTAAGTACTGAAATGTGAGGTATCCTGAAACTTCATCTAAGCAGTTTAGTTAGACTGTGCCTTTCCACTTCTTTTCTCCACACCAGGAAAGTGTTCATCCTCAGAATTCAGATGTACTCTATTCAGAAGTGCGATGGCTAAAGGCCATTGCCGGGTGAATGCATCTCTAGTTCCTTTCTCTGCTTTTTATCTTAATAGGGGAAGAAAAGAAAAGGCAAAAAAGTAACATTTGCAGTTATCTTCAATACACACAGAGTGACCTCATCAGAAAGGGAGCAGTGTGCAACACTGGCTGCAAAGTTAAATAGATTAAAGCTCTCGCCCCGTTGCGGACAGTGACCGCAGTGTCTAGCAGGGACGGTGTTGGCGCATCCATCCGCAGGGGAGCGCCTGCTCTGTGGCCAGCCACGAGAGGGCAAGGCAGCAACAAAAACCGGAGCGAAAATTAATCCGTCAGGCAGGGAAAACAATCGGGTGAAGGCAGCTGCTGAGCCAGACCGGCGGGCCGGGGAGGAGAGCGGGGCCGGGGCCAGGCTGGGAGCGCGCTGGGCGAGCAATGAATGAGCGACCTCCGCGGGGTCTGGCTGGTGCCATTGTTCGCAGTCACGGCAGGCAGCGCTCGGCCCTGCTCCGCTCGGAAATATGAGTTATTAAAACGCAACAACAGCAGGAAGGCTTTTGCACTAGGGCTTATACAATATCCCTTTTATAGTTCCTGGTTTTTCCTTCTCCTTGGAGCAGAGCTGTTTTCCTTTGAGAGGAGGGTTTGTTCGTGCCGCGACCCTGCCAGCGGGTCACCGGTTCTCCAGCTACTCTGCAGAGTTTTCCCTTCGCAGGCCGTGTGGAAATGGAGGCCAGATCCCCCCTGGGGTTTCTGGATGACAACCGACTTTTTCCGATTTGTTCGGCGCAGCCTCATCTCGGGAGCAGGCGGGAGGCGCGGGGGGGTGAGGAGGGAGAAAGTAATACTTGCTGCTACATTCACGTAGTTCCTGGCACCAGCCAGCTCAGCAAGCTCCTCCTGAAACCGCTCCAGACTCTGAAATCATTTCTATTAGGAAACCATTCATGCTCTAGCGAGAGCCCTAGCTGACTCTTTGAAGCCCCAAGAAACACTGACAGCGGTCGGGAGCCTCTGATGCTGCCTGCCTTGTTTTGGCAGGGCTGAGGGTCCGGGCTGCAACGAGACCCGAGCGCTCTGCTCTTCTCGGGCAGCAGTTTCCCAATGTAATTTTGCCCTTCCTGCCAGATGGTAGAGAACTGCAATCACACTCCAGGTCTTTTTTCTTAGTTGCCCTTAATGCTATCCTTGTCCCTTTCTCAGAAGAAAGGAGCTTTGCACAGCACGACTGTATTCACTCACTTTATCGCCGGTGCTGCCCTTCCAGGAACCGCCTGCGAAGTGCGAGTGTCGGCGCTAAAAAGTTGCCGCAGTTTGTAAAGCTTATGAAATGTCCCAGAAATGCGTAAAGTGAAAATATATATTCAGGCTCTGAGGTGTGGGACTGTCCCTTGTGGGGACCTGGAGGATCCGGGCAGCACAAGCCTCTTGCTCAGCCCGGCTGGGACACACGCTCCCTCTGCCCTCCCTCCCCAGCCTGTTTCGGAGTCCCTCTTTGGGGTGGGTACGTTAGCCCAGTCATGCCGTTACCTGCTGAACTGCAGCAGGCTTGTTCCAGTGTTTAAATTACCTCTTTGCTTGTCTCTCTCAAGCGATGATTCATTTTGATTGATCAGCTTTGAGCTGGGCGTGAAGGCGGCCCCGGCGGCTTCAGTACTGCCACTGCTGAGCTTTGGGTGAAGCTGATTTTTTTACCTTTTAAAGCCACTGCCTGTTGCAGCTCCCCTGCCTGCTCGATTTGCTCCTTTCGCTCTCAATGGGGAAATCCTGTGGGCCTTTCTGGAGCTTTCCAAAGATTTTTTTTGTACCCAATAATTTGGAAGTCTTGGACTGGTAGGCTTAGGGCTTGTTTGTGTATGAGTTGATTGGAAATGAGTGTATTGGTTTTGAGGGGCTGCTCTGTCTGCTGCCCTGAGTCTTGTGCGGGTATTTTAGTTGCTGCCAGTTGATGGCAAAATCATCCTTTTAAATTCTGGAGTAAATGATATAGATGGAGGATAAAGAACAATGAGGAACGGAGCTGTGCCAGCGTAAGAAAAGAGAAAATAACAGTGGAATTATGTCCTTAGCAAGCAAGGCAGAGACATAAGTGCTGGCTAATGCTGGGCAACAGTATATCACTGATAAACCTGCATCAGTTTCCAGGAATACTGAGTTATATATATATATATAATAAGTCTAGGGCTTTAACTCTAGATCTGGGTTAAACCAGCTGCTTTCTGTAGCCCTTTTGTGTCTCAGTTTCCCCACCTGTAAAGCTGGATAATAGTAATTTCCTCCCAGCAGGGCTGCCAGTGCTGGCTAGGAGCTGCACTGTTAGAGCATTAAGGAAACGGTGGCTATTATTAATCGCTCCTCATATTTTTTCAACATTCTGCATAAATAAATTTTGTTTGTTTTGGTTTTTAAAACTTGGAATTGATGGCTGGACCAAATTATAGCTGGAAGCTGAGAGGTATAAGAAAAGACATCCAAAATGCTGCTCAGTTCGCTCTGTATAGGACAGAACTGCTGAGGCTGCAACACTTGCGGCTCTTGAGCCGGGTGCCAGCGTACAGAATTCCCTCCTTACAGCTTTTCCATTTCACATGCCAAGTATCCAGCTCTTCAGTCTGTTATAAATCTTCCCTAATTCTGTAATTGCTTTGGTAGTGATTATAGGCAGACTCTTGTTGATCCTTCTGTGGTTTTCCTTTATCCACATTTTCTGTGGGCTCTTTTATTGTTGTTGATTCTTCTTTCCAGTTCCTTGCTCCCCTTCTCCAGTTCTAACAGGCCCCGTGGCTCCGGTCCAGTGTGTTCCCTCCAAGCGACAGGCAGAGCCCCCTCTGCAGCTGGGTCTGCCTCTCCACTAAGAGCCGTCAGGGGGAAGGGGCACCTTGTGCCTCTCACACGCTTGCAAATATGGGAAGCAAACATGTAAGTTCACGCATTTGAGAATATGCTCTGAATCACACTTGCAGGACTGGGAGTTGCGTTCAGGGATGGATTTAGAAATCATGGCAGGCAGACAGTTAAGCATAGCTTTAAGCATGATTGTACCGTTCCCTAAGTACCCACGGATGTCTCTAAACACAAACAGTTACAACAGCAGCAGAAGGATCATGCCTGGCTGTTTGCTTGGCACACGCTCAGGTCTGCAGCCAAATTTGTTGCTACTGCTGAGGAGGGGTCGGAATAGGGGGTGTGCGGTCCCTCTCCTCTGCAGCGGTTTAGTCCCACGCTGTCTGTGCCTCCCTCCAGCGCAGCAGGACCGGTGAGCCTGGCTTTTCGGAGCTCCGGCACTCTGCCTCTGTTCCATGTTTTCTCCCTCCCCAGGGATGTATATTCACTTCTCTAAACTGCACTTGTGAAAGTCTACCTGATAGTCCAGCTCGACCAAGGGCAGGCACTGGGGTTACGAATGATGCTTGGATAAAACAAAGTGATGTTCTCGGTGGCAAGTGAGATCCAGATCTCTTCTCTATCACCTTGGAAGGACATGATTGGTGCAAAGCTATGGTTGTTGCTTCATTCCTGTAGTTTCCACTAAAACTCAGACCATAAAAGCCATAAAACAGGGTTGTATATTTGTGAAAAATGGATTAAGCTTTGAGGGGTTTGGGAGTTTGACTTTGACCTGTTTTTGTTTTTCAAACTTGCAGTTAGTTTCAGAAGTGCTCAGCTGGCATTTCTGAGAGCAGCCCAAGGATTTTACACTGATTCTTAAGGGGGGGGCAGGCTGATATTCATGTGGGTCAGCTCATGAAGCACCTTGAAGAGTTTTGTTTTCAGAGACTGGGGCTATTCAAAATGGAGAACACTTATGACCTTTCATTCAGACTTTCCTTACATTCAGCGATTTTCCTTCTATTGAATGGGCATTGACTGCTGCCTTTAATTTTTATTTTATTGTCTGTTGACACACTCTTCAACTTTAATTTCAGGTTGAAGTGTTCCCCTCCCTAAGCAGGGGAGAGGCTGTTCTATGAAAACGGCCATCTGATGTACCTTGTGGTTGAGCAGATGTTATCTTGTTTGGTAATGAAATTCTGCCTTGAGTAATTGGCCATTCTTCCTGGTTCCTCGTAATTAAGGCAGAAGAAGAGAACAAAACCTGCTGATTTGATATGAGTAATTGCTTCATTAAGTTATTTGCTTCCTCACCATAACCATCAGCCCAAAGAAGAGAACAGCCTGACCATCAGACCATCTATGATGATACTGTAATGCTGTGGGTCTTTGGTGCTTCATTGTCAGATGGAATCACGGGGAAAGGAGGTAGGAAACACTGCTAAATTATTTACCTCTTAACCATATGCACTTAAGACCGCAGAGAGAGTCTGGCCGTTGCTAGCTGTGCTGTGTCCTAACCCAGGGAATCGGTCCCTGGAAAAAGCAGAGGACTAATGTATGAGGCTTTAGAGGAACGCAGCTGCTGTGCCTCCTGTATCTGAGCATTGTGAATTGACGCTGAGAGGCCGAACATCTGTGTCATCCTACTGTGGAGCAGAGAAGGGGAGAGCTGCGTTAAATCCTGGCCACTGGCAAGAATAACGTGGCTCAGAACTGGAGTATGGCAAATCTTAGTTGTGGTGATGGTTTATGCGTTTGCTGGTTTTTGTGTTTAGTCTTCCTGGGTTTGGCCAGCAGGTTTGCACGAGCGTTTGGGTACACAAGGACTCATCGGTGAACATGCTGTCCCTGGTGACACTGGGGACAGGTAAATGGGCCTTGTTCACTTGTTCAGTTACATGGATTTAACTCAGACCTCAGCTATAATTTCAAGTAGGAGCTTTGCTGTCCGTGTGAAACTGACTGCCCCATCTCCGTGATTCAGTGGTCTTGCTGTTTGTGAATAACAGCTCACCCCAAACACATTTCATAAACCTACCCCTTATTTCCTCATTGCAAGCCTGGGAGCCAGGCTGCTGCATCGGAGCAGCCATGGGGTTTATATGTGACTATTGCTGAGGTCAGGGCTTGGAGGCTCCTTGGATGTGAATTCTGCTGAATTATCCCCGAGTGCTGGGGGAAGATGTTCTAGGTCACTGCCGAGCACTCCTCCAGACCTCTGTGTGCTGTTCTCTGCAAAGCCCGTATTATCCAGGGATGGTATCAGAAACTTTGATCATCAGACTGATTTCTATCTCCCTCTCCAAGATCTGGGCAGGTATGTTTTTTTTTTTTTAATGCCTTGTTTATTATAACAAGGTATTTCCACCGAGCTCAGAGCTGGCAGACCCAGTATTCCTGCAGCTGTAAAGTTTGGTAGTAACAAGTTAGCCAGCCCTGAGTTTTAATCCCAGTTTGGGCAACCTTTTCTCAGAGCCATTAAAAAAAAAAAAAATCTGGTTTTACTTTTTTTGTAACTAAATGAGGATAATGAAGAACTTAAGTAACCAGGGTATTGTAAGGATTAACTGTGGCACAACCAGCGCATTGTGTGAGGGAGCACTCCGTTAGGGCTGCAGGGGAAAGGGAGAGCAATTAGAGGTGCCATAATATTTTAATTTCCTTGAGAAGGTGGCAGAAAGGAGGGAAGATCCTGCAAGAGTCCAGCCCTGGCTGATTGACTCTTGCCCTTTCTCCCAAGCGTTGTGCTGTCCTGGGCACCAAAACGGGAATGGTGCACGGCGCAGAGCGGGGACTGAACTTTGCCTTGCGCTGGGCTGCCGGCAGCCGGCACGGAGCTCTGGCACTCGTGTTCCGTGGGCTGACCCTTTCCTGCTGACTTAGTGCGTCTGAGTCATTGGACTTACCAAAGTACACAGGGTGAATCGGGTCCTGTTGCACGTGCAGCAGCACCAAAAGCCACCCTTTGTGCCCGCCAGGGCGATTGCGGGCTCTGGGCGGTGAGGGTAGAGCTTTTTTGGCCAAAAACCACAAGGTCACATCTTGTGTGTGGTCCCTCTCCCCTCTTACTTCCTTTCCCTTGAATCCAGGGGCTCTCCGAGCTGAGTTTTGCAGGGCTTTTGCGGTGATGTGTCTCTGGCCAGGGGGCAGTGCCACCGCTCACCCCGTGCCTGCTTCGGCAGCTGCCCCCTGCCCCGGGCAGGATGGGGTGCTGGTGCAGAGGAGGGGGGGAAATTTTGCACCCTTTCTCCAGCCTCGCAGCCACAAAAGAGCAATTGGTCGGGGGGAAGAAGAGCTCGGAGGATCATAGGTAAAACAAACTGAGCTGGAGAGGGAGATGTGGGTGGTTCATAGTCCTGACACCCAAGTTCCTACCTCTAAATCAGAGATGGTGTTCCCCAAAGAGGAGGCTCAGGCCTGCTCTGCTGCTCGCTGGAGGGTCTTTGCAGCCTAAATTCCTGCTTATCCTTGTTGCTGGTCACCCGGGGAGCTCTGCTCTGCCATAACAGCAATTTTTGCCTACCAGGCAATGTCTTCAAGCCCCAGGGCAGCACTGAGTAACACACAGCCTCCCCACCCCTCTCCCTGGGAAAACTCAACCTTCCTCCCCTTTTGCAAGATGAGAAACTTGGTCTGCGAGGTTGAATGAGTCGGTTGGAGAGATGCAATTACACAGCTCGGCATACCCTAATGTCTAGCTTTGTGCTGGTCCATGAGAACATAGGGTTTCTTTCCCTGGAGGCACATCCTTTCCTTATTTCAACGCTTCCCCCCTCGCCGCAGTATGCATTACTTGGTGCTGTTGCCTCCCCCGGTCTCTCCCTCACCTTGATCCCTTCCCGGGCCTCTGGCTCCCCGCCCCAGCCCACCACACGGAGCTGGTGGTGCTTGTCTCTCTCACTCTTCTCATTGCTGTATTATGTTTAGTTTGGGAGATTGTGTCTCTCGGCGCAGGACCCCCACGGGCTGGGGAACGTGCTTGCCTGGAGGATGCTGTCAGGGGAGAGACAGCGCAGACCGCTTGCAGAAAATGCCTTTCCTGCCTGCCATGGAACTGCAACGTGTGTGTTGCAGGCTAAGCCACGAAGAACCAGGGCTGAGGGCACCACAGCATCTGTAGGAGGTGCAGCATCTGCAGCCTCAGTGGGTACAGGTGCCGCTGGGCTCTGAGGAGCCTGCCCATGCTCACCCCTCTAAAGATCACTGCTGTGTGTGGAGTTGGGCACCACGGGATGGAGACAAGTGAGGCTGACACGGCCTCTCAGAAAAGAGACCAGCTCTGCACCTCTGCCAGCGCCGCGCTGGCGTAGCAGTGCGGGGTGGGATGGCCGTGGCCGGGGCTGGCGTGGGACGGGTGCGTACGCTGGGTCAGATCTGAGCTGTTTTGGCAGGGCTGGGTGCGTGAGGCTCACCCGGTGCCTGGCTGAGCCAGCAGTCTGAATCCCTCGCTTTCAGGAACAATAAATTCCCTCACTAATCTTACGAAAGAGGCGGGGGGGGGGGAGAAAAAAAAAAGGCAGCTATAAATGACTTACCTATTTGAAGCCTGTGGGCTCTGCATTGCATTAAACATTAACCTGCTCTTCTGAGCCAAGCGACTGATTCTCCTGGTAATTCTGAGGCCGGGCAGCCAAAGAAAAGGATTCTTTGTCAGACAGTATTTCAGAGGGGAAAAAAAAAAAAATAAAAAAATCCCTTCAGCCATTTTCTGTCTCATCGTGTTTGTTTGGCCCTGCGGTAGAAAGCTTGCTCCACAATTTGCTGTTTGTATTTGTGCAGTCGAGCTGATCAGATGGCTGTACCCCAGCCACGGCTCCGAAAACGCTGCTCACCAGCAGCCCCGCCGAGGCGCAGGCACACTTTGCACACATAACCACGCACACATGTGGGACCATACTTAATTGCACACATGGGCACATGCAATCACACACTTAATCAAGCACACATGCACGTATACCCACATGTGAGAAGACCAGAAAGTTGTCTTTTGATCTTGTGTGAAGTGTATCCCTGTGAGTATTGAGTATTAAAAGTAGCCGTGCCCTTCGGAGAGACGCAGGCAAGAGCAGAGCGGGGGATTAGCGTTCGGGAGTGGGTTCTGCTCCTGACTTTGCCCTCACTTGGTGTACGAGGTGGGGCAAGTCATTGTGCTATTGTTTCTCCTCCACAAATCGTGACTAATGATTTCAAAAGCACCTGTGGAAAGAGTAATATATTGTTACTATGGGCTTAGCTGCGTGTTTACTTAAGCCACAGAGCTTTGGTTGAGAAGTTTTCTCGATGACAGCAGTTTTTGCTGACATCTCTCTGCTGGAGCCCGCAGCGTAGCAGTAACGCAGCGTAGTCCCCCAGGAGAGGGTAGAGCTGTCGCTGCTGCAAACTGGGGACGCGCGAGTGCTCCTGAGCTGTCTCAGCGCGAAGTCTGGCTGCTTAGCCCTGAACCCCCCAGCGCCTTCAGCCACCTCTTCAAATTTGGCACTAAATGCCCGGCAGGGGCTTAGACAGTCCTCTTTAAAATCTCTGTTACAGAGGCGATAATGTACAGCTGAGAAATGGTAATGAATACCGATGGGACGGTATCATCTTAATCCAGTTCATCCGCTCTCTTCCTCTGTCCCTGCGCTGTGCCAGGGGTAGGGCTGGGGGGCGGAATGGGCTGCTTTTCCTACTGTGGAAAAGTCTGAGACCAAAGAGAAAGCCCTTCCTGCCGAAATCATGCCTTTGAGCTGGTGGAAGTGTCTCATGTGGCCGGGACTTGTGCTGGGCGCGGGTGACTCACCCGAGCAGCTGTGGAAATCCTCCCCGCCACCAGCCCAGTCCTTCCTCCGGCACTTCGGGCTCCTGCTCTCCACTGCGCCTGTAGTCACAGCTAATCTGCATTTGCTCTCTCTTCCTGTCTGCCTTCAAAATGCCACCGGCTTCTTGCATTTGCGTAACTAATTGTCCAATGTGCGCTTCACAAGGGAGCGATGAGGAGCGCGTCTGCTCTCCCGGCACACCCGTGTGCTGAGGCACATAAGGAATAGCGACACGCAGCCGCCTCTACCCCATAACCTGGGGGAGACGCCAGATCCTGGTGCTTTGGGGAGCTGGTTATGGGGTCGGTGGCTCTGCATCCCCCCAGCAGTGAGTAACCGCTCACACGTATCTCTCCCCATATCACAAACCTGCACGAGCATTTTGCTCAACTTACAGCCTTGAATGAGTCCTGTGCTTGCGGGTTTGGAGAGGAAAGTGGTGTTTACGTGGGCCAGTAATGCACTTTGAACTGGAAACTGCCTGATTTGAGAGCGGGGCTGACCGGAGCAAAAGGCTGAATCAAAGCCGTGGGGTGCACCGGGCTGGAGGCATGAAATTCCCTCTCTTCCCTTTGCTGCATCGGCTAAAAACAACGGGATTTCCAGTGCTGGGAGTTGGCAGGAGCAATCCACGGGGACCATTTGTTTTCCCAGGGGGGAAAAAAAGTGCAGCCGCCGGGGAGGCTGAGCCCTGCTCTACCCCTGCCAGCGCCAGCAGAGTTGGACCAGCCCATAACCGTGTGCGAGATTAGGAAAAAGGTGTGTGCTAATTAATGGGAGCGCTGGGCTGCCCCTCGGCTGGAGCGGCACGCGCGGATGCGGTGGCGGAGTGCGCGTCCCCTCCCCGTCCCTGCCCGCCCCAACAAAAGGATCGCGCCCGCGGCACGGCACCCCGGGGACCCAACGCCTCGCTCCCGCTCATGTCACAGCTCGAAGCGACGGCATGAAGAAATCCTCATATTCAGGTGAGCAAGCGGCCGCCCCGCTGCCTCTCTCGCCTCTTCCCCCTTTCTGTCTGTACCGGGAAAAGTAAAAACACTTAAAAACCTCTCAAAAGTACAATTTGCACAAGCCCTTCTCCCTCTAAATGGCTCTGCAGCAGAGTGAGTAGCTGTTTCACTGCGTATAAACAAACTCTGATGAGTGGAAAAGGCTTTAAAAGCAAAACAACTCCGGGGAGGCAGCTCGTTCCAGGCAAAACTCGGTGTTGGTGGCGCAGAGCTCGTTCCTCAGGAGGTACCTGTGCCAGCACGGGGTGAGCGCCAGCGCTCAGCGGCTGCTTGAAATTGAAAGAGGACGGTGGCATTGTTTGTGATGCTGTCTGCTTTTGGGGCTGGAGGGGTTTCCAAATGGGGGGCGGAAGAGCCAGGATCCCCTAACGCTGTGGGATTCTCCTCTCTCTGCTCCCCATCCCGGCTTTTTGGGTCCTCCCCTGCAGGGTGAGGGCTCTGTGCCCGCTGCTCTCGCAGGCTCCTTCCTCCCCAGCTAACGCGGGAGCGAGCAACCATGACTGATGTAATTTCTCTGAGCCTTCTGCGAAACCCTGCCAGCGGTCCCAAGAAGTGGCTGGCGCGTGATAGAGAGGACCCATCTCCTACAAAAAGTCCATTGCTCACCCCGTAAATCTCGGGTGCCTCTGGCAGCTACTCCAGGTGAAGGACTTTGCTCCGCAGCTGATCCTGCTCGCTCCAGCCCGTGACCCCCGGCTCTGTAAGCCCAGTTCTGCCCCGCTTGGCAACGGCAGCCGCAGGGATGTGGTGTCACCGTGCTGGCTGCCTCCTGAGGTCCTGAGTCACGGGTCTGGCCGCACTGTGGGGGTGTTTGGGGCCGCTGCCATGCTGCGAGTCAGTCGAGCCACGTCACGGCCAACTGGACTCTGCCTGTGCTCATAAGCCACAGGAGCTGGGGGTTTGTTTCCACTTGGAAAATGCCCTGTGTGATGCTGCTGCCTGGTTGTTGTTGAAATTAATTAGTAACGTTCCTCCCTTGCACATTTCTCTTCTCTCATTAGTGTCGCTAAATGGACTGCCGGGCATGTTTTATTAGGGCTTGTATGCCGGGAACCTGAGAAAGCCAAAGTGTGATTATTAGCATGTTGTAATGGATTAAAGCGGGTATTAATGGTTGTGTGTAGGGAAACCTGTTATTTGTACAGGCCTCCTGAGGCGCAGAGGGTGGCTGAAGCAGCCCTGGAGCAGACAGGAGCGGGGCAAGAACAGGTCCGGAGATAATCAGCTGTCATAAGGAAAAGCTGTTGGTATTGTTATGACTTCTTGCAGATGAGGCCAAGTGGTCCTTAATTGCTTTGCTAACTTTGGATTGATTGTGCTGGAGTGAAGCTGTGGCCCTGCAAAGCCCCTGACGTGACTGATGTCTGGTCAGTGTCCTAACCCACCTTTGCCTGGTGTTGTGTCTGAGGTCGGTTGGCATCTGGTCAGTACCTTTAATTCAAAAGGGACTGCAGTTGTATTTTGGAAACACTGTTTGCCTTGAGATTTCCCTTTTTACAGGGCAGTTATTTAGGGAAAATGAACAGAAGAATTACCTGAGCCAGGATACGTAGAATGGCAGGGGTTGAAAGAGACCTTTGGAGATCATCTAGTCCAACCCCCCTGCCGGAGCAGGGTCACCTGGAGCAGGCTGGACACGAACACATCCAGGCGGGTTTGGAATGGCTCCAGAGTGGGAGACTCCCCCACCTCTCTGGGCAGCCTGTGCCAGTGCTCTGCCACCTGTACAGGAGGGAAGTCCCTCCTCAGGTTGAGATGGAATTTCCCATGTTCCAGTTTGTGCCAGCTGCCCCTTGTCCTGTTGCTGGGCACCACTGAGAAGTGTTTGGCCCCATTCTCTCGACACTCACCCTTTAAATATCGATAAGCATCAATGAGATCCCCTCTCAGTCTTCTCCGGGCTAAACAGACCCATGTGTCTCAGCCTTATACACCACGTTGAAGCAACAGGATAATTGCACTGGGACCACCACCGAGCTTACGAAAAGCCCAGGCAGCGCTTCTGAGCAGCTCTCGTTTGTGTGTTGCAAAGGCTCTGCTGTCGGTGTCACTGGTGGGGCTGCGCTGGGGCCTTGTCTCTCGCTGATTCACCGGGCAGAAAGGCTCTCGATGAATCACCCACCGCGCTGGGGAGACCGCCTTTTGGAGAGCTGCTGCCTTTTGGAGAGCTGCTGCCTCTGCGTGGGGCAGAGACAGCCCTCCTTGTCCCACGAATCTGGTGGTTTTACAAATCGGGGAGCAGCAGTAGGGAATTTCACGGGGAATCCAGATTACTTCTCCAAGATGGAAGATGTACAGTGCGCTGCAGAGCCTCTGAGCTCTCTACTGCCAGAGAAAACTGGTGAGGTGACAAAATGACTTCTCAGCTGCAAAGAGTGCACTTCTCAAGCATGTTGTTGACAACCCCTGACAGGCTGGAAACGCAGTTCCTGGCTGAGAATCTCCCCAAAATGATGACAAAAGGAAACAATAAGCATCTTCGTAAACACTCTTTGAGGTTAGGGAGCATCCCTCACTGGCCTTGTTTGCTCCTCTCCAGTGTATTCTGGATCTGTTCTGTGGACCGGGTCCCTCTGGACCCAGCTGGAGGATCTCACTTGACTTCACGGGGCTGAAGCTCCAGCTCCATCCTCCTCTGTGAACGCAGCAACGCTGCTGTAGCGCTCTCCTGTTAGCAGGCTGCTCCCCACCCCGGGCGAGATTTAACTTTTCTAAAGTACTTCAGGGGAAATCATTACCCATCTGCTATGACTTTTGAGCACATGCCACGTAGGTGTGGTTGGGATAAAGAGTTTGCCTTCGGATGCTTTACCTCTTCCCAGCAGAGAGGCTCAGACCTTTGTGCTGTAGCCGCGGGCGGCTCAGCCCGGTAGCGCTTTTTTTTCCTGGAACTTCCTGGCAGCAGCCGGAGGAGGAGGGGAGAGGGTGAGAAGGGGATTTTACACAGCAAGTTAAAAATGAGCAATAACTGCTATTGAAGCCAGCTCTTACACGTTTGCTTTAGGGATGTCTATTATTTCAGATGCTTAGGAAAAGCAGGTTTTTTTTTTTCTGAGATGCTTTAGTTGTCCAGAAATACTATTTTTTTTAAGGATTTTTTTATTCTCATTTTCCATTACTCAAGCACAATTGCGTCTCCAAAGCAGCAATAGACAGGATTCGTGATACATGGCATGATGAGTTATAGGTATTTTAAAGGATGGTGCAGATTTTTGGCCACAGACTGTTTGCAATTTCAGATTTATGTAAGATGTTGGCATGCACTGAAGTAAGGATTGCCCTAATTACAGTACCTCCAGAATTATCCATGGTGGTTATGTGTGAGCTGCCCTTACCTAAACCGTGGACTCCTAATTTATTGCTTAGGCATGTAGGGAGAAATAACTCCTCATATATAAGCTCAGGCTATATAACAAATGCAGGAGTAACAGAGAACTGTGATCTGATCCTTGCGTTAGGATTTGGGAACAATTATTTTGCCTTATCAGGATTTGCAAAATGATTCCCTGTAAAATGTGGGCAATAGAATTCAAATGGGAGTTGTTGGCATTATCTAGACTGGGGAAAGCTTTTGGGAAAGACCTCTGTCCTCTGCTGAGTTGGCTTATAGTGCCTTGGGATTCCCTCCTGCCCCAGACCCATCGTGCTGCCTTGGTGCTGACACTGCACAACCCCCTGCAGATGCTGAACACCCGGTCCAAGGCAGCAGTGGCTAGAGGTGGTGGGAGGGGGGCAAGTGGGGTTTGTCCCCTTGTCCCCCACCAAAGGGCTCCCTGTTTGTACTCCGGGATGTGCACCTGGTGGAAAAAAAAGTGGTGGGGATAAGTGAGAGCTGTGGTGTGTGGCTGTGATAGCACAGGGATGTGCACCGCAACCAGCAGTCATCTGGCAGCAAATGAAGGAGTTTGTCAAAGCGCAATGAAGAAGCGGTGGGCAGACTTGGCCCCACCTGAATAAGCACCAAGAGCTGTGGCTGGACAGGCGCTGCCTGTTCTGGGCACCCAGTACACCTCTGGCTGCAGCTGGTCTTCTGAGATGGTCTGGAAAAAGTAAGACTGATTTTTTTTCAGGCTGATACTGCGCGAGAGAGGCCCAGTGCGATTCCCTCAATGGCTTTTAACTTCACTGTCATAAAAGTCGCTGGGTGGGGCAGAGATGAGCCGGTGTTTGCAGAGCCCCATTGTTCTCTCCCAAACCAGACCCCATCTCCTGTCATCTAACTGCCATTGTGTTTGTCTAAGCCAAGGAAAAATGAACAGTGGTGTTCAGATTGATTTTTTTTTTTTTT
>VUYV01000152.1:1655567-1695514 GCA_008711295.1 Anarhynchus alexandrinus
CCATCTCCTACAAAAAGTCCATTGCTCACCCCGTAAATCTCGGGTGCCTCTGGCAGCTCCTCCAGGTGAAGGACTTTGCTCCGCAGCTGATCCTGCTCGCTCCAGCCCGTGACCCCCGGCTCTGTAAGCCCAGTTCTGCCCCGCTTGGCAACGGCAGCCGCAGGGATGTGGTGTCACCGTGCTGGCTGCCTCCTGAGGTCCTGAGTCACGGGTCTGGCCGCACTGTGGGGGTGTTTGGGGCCGCTGCCATGCTGCGAGTCAGTCGAGCCACGTCACGGCCAACTGGACTCTGCCTGTGCTCATAAGCCACAGGAGCTGGGGGTTTGTTTCCACTTGGAAAATGCCCTGTGTGATGCTGCTGCCTGGTTGTTGTTGAAATTAATTAGTAACGTTCCTCCCTTGCACATTTCTCTTCTCTCATTAGTGTCGCTAAATGGACTGCCGGGCATGTTTTATTAGGGCTTGTATGCCGGGAACCTGAGAAAGCCAAAGTGTGATTATTAGCATGTTGTAATGGATTAAAGCGGGTATTAATGGTTGTGTGTAGGGAAACCTGTTATTTGTACAGGCCTCCTGAGGCGCAGAGGGTGGCTGAAGCAGCCCTGGAGCAGACAGGAGCGGGGCAAGAACAGGTCCGGAGATAATCAGCTGTCATAAGGAAAAGCTGTTGGTATTGTTATGACTTCTTGCAGATGAGGCCAAGTGGTCCTTAATTGCTTTGCTAACTTTGGATTGATTGTGCTGGAGTGAAGCTGTGGCCCTGCAAAGCCCCTGACGTGACTGATGTCTGGTCAGTGTCCTAACCCACCTTTGCCTGGTGTTGTGTCTGAGGTCGGTTGGCATCTGGTCAGTACCTTTAATTCAAAAGGGACTGCAGTTGTATTTTGGAAACACTGTTTGCCTTGAGATTTCCCTTTTTACAGGGCAGTTATTTAGGGAAAATGAACAGAAGAATTACCTGAGCCAGGATACGTAGAATGGCAGGGGTTGAAAGAGACCTTTGGAGATCATCTAGTCCAACCCCCCTGCCGGAGCAGGGTCACCTGGAGCA
This sequence comes from Anarhynchus alexandrinus, assembly GCA_008711295.1. Classification (NCBI taxonomy): domain Eukaryota; kingdom Metazoa; phylum Chordata; class Aves; order Charadriiformes; family Charadriidae; genus Anarhynchus; species Anarhynchus alexandrinus. The sequence goes on from VUYV01000152.1 coordinate 1,656,619, forward strand.
GGCTGGACACGAACACATCCAGGCGGGTTTGGAATGGCTCCAGAGTGGGAGACTCCCCCACCTCTCTGGGCAGCCTGTGCCAGTGCTCTGCCACCTGTACAGGAGGGAAGTCCCTCCTCAGGTTGAGATGGAATTTCCCATGTTCCAGTTTGTGCCAGCTGCCCCTTGTCCTGTTGCTGGGCACCACTGAGAAGTGTTTGGCCCCATTCTCTCGACACTCACCCTTTAAATATCGATAAGCATCAATGAGATCCCCTCTCAGTCTTCTCCGGGCTAAACAGACCCATGTGTCTCAGCCTTATACACCACGTTGAAGCAACAGGATAATTGCACTGGGACCACCACCGAGCTTACGAAAAGCCCAGGCAGCGCTTCTGAGCAGCTCTCGTTTGTGTGTTGCAAAGGCTCTGCTGTCGGTGTCACTGGTGGGGCTGCGCTGGGGCCTTGTCTCTCGCTGATTCACCGGGCAGAAAGGCTCTCGATGAATCACCCACCGCGCTGGGGAGACCGCCTTTTGGAGAGCTGCTGCCTTTTGGAGAGCTGCCGCCTCTGCGCGGGGCAGAGCCAGCCCTCCTTGTCCCACGAATCTGGTGGTTTTACAAATCGGGGAGCAGCAGTAGGGAATTTCACGGGGAATCCAGATTACTTCTCCAAGATGGAAGATGTACAGTGCGCTGCAGAGCCTCTGAGCTCTCTACTGCCAGAGAAAACTGGTGAGGTGACAAAATGACTTCTCAGCTGCAAAGAGTGCACTTCTCAAGCATGTTGTTGACAACCCCTGACAGGCTGGAAACGCAGTTCCTGGCTGAGAATCTCCCCAAAATGATGACAAAAGGAAACAATAAGCATCTTCGTAAACACTCTTTGAGGTTAGGGAGCATCCCTCACTGGCCTTGTTTGCTCCTCTCCAGTGTATTCTGGATCTGTTCTGTGGACCGGGTCCCTCTGGACCCAGCTGGAGGATCTCACTTGACTTCACGGGGCTGAAGCTCCAGCTCCGTCCTCCTCTGTGAACGCAGCAACGCTGCTGTAGCGCTCTCCTGTTAGCAGGCTGCTCCCCACCCCGGGCGAGATTTAACTTTTCTAAAGTACTTCAGGGGAAATCATTACCCATCTGCTATGACTTTTGAGCACATGCCACGTAGGTGTGGTTGGGATAAAGAGTTTGCCTTCGGATGCTTTACCTCTTCCCAGCAGAGAGGCTCAGACCTTTGTGCCGTAGCCGCGGGCGGCTCAGCCCGGTAGCGCTTTTTTTTCCTGGAACTTCCTGGCAGCAGCCGGAGGAGGAGGGGAGAGGGTGAGAAGGGGATTTTACACAGCAAGTTAAAAATGAGCAATAACTGCTATTGAAGCCAGCTCTTACACGTTTGCTTTAGGGATGTCTATTATTTCAGATGCTTAGGAAAAGCAGGTTTTTTTTTTTCTGAGATGCTTTAGTTGTCCAGAAATACTATTTTTTTTAAGGATTTTTTTATTCTCATTTTCCATTACTCAAGCACAATTGCGTCTCCAAAGCAGCAATAGACAGGATTCGTGATACATGGCATGATGAGTTATAGGTATTTTAAAGGATGGTGCAGATTTTTGGCCACAGACTGTTTGCAATTTCAGATTTATGTAAGATGTTGGCATGCACTGAAGTAAGGATTGCCCTAATTACAGTACCTCCAGAATTATCCATGGTGGTTATGTGTGAGCTGCCCTTACCTAAACCGTGGACTCCTAATTTATTGCTTAGGCATGTAGGGAGAAATAACTCCTCATATATAAGCTCAGGCTATATAACAAATGCAGGAGTAACAGAGAACTGTGATCTGATCCTTGCGTTAGGATTTGGGAACAATTATTTTGCCTTATCAGGATTTGCAAAATGATTCCCTGTAAAATGTGGGCAATAGAATTCAAATGGGAGTTGTTGGCATTATCTAGACTGGGGAAAGCTTTTGGGAAAGACCTCTGTCCTCTGCTGAGTTGGCTTATAGTGCCTTGGGATTCCCTCCTGCCCCAGACCCATCGTGCTGCCTTGGTGCTGACACTGCACAACCCCCTGCAGATGCTGAACACCCGGTCCAAGGCAGCAGTGGCTAGAGGTGGTGGGAGGGGGGCAAGTGGGGTTTGTCCCCTTGTCCCCCACCAAAGGGCTCCCTGTTTGTACTCCGGGATGTGCACCTGGTGGAAAAAAAAGTGGTGGGGATAAGTGAGAGCTGTGGTGTGTGGCTGTGATAGCACAGGGATGTGCACCGCAACCAGCAGTCATCTGGCAGCAAATGAAGGAGTTTGTCAAAGCGCAATGAAGAAGCGGTGGGCAGACTTGGCCCCACCTGAATAAGCACCAAGAGCTGTGGCTGGACAGGCGCTGCCTGTTCTGGGCACCCAGTACACCTCTGGCTGCAGCTGGTCTTCTGAGATGGTCTGGAAAAAGTAAGACTGATTTTTTTTCAGGCTGATACTGCGCGAGAGAGGCCCAGTGCGATTCCCTCAATGGCTTTTAACTTCACTGTCATAAAAGTCGCTGGGTGGGGCAGAGATGAGCCGGTGTTTGCAGAGCCCCATTGTTCTCTCCCAAACCAGACCCCATCTCCTGTCATCTAACTGCCATTGTGTTTGTCTAAGCCATGGAAAAATGAACAGTGGTGTTCAGATTGATTTTTTTTTTTTTAGTTCACTGGACAAACTGCAGTATCAAGGAAAAAATATTGCTTGGATCCAACAAAAACATTCATTTAATTTTAGATTGTCATTTTGAACAGAAGTTTGAAATAGTTTGTTTTGAAACATATAAAAATAACCATTTTCTTCAGCTCAAACTCACTGGCAGCTAGCTCTTAGTCCCCAAAACCTGTACTGCTGGGCCAACAAGTTATCCTTTAAAAAAAAAAAAAATGATTGTACTGAGGATTTGCAATCAACCACAAGAAGCTGGATCCTTAGTCTGACGCCGTTCAAACCTATTGCTCAAAACCTGAATTCAGTGCAAGCAATGCCTCCCCCAATGAATGCCTCCCCAGATGAACGAACTGCCCTGTTGCTCCATTTCCATGTGCTATCTCCGTGTGAAACAGCCCTGCCTGGGCCAGATGTGCCAAAGCACGTCCGCGGTGTCTCTGTTGCAAGGAGCGACGCGCTTGGCAGTTCTGCAGTAACAAACTGGTTAATGAAGAGGCGCAGCCGCCACTGGCGCTTGTGCAAATAGATGGTGTAGTAAGTAAATCCATCAGCCTTCAGTGAAAGCTTCTGCAGAATAACAGGAGCAGGAAAAAAAATGCTAGAGTATCTGGGACTTGTACTTTTTCATCCTGTGCCCTCACTGCTTGGTGGGACAGAGCTGCCACTGGAGCCACAGGTGGTGGAGCAGCTCCCTGCAGATCCCAGCATGCTGGTTATCGGGCTGGTGTTTGTGTCTCTGCTTTTATTAGAGGCAAAAGTTTCCATGCTGAGTGGTTGTGGTGTTTGCTGTTGGCTCCTATCTCTCACCTTGTTCAGAGGATGCCATTTCAGCTCTTTCGCTGCCACCCATCCCTGCCTTCTCCCTCTTCCAGGACTCTGTGCTCAAGCAGAGCGGTGAAGTCTGGTCTGGGCTTCTTTCCTTTCTCATCAGTGGCAGAGCTAAAGCATTTGTAAAGTCAGTGGTGAGTGTGGGGGATGTGAAAGGGAAGGAAAAGGGCGAGGAGTGAGTTTTGGAGCTCAGGAGTAGAGGGAAGAGGAGGAATGGTGATGGTGGCAGCACCAGCGTGGGGTGAACTGCCCCAGGAACACTGGTCCCTTGCTTGAGGCTGTGGAAGCTTTGCACGATGTGGTTTTGTGTTGGCATTGTGATACCTTGTGTTATTGAAGTAGCAGGAAGGAAAATAACAAGGACTACAAAATGAACTTGTTTCTCGATAATCCAAGAATAGCAGGAGATTGGTGCGCAGACAAAGGGCTTTGTGTTGTATTTTCAGGATGCTGAAAGCTCTGCAGGTTGGCTTGGCCAGCTGCATTGATGATCTGTGTCATATCACATGGACCAGTTGGAGCAGGTCCAGAGGAGGGCCACGAAGATGATCAGAGCGCTCTGGAGCACCTCTCCTATGAAGACAGGCTGAGAGAGTTGGAGTTCTTCAGCCTGGAGAAGATAAGGCTCTGGGGAGACCTTATAGCAGCTTGCCACTATATGAAGGGCACCTACAAGAAAGCTGGAGAGGCACTTTTACAAGGGCGTGTAGTGATAGGACAAGGGATAATGACTTCAGACTGGAAGAGGGGAGATTTAGAATAGATATTNCTTTTGGGAAAGACCTCTGTCCTCTGCTGAGTTGGCTTATAGTGCCTTGGGATTCCCTCCTGCCCCAGACCCATCGTGCTGCCTTGGTGCTGACACTGCACAACCCCCTGCAGATGCTGAACACCCGGTCCAAGGCAGCAGTGGCTAGAGGTGGTGGGAGGGGGGCAAGTGGGGTTTGTCCCCTTGTCCCCCACCAAAGGGCTCCCTGTTTGTACTCCNTCCATGTGAAAGCTCTTGGCCCCCTGTCCTTGCTTTAAACCTCTAAAGAAAAGAGCGAACAAACAGGACGCAGTTCCTGCATGACAAACACTTGCACACTGTTTTGGACAACTGCATCTCCAACTAGTCCATGCCTCACGCTTTCCAAACAGGGTCAGCAGCCACCATGCCCACTCACATTCTTACGTGCTGCCTGGTGGGTTTTCTTCCCCAACCCCTTTCATTTATTTTTTTTACCACTCCATCAATCACATCGTGCTGTTCACTGCTCCATCCCTGCCTGAGTCACTTCCCCATCACTGCATTCATGGTTGGACGTGGTCTTTGATGTTCCCACTGGCTTCTGCCCCCAGGATTGTTGTTTGAACTATTAGCAACACTTAGAGATGCTCAGAGGGAATGGGTACCATTGCCCTGAGCACTGCGGGGATGCAGGGTAAAAATGTGGATGTCCTTCCCTTCCTACACGTCTGAATTTCTCGATGACTGGTGTATGGTGGGTGGCAGAGGCCATACGAGCAGCGCTGTGTCCCAGACTGTGCTCCCAAGCCACGGCTGTGGCTGAGAGGCAGCATTGCCCAGGTCTGCACTGTGGTTAACAGCTAAAAACCTTTCACAATTATTTTGATTACTTTTAAACTGAAAAAAGGTGTATGGTTTAGAAAATTAGATTTCTAATGTGCCTACCCTCTCTTCTGGTGGTAAAGTCTGTAATTTTCCTAGAGTGCTACGTATTGTTGGAATCTCTGCTGGACAAAAGCACCCCAATCCTTGGACAGATCGGTCTCGGCTGCCTTCAGGGATTCACAGTCTGTTTCTGTGGCTTAGCAGATATCAAGAGCTGTTGATGGCATTTGGCATCGGTCCTGGCAAACTTACCTCTGCGCTTCCTTGCTGCAAAAAATGAGATGGGACCGTGGGATGTTCAATCAAAAAGCATGATTATATTTTACTTGCATGCTGACAGACTATATTGCCATAAATGTCAATGTACTCCGCTGTCACATGTTTCTGATGGGTTGTGATGATTGATGTAATCCTGTTACGAAAAAATTCTCCTGCAGCAGCACAGCGCTGTGCTGGGGTGGCAGGATCAGCGGGACGGGCTTGGTTGGGCGCTCCGCCACTGCCAGACTTGGCTGGTGTGTCCTGGCAGTGGTAGAGCTTTGCTTCAGGTAGCAAAACATCCCAACATCTGTTAGGAAATAGTTTGGAGAAGTGAGGGAATCCAGCCTGTGTAGAAAGCCAAAAAAGAAACCGCAACACGCAGACATATGCAGAAAATAACAAAAAGCCGTGTGGGGCCCAACGCAGTGATTAACTGCTTCCCCAAAACACCGATCATCTTCCCATGCCCACCTGGGGGGAGCAAGGAGAACTGCTGCCACGTGGAATGGGGAGATGTTGCTGCAGAGAATGACTCACTGCTTGCGGGGAAATCCCTCCCCAGTGCAGTGCTGCTGGTTACCAGCTGGCGAGAGGGGCTTTTCGCGTGAGGCGAACCTGTCCCCTCTTGGACAAGAGATGTCTGGGGTTTTGCAGCATGAGGTGGGATCCAAAGCCAGTGCGAAGTCTGCGAAGAGGAGAAGACTTTGTATTACAGTGATTTGTGAAGATTTAACCTGTCAGATGGGCGTGCGAAGTCTCTGCTTGCTTTTTGTAAGCTCCTTGGTGCCGCGCAGGAGAGGGTGGGATCCATCCATCCCTAGGGATGATGCTAAGTGGCCATGCCCGTGTGTTTAACAACACACCAGGGAGTTTCCCTTCCTACCCGGTGCCGGTGTCCTCAGGAAGAGCTGCCGTGCTCACGCAGCCCTGGTTCCCTGTGGGAATGGCACGCTGCAAGCGGCCGTGCGGTGGGAGAGATGCGGCGCAGTCACCGGTGAGTCAGCCCGTTCCCACACTGGCCTGCAATGACTTACCAGTGACAAGGACGGCTCGAAACACCCTTTAAAGGGCTTATGCTTAGGAAGGAGGTTCTCTGCTGCTTGGGGAGCAGCTTCCTTCTGCATAAGTCATCGCTCAGGTGACACTGCAGGCTTGTAAAGGCTTTTCCTGCGGCTGCTATGAGATGGGACACATCATCTATTGCTGCAGAAGCCCGAAAGCGAATCCCAGTTTGTGCTTGTAAGGCAACTTCCACTGCCATGTGTGCAAAATAGCCTCTTACAGGGCTCAGTGGGATTCAGACATCTCTAGAGCAGAGGCCAGCATCAGTGTGAATGGCACCAGGAGGGTGGGAAAGGAAAGTTTTTGTCCAGTGCTGGTAAATTTGTGAAAACAGCTGGCTGTGCTGGGCAGAAAGGCGCTCGTTGTGAAGTTCTTGCTCGAGCTTTAGCATTGATCATTGCACCACAGCTGTCTGAAGCACAATATAAGTTACCTCCATGACCTGAACTTTTAATTTTAGGGGGGGCAGGTTCAAATCTGATGCCCAGAGCATGTAACTGTCCCCTCCATTTCCCTCAAACGCCGTGCTGCCTTCAAGGCTCCCAGGTCAAGCAGATGGAAGTTAAACTGGAGGGACGGTTGCAAGCTGGAACTAGCAGCAAGAGTTTTTTCTTTTTCTTTTTTCCTTTGTCCATGCCAGATGAGTATTATTTACAGGAAACACTTTGTGCAGCTCTGAGATTTGTTTAGAGAAGGAGTGTAGGGGGAGGAGACAGCTAAAGGCATAATGGAAATGAAAAAGGTCACAGTAATGCTCAAGAAAGTCCATAATTTCCTGGTGTGGGAGTATGGCTATTCTGGGGACCGAGGGAACAACGGAGCTCGGGCTCCGGTTCCCAGGGAGGGAGAGCGCTCGCCAAGGGACGATCTGCAGAGGAACCAGCACCCTTCGGGAAGTGCTCAGCACCCGAGGACTCGTGGGGCTGAACCCAAAGCAGCTGCTGGGGACACAGAGGGTCCCTGCTAGTCCTTCCCTCGGCTCATCCAGGGTCCTGTCCCTTTACCGGCTGTGGCAGTGATGCCGGGGAAACTCTGAGCGCATTTGGGGAGCAGGCTGGAGTCCTGATCCTCAAGAGCAGCCCCTGGGTGCGAGTTTGCTTTGGTTTTGATGTTATCAAGGGAAATGGGGATTGATTATAGGTTTATATAATGGACAGAATAAACAAAGGAAAGGAGGACAAGATGCCCTCAGCACTTACTGCCGAGAGCTGCTGTTGAATGACTCAGTGGCTGAGTTGTAAGTGCCTGGACACGTACAAATAAAAGTTGCTGAGGAGAATAACAGATCTTGGTGCGTTACAAGTCAGGACAAAGGACTTGCACATGATAGACCATGGGAGGTGGCAGGGGTTTGTTCGTGTGAGTTTAAGGTTGCTGAAAAGCTGTGAGTTAAGGAGGCTGGAGGCTTTGGTTTGCCTGCAGGAGAGGTACAGCTCTGGCTGCAGATGTGTTGCCCACTGCCTTGGGTGGTGAGGAGCCCCCAGCCTGCCCAGGTCTGGGACCGGGGGGTGTCAGCCATCAGCACTCTACAACTGCTTCGCTCTCTTAATACTCAGTTTCCACCTTCCATCCAATGTGACTTTTAATTAATTTTTGTAATGAAAAGTAATATGTATATTTAAATCAGTAGGAATGAGGAAGAAACAGAATTCATTGCCTGCGTAGAACTTAATTTGAAGTGTTGAAAGTTGATGTTATTGCTGTTCCAATCCTGAAATGCCATAATCCCCCTTGTCCTCTGGTTTGCTCTGGGGAAGGTTTCCAACCTCGCTGATTTTCAGTGTTCTAGTGATAAAAGGAGTCACGTGTGCTGTATTGCTTTTATCTAAGGTCAATTGCTAGAAGCACCAGGAAATCCTTAAAATCAGACCTTTCTTGCAGCCCTGCCTGCTGCATGAAGGGTTTTTTTCCCCCTTTGTCTTGCCTTTGTGTGTTTGAGAGCATGTTTTATCAAATTGGGCATAATGCTGAGAACTGTGAGTTCGAGTTGTGCCCAAGCTGTACCAAAATGACCTCATCCTACCATGGAATTTCAAACACTTTTTTTTTTTTAATATTTTAGTAGATAGGTTATGACTCTGAGCTGTTGAACACTTACTCAACAGACTTACGCAGCCTGAAGGACTAACATTACTGTAGCTAATTGCCCTTCGACGTTAATTGTCATTCAACTACATCTGCATCTGTAAACGCTTTCCCAAATTGCTGTACTGACAAGTGAGATGCTTCAGTTGGCGAGTCCCACGTCTGAGCATGGAAAGGCTGTCGGTGCTGTGGGTTGTCGGGGGATGTCATGGCTTGGGTGGTCTCTCCCGTCCTGCTTGGCAGCTGCAGCACAAGGCTGTGATTTATTTCCCGGAGTGGGTTTTTGTCAGATAAACCTCCCAACAGTGATGTGAAATCATCTGACAGCTGATTTCTGCAGTTGATGTTGGGAAGGATGAGCTCAGCCCTTAAGTTTGATCCATCTGCGGAGGTTTCAAACGTGCCTCCACTGCTCTGCTCCATGTGCTCCTGCATGGACCAGCTGCTCTCTAGGAAATTGGCATCAGGCATCGATGTTTTAAAATACATGTCAGGCTTTTCAGACAGTGTGTATGTGGTGGGGAGAGGGGAGGAGGATGTCTGTGGCTGAAGGGGTTTTGATTGGTGTTTTTTTTTTGTTTGGCTTTGCTAAGTTTTTAAGTGTTGTGGGAAAAGTAAGAGCCCTGCGCTTGAGATGTGGTGAAGAGGGAATAGTAAAAAGTTGTCTCATAATATGTGTCTGGATTAATATTCAGATCTTACTGAGCCTTTTATGTCCTTTGGGGCGTGAATAGAAGTATGGGAGCCCCTGGGAAGAGATATAAGCCAGAAAAGCCTCCTATGTCAATGTATTTGGTGCTTATTATTGCAGGCATCTGTGTTAGACCCTTTATAGACTGCTCCTGTTCCTTGGCGGATAGTTTGTAGGCTGCCGTTGGCAGGGTTTGTAACGCAGGAGAAGGGTGAGCAGCTCTGGACACCGGGAAGCAAGGAGCTGGAAGGTCAGAGCAAGACACAGCCCCTGGTCAGCTAGGAGGAAAACCTGACCTTAGTCCTGGGTAAAAATAAACAGTATCCTCATTCCTAGCCCTGGGGAGATATTTCTGTGTCTCCATCTGATGGACAGAGTGCTTCTGAGAGGCGTAGCAGGGGTGAGAAGGGTTTCCTGCAGGTCAGGTGTACACAGGAGCGTGGGTCAGAGGATGGAGAAACAGAAGCTGTGCCGGCAGAACATGTACACTGGTGGTGGAGACTGGTACAGGAACGTGGTGAGGCAGGAGCCCAGGGCTGGACCTGGAAGGGCAGGAGAGGAGGATGCAGACCCAGCGCATGGCATAGCCCACGGAGCTGCCGGGCTCGGGGAGGGAGCAGAGATGCAATGAAGGAGGAGACTTCACTGCTGAACAGAGCTTGTTTCCTCCTCAGACATCCCAGGAGATATTTTGAGCCTTTCTGCAGCTCTCTTCCAACATGCACTGAAGGTGGGGACAGGCGGTGAACCAGGTTCCACATGCTTCTGGGCTAAAGCTGGTCAGCTGTGGAGAAGGAAGGGTGGAAAGCATCAAATCTTGTAAGGATGCAAGGGAAAACATTAAGACAGGAGACAATCTCTTCACTGAGTTATGTGTTAGGATGAATTAGAATAGACAGAAGTTGTACTGGGGCATACTGGAAGGGATGCTGGAAGAGAGCTATGAGAAAGTAAGAGGCGTACAAGAAACCCTTGAATTATTTTACAATTGCTTTTTTTGTTATAAATGGTCTGACGGGGTAGTAGGCATTCTCATTACTACAGAAAGAATTTTTCATTGGTAATTTCCACTCTGTGAACACTTCACAGCGAGGCTGGACATCTGCATAGGCATTCACCTTCCCCATGAATAGCACAGGAGCCGTAAAGAGTTTGTAGCCGTGTCTTCAGAGCTTCCCTTGTATAATCACAGCACAGGTAGAGGGCACAGGGCTCTCTTTGAACTTGTCAGACAGACGCCGGGCCTCTATGTGTGGGAATTGTGCCTTCTTTAGTACACCTTAGTACTTAGTACTTCTCAGCTGGACAGCAGAAGTGGCAACCACAGGGAAAAACTGCGCTGGTTTCTTCAGTCAGGAGTGTTCAGGACCAGAAGTTGCGAATTCTTTTTAAATCTACACGGTTTGTTGCAAAACGTGTCGCTGAGTGGAGAACAGTGGGTCAGAAAAGGCAGAGACACGGTGTTAAAAATACTCATCTTGTGGTCAGTATGGTAATAAACTGTGACTTCATATGGGGAGTAGGCTGCTCAGATACCTGCTGATGAGTTGTGGCTTTTCTCCTTCCTCCTCTCCACTGCCGGGGGGGGCTGCCAGGGCTGCCCCAGTAGGCACCGGGGCAGCTGCTTTACCCAGGACTGTTCCACGCTCTCCTGCTTTCCGTCTGGAGATGACCTTGTTTGAATTCCTAGGAGAGCATGAAGCTTGCCAGGGTGGGTTTGTTTGCGTTTCTCTCCCTGGGCAAATACCCGGCTGTCACGTGGAGCCGGAGCAGGTGGCAAGCAGCACCTTGTCCTGTCCCAAGGTACTCACGGTTTCAAGGCAAAAATCACGGCTTATTAACGCAGCCTGGAGGACCTCCTGTTAACCCCGTGAAGTGGAGGGTGTCTGGGTGTTTCCGTGAGGCTCTGCCGCTCCCTCTGTGCTCGTCGGGCTGCAGGGACGGCGCTGGCTGAAGCGGGCAGCCGTGCAGAGCCGATGGGAGCGGGCTGCTGGCCGCAAGGCTGGCCAGGCACGGGCAGGTTTGCTGGCTCCCTTCATGTAGGTGATCTGCCCTGGCTTCTTTGCACAGGAGGGACCCCAGGTAGACAAGCTGGTTTAGTGCAAACAAGCTCTTGAAGCAGAGCTGCTCTGCCTGGCGCCTGGTGGCTTTTCACATCGAGGATCCAGTGCCGAGTGTTAGAGGTCTGCAAAGGGAACGGTCTAATTCTGATCTTCTGCAAGATGAACTTCTCCAGAGCTGAGCCTGGATGCTGTCAGTCACCTCATTTACAGGGCTCTGACAATCTGCCTTCCACACCTCAATTTGCAGTCAGCTCCATCCCACCTTCCCACAAGCACCTGCCTGGAGTACTTGTCACCTGAAGCTATTTCTGTAGTTGATGATAAAATCTGGGGATTCAGCCCATGTAGGATATGAATCTTTCTTAGGAACCTCCTGCAACCGCTGACTTGAGGGAGTCTAGTGTGTAGATTAGGCCTTTGCGCTGGTCCTTTCTGAACCACGTTACATCCTATTCAGATTTTCTGTTCATTTGTTGCCCACTTCCAGTGTATCAGGATTAAATTGAATTCTAATATTCGGTAACATACTGGCATTTCATCCCCACTTGGGATCATCTTCATCTTTTATAACCTCTTTATTTCCCTTTTCTGATGGGAAATTTCTGAATGATGTATCCTTAGGTCAAAACACAGCTGGGAGATGAGGCTTTGGATTAAAAACTGCCTTGGCATAGTCCCTCAGAACATCCTGGAAGCATCCAAGCCCTGTTGCCTATAGATTATGGGCAAAATAAAACTATAAACCAAGTAGAGACCTTTGCTCAGAAGGGCTTAACAGCTTCCTCTGCTTTTCAAATCATGTAATCATAATCTTTGCAAGATTAAACACGGTTTCAGCTGCGTGGGTTTTTTTAATTTCACTTTCTTATGGAATAAACTGATGGTGACAGATGCCCAGCAGTGCTGCGGGTCAGTGCTTTGTTGAAACTTATGGTATGACCGGTGGCTATTCCCTCCAGGGAGAGGGACATGGCTGTTTCTCACCTTCTTCTGGAGCACGGGAATACCTGGCAGTGGCCTCGCTCTGTGCTGGTACCACCAGAGGGGTACCACCACAGAGGGGCTTTGGGCTCCTCCAGGGGATGTGCTTTGTGAATAAACATCACCTCTTCTCCTGTGCTCCTGAAGTGTTTCCGAGTGAAATTCTCTGTGAAAGACACATGCTTAAGTCCACCTTATTGCTGAGGAAATGGAGCTGCAGAGAAACAAGCTGCTTCATTTGGCTTGTGTGGCCAGGTTGGGGCATAATCAGATATCCTGACTCCTGCTCCTTGTCTCTAATGACTGTGCAGATAACCAAAGTGCTTCCTATTCCTGTGTCTTCGGTCTTTCAGGCATTGATCTTCAAGCTTGGAGAGAGATGAGATCCTGTATTACAGAGGACTGAGACCTGGATAAAAACAGGGTGGAATTTAATTTTGCCTAAGTTGAGCCATCTAAAAGCAGCTGTCTGAATCAGAGCTGGTCCCTGCAGCCTCTCGCCAGCCAGGGGCTGTCAGATGAGTCACCCTATCTTCCACCTCCATCTCAGGATGGAGGTGACTCACTGGCTGCAGTGCCCGTCTCCTCTGGCCATGGAGAGTGTCTGGGGCTCCTGCGCAGACATCTAATGTGCAATGCTCAGGCGGGTGCTGCCCTGAGGCTTGTAGGTACCTGTGGCAGAGCAGAATCAAATCCAGGCTTTAGGATGATAACCTGAGGTCTCTGAAATAGTGGGCATCCTTCCTTCACAGATGCTAAAACACGTGCCTGCATGCGGCGAGTGACTGCTTGGTGTACCGGCAGTTTTCAGAAGTGGCAGCATCCCTCCTTGCAGCTGGGGCTGCATCCCCTGAGCTGCTCAGGACAGAGCTGGTTGAGGAACAGTCATACTGAGGACAGGCACCATTACAGATCTGATGTCTCAGAAATGGTAAATACATTTAGTCTGTACCAGTGAACATTCTCTTCTCTGGCTCCAAACCCATTCACAAAGAGGTGCTTTTGTGGAGAGGAAGAGGGGTGCCAGCAGGAAGCTTGCTGAGACAACACAGAAACATTTTCAAACATTTTCTACCCGTGATCTCAGCCTCTGGAGATAAGGTTGGAATTCTGACACCCCCCCAAGCATCCTCCCTTGGCCCCACGTCGATCCCGCAGCTCTGGACAGGGGAGGGAGGTTTCTGCCTGGGCGATGCTCCTGCAGGAGAAACAAAGGGACTGGGGCAGGTTTGGGCTAGAGGGGCACACAGCAGTGTCATGGATTCCCTCTGGAGAAAGATGTCTCGGAACCCTCTGACTGCAAAAGATGCCATTCACAAAAGGTCAGCTCGTCTAATAAACTCTGACAGTGGTTTAGGGGTCATCAGAAGTGACCCGAGCCTCCAGACAGAGAAAAGCCTCTCCGGTTTGGCTGGCAGCAGCCTGTGCGTGCACCGTGGCAGGTCACACACAGTGTGGTTCATTAATTATGGCGTTTGGTGCAAGTCCATGAGCTTCACCGTGTTGGGAATCCTCTCTTGTGCCGCTGCTTAGCACAGAGCGAGGTCTCGGTGGTGCTGGGGTTGGTGCATCAGGGTTTGGGTTACTCCATAGTTGCAGGCTGAGCTTTCCAGGGAAAATCCATGCCAGCGCAAAGCAGATCTCAGTCCTGTGCATACGTGTGTATTTTGTTACAGGAATAGCAGCAATTGCCTTTTTTGTTGTGCGGATTTTCAAAGTGGAGGCTGAACACTTGTATCGTTGGGGTGAGTGACTCGAGGGAGCGGTTCTGGATTGGGGCTGCATCTCCTCTGCCCGGCTCCGTTACCCCGAGCGTGCCATGTCCCACGTACAATGCTGCCTTTCAGCCAGACCTACAGAATAGGCTTTGTGTCTCCTTCTGTGAGCCCTCTTTTTAAGAGAGAAAAGCTTCCTTAAAGGCTGCAGGCAGTGCTCCGTGCTTTGAAATGGTCTTCACCTGTGCCAGGAGTGATTTCACTCTGCCTTTTGCCAGGGCTGAGCTGCCTGGTGGTGCCACGTGCTTCACCTCTGCTGTGCTGGCAGCTGCAGAAACCCATTAGAGGAACGAGTTGCATTGGGACTGCTTGGAACCTGGGGAGAAGAGCATGTGTCATGGAGTTAGTATCGAGTAGCAGTGGTTCCTACAGCTGGGGCTTATTTAGAGGAACCTCTTAATTTTCCTGCTGCCCCTCTGTAGAGCTGACTGTTGGAGAACATGGCTTGGCAAAAAGGTAGGTGTTGGGTCTAGAGTTACTTTGTCCCGTACAAAGATTTAAAATGATAAGCCAGTAAGATATTAGCACTTATGTATTGATTCTACATCTTGGTTTTAGATTAATTTAGCTTTTTTTTTTGTGCTGGGTGCCTTACTTCTCTGGTGTGCAGGAGCAAGACATGAAAGACTGCTATCCTGAGGCTCAGTGGGGGCAATAGGTAATTCTGAGAACCTAGTCCTCCTTTAAGCGCTTTGTATGAGAGAGACTGGGGAGAGAGGAGGAGGAGCTCGTAGGAAACTTAATCTCAGTGTTGATTGCTGACTGCTGACAACCTCAAGCAGCTTGTGTAGCTGACTCTGGGATTGTGGTCAGTCTTTCTGTGGGTGTCTGACTTGGAGATGGAAGAGAGAACTGTAAGCGCAGCATCAATGTTTTTAAGATGCATTTAGGCCCTCTTGAGATAGAGATGGAGTTATACTACAGTTTGTAAAGGCACTTTTGCAAAATCTAGTGTAAGCTGATCTGCAATATTAGGCATTCAAATATGTCCTGAAAATTGGCTGAAGTTCTCTTCTATTCCAGTTTCCCTGTTACAGCCATTATTAAATATAATTGTAAGATACAAGGGAAAACATTCAAAGAATGTTACTAGCTTATGAAACTGGATTGCCTTGGCTACTTCTGAGGCAGGCTTAATAGGAGAAACCCCTCAATTTGTATGGGTCCAGGGCTTCATTGTAGTCTCCAATTGCAATTTCCCTTCTTCACCAATGTTAAAGGACAGTGGACGTATCTCAGTAATCTATAGATGGTGCCCAAATCATTCTTTACAATACATCTCAAATGTAAAAACATTAAATAACATATCCATCCTGCCCCTATAAGCAGGGGAAGTGCTTGACACCTCATTTTACAGGCAGGAAAAAAAAAGATATGTGGAGGAGGAAAGCTATGTGCAGTATGCTGTGGTAGAGCTGTGATGGGCAGCAGAGAGTGGTTCCTGACTCCTTTGTCTACAGACGGCTTTGCCCCTGCAGCTGAGCTGGTCCTCCCTGGCCGTCCACCTCAGCATCTTCCTGGGGCAGGCTGGCCTCGAATGAGCAGACATCAAGATGTGACTGGAGTTGGGGTTAAAGACAAATGTAAGAATGTGGATGTTTTGTGTCCCAAGGGGACAGCTGCGATTCTGAGCTTAAATTTCTTGTGTAGGGCTGCCCAGGGAGCTGGTTTCTGAACCACAGCCTAGATCTAGGGATTTCTGACTTCCAGGCAATTCTGTGTAACATCAGAGGATTGCAGGGCTCTTACCAAAGCGATCCAGCGTCATCACTGTATGAACACGATTGCAAAGTGTGCGTGTTGAGGCTGCTGCTATGCTAGGGATGCTCAGGTGAAAGGGCTCCAGGTGGTGTTTGTAGCCCAAAGTACACTTGTGTGGATGTTTGCAGAGAGAAAAGTGACCATCGCTTGCTTGAGCTTGGTGCTTCTCCAACATTACCTGTTCTCAATCAAACGGCCAGACAGTTTGTGAATTTTGACCCTGTGTATCTGCGTTTCTGGCTAGGGAGGGAATGGGATTTAGTAGCTGTGGTCCCTTGGCTCCTTCTTTACCTGTCCCTGGTTCCTCTGTCTGGATGTTAGATGGCTGCAGTGGAGCATCTCGCATACTGCATGGAGGAAAAGGGCACTTTGTCACGAGTCTAGTTGAGACTTTGGACTTGTATGTTTGCATCCAAGTAAAATCCCTGGCTGAGTTTTGTCCTTTGCAGTGTCTTTAGAGTCAGATGCTGGTCTCAAAACCAAAGGCTGCCCCTTATCTCCTCCATTTGTGAATAAGGAGGCGCTCACTCAGGCTGGGGAGTCCAGAGTGGTCAGGTCTGCTCTGGGCATCCTGTTAGCTGCTGATGCTGGCACACCTCCACCAAGCAGCCTGGTGGGTCATCCCAGTGGGTCATCCCGTGGGGTCACCCAGGCTCAGGAGAACCCTTAACCTCTGCCCTTTGTCGTCGGCAGCCCTTTGGCTGGTGAGCTGCTGCCTCTTTGTTTTCGGCTTTTCTCCTTTATACACCCCCATCCCTCTCTGGGAAAAATCAACATTTGCCTTTCAGAGCCTGGCAAACAGAAGGGGTCTGTATTACATCCTGATGGCAGCCCCAGGCTTGCAGGGCTCCGATGATAAATCCAGTGATGTTTGTTGCTGGGGGACCCTGTGAAACACGAATTTGGGAGTTCTGTGTGTTTGAAACAAGAGTAGGGAAGCAGTGAGTGGTCACTCAGCAAATGCTGCGGCTGAAAAATAAAATTTAGATCATAAGGAGGTTACAAGAAGGCGGCAAGAAATTGATTTAAAATCTAAGTAAGGATTACTTTCTTTTTTTTTTCTCTCCAAAGTAACACATTGCTGCTTCGTGTGCTAAAGCTGTGCAGGGTGTCAGTGCAGCAGAGAGCCAGATGCTGGGCTGGGAAGTTTGCATTAGGAGTTCTCTATGGTCAGAGCCAGAGCGTTATGGGCCTGTGGGGAGGAGAGCTGTGGGGTGGCTTAAGAGTATTTGATCCATATGGAAATACCACGTTGCAGTTTTAAAATTCCTTCCCCCTCCTTCAAATCTGACAGTAGTTTTCTCCAACTAATCTATGGCCATTGCCAGATGGACCTGAGAAAGTTAGGTGCACTCATGAGTCTGGATGCTGTAAGTGTCTGAGGGTTTTCTGGAAGGCAAAGGATGAGCAGTGATCACTTGTTTTGTTCTTTGTTTGCGTAGTGCTCTGCATGCTGAGCCTTATCCCTTGCCCATTCAGGCTCCTGGGGACTCCTGTGCTGTTAAAGTTAATGATTAACTAACCCATTTCTAGCTCTTGTGGCAGCTGGTTAGTGTAAGAGTTTGATCATTGCCTTCTTTGAGCAAGGCTGCAGCTTGGATGGGTTCAGATGCCTTCCCTCCTTCCCATCTCCGGTGGGATGCTGCGGGCTCTGCAGAAACAAATGGGAGCAGATCCAAGCCGCTTTTGCGATGGCTTTGTGAGCTCTGTGACGTATTCTTGCAAAACCCACTAATTTAGCAAAAATGCCGTGATGACACTGCTTGTTGTAGTTCTTAGGTCCTGCTTCTCTCTCGGATTTCAGAAGCTAAGGAGTGTGAGCAAAGGAGGAGCATGGTGAAAATAGGGCAAATTTAGAGGGACAAGAACTCTTTGGAAATCTGGTTAGCTTCAGCAGTGAACTGGAAATTCTTTTAGACTTGACAGTAGTTACCAGGTCCATTCCCAATCAGTATAGCTGCACTAGAACAGTTTTCTGTTCCGTTAGAAATCCTTTTCTCTCCTGCTGCTAAGTAAAAGAATTGCAAAAACCAGCAAAACTGACAGTATCTACAAAAGATCCGTTTTTCCAGTCCCTTCCAATTTATGTGGATACTTACATTATAAATACACATTCATACAAGTCATCAGATGTGTCAGTGTGGTGATGTGGCATCCCCTCTGCGGCCCGGCCAGATTACTGAAAGGCTCTAACCAGAAGGATCACAGATGATGACTAACATGCTTCTTCGTACAAAAAAACCCCTGCTTGTGCTAATTTTTTTTGTGCTTTCATGATTGTCCAGCATATCTCTGAATGACTATCAGCTGTGAGGAATTTGTGGGCAGTAAAGAACAGATGATCACAAAGAGCGGTGAAATGATCTTGTTATTTCTATCAAGTGAGTATCTGAGGATTGAGTTTGCTCACCTCGGAATAAAAGCACGGGGAAAAGCTGTGGTCTCTGTGCTGTTTGAAGGCCATTTTAACTGTTGAGCCTCTTGCCAAATCGCTTGGGGTCACTCCAAGGTTTTACTCTTGACATTGAGATTGAATGTCTCTGAAAAGCCAAGACTTTGTTCAAGCACGAGCTTGGATTCAGGATGACTGGATAAAAACATGTGGTGTGGGTTTTGCAGGTCAGTCAAGGCAATTTGCTGGCCTTGAGCTCTATGGATGCATCAATTGATTTCCTGAGAATTACTGCAGTTTAATTAGAGTTAAAATCTTGAATAAAAGCCTGAACTTGAGCCAAGGCTGAAGTGCTGGGTCTCTTGCCATCTTCTACCACCATGTGCAAGGCTGGTCCTTCTATTTAACATAGTCCTTTGCTGTGGCCAGGAGCTCTGGGCAGACCACTGCTGGACTTGGGGAAGCCTTTCAAACGTTGGAAAAATTGAGGCTTAATTCTTGCTGCCTCTTAGCACTAGCACAAGCTTCTGGAGTATTTTTTTTTTTATTGTTAGAATGTGTTTGGTACCTGCCAGAAGTATAACATTGTGGTAGGAATATATGCATCTTGCTAATGCCAATTTTCCTGTGGTTTCCTTGAGGGTTATCTGTAATCCAGCCTTGGGCTGGGTTCTCTCTATGTGTGAACTCGTGGCTCCACTTGAATTAACGGTGCTGTGCTGATTAGCAGCGCTGTCTGGCCCCAGCTTGATGATATCCAGCTCCCACAGAAGTGAAGCGGTTGGTGGTGTTTTAGGCTGTATGGTCCACGCATGGCCTTCGACCTGGACACACAGCTTGTTGGGGCACATGTGTGGTGGTAGCCTTGTTGGAGAAGACAGTGGTCTGCTCCTGAGTCTGTAGTTGGTGCCCCTTGGGAACAGCATCCCTCCATTCCACCAGCATCCCTCCATCCCAGTGAAACCTCAGTTTGCTGCCAGAGATATTTGATCCAGAATGAAACCATGCACATGGGTTGCATTTTTTTTTTCTAGCTGTACTCAGCTTCTTTGGAAAGAGTCTGTATTATATAGAATCTGGAAAAGTGTCTTTTATTCTTCAGTGCATGTTTCTGATTAGTGCTGGAAATGAACATGAATTTTTCCTCTTTTTAAACATATTCCTTTCGAGGTTAATGTTGCAAGTGGATTTCGAGTTAATGGAAGTAAAGTTGTAATTGTGTGGTTCATTGGACTTGAGCTTGAAGTAATAGAGATTCTTCTTCCTTTGCTACTCTGCAAACAGATGTCTCTCCCTGGCAGTCCTTGGCTCCTCCAGAGCCTCTCTGGCCCCAGCTGTCTCCAGTGACACCCACAGCTCCATGTGCAGGGCTCTCCCTCTGAAGGTGATGTCCTATGTCAGCGTTAAAACTTTGCAGCTCAGTCTCCAGCAGCTGGTCTGGTACATTGGAAGAGTCACCGCAGCGGTGGTTGTGCGGTATGGATCAAACCGTGTGTGGGTTATCCTCTCTCTGTTAATGGCTCCAGGCCTCATTACTGATGACGTCTTCTTCAGCCATTTTATCTAAGGAGCTTTTCGAGCTTTTCTATGTGGAGCAGGATGAAACACAGCTGCTGGTGAAGGCAATTCTTTTGCCCACTGTCTGGATGGTACCTGTGAAGTAGATAAAATAAGATAGATTTCACACTCTGTATGGTCCTGAACAGAATGGTCCCACGAGTGTTGTGATGGATACGCACATCCTAAAAGGGAGTGGAATACTCTGTCCCAGCAGTTCACACTGGTACCTATGTCAGCTCTGCGTCTGCTGCAGGGCAAATGAGGTGACGTCCTTGCTGTCATCTTATATCCTCCTTAGCTGACACAGGATGGCCTGAGGAGGTAGCAAAGGGCAGGGTGGATTGGAGGACGTAGGGCTGGGCCCCTCTGCAGTGCAAATCCTGCCCTGGAGGGAGCCAACCCTAAAATGCTGGTGTTGTGTAGGTGCTGGAGATACCTCTGAAGTGTTGTTCTGCCAGGGTGTCTCCCACCACCCCAGTGCCAATGTTGGTGGAGTCTGGGGATGGCTCCATGACCTGGCCCAGACCTGTATGCTCCAGGAGACAGCTCTGGGCAGCTGGGAGCGTGGAAATATCTGTAGGAGGAAACTGGTCTTGGATGGAGACGTCTCCTGTGCTATCCAGACACCCCGCTGCACTCATGCTGGGTGAAGAAGGAAGCTGAATTCTCTGATTTTTTTTTTGGACCCACTAGTAAAGACGTTTAACAGAAGCGAAGGTCAGGCTGGATGCTCAGATGAGCTGGTGCCGCTTTGCTGACTCCAGCACAGTGTGGGATGTCTCCTGCTGGTTTTGGCCTGTTCCTTCCTGACATGACCTTTGTTTGGTTTGGGTTCTCTTATTTGTTTGTGTTTTGTTTTTTCTGGGCTGTGTAGAGAGAGCAAGTTCCTGGGTTACATCCTCCATTGTTTGTCTTCACCCTGTGGTTTCTCTTGATAATGGAAATTGCTCATTTGTTCTTTTGATTTTTACATGGTATGAGTGTAGGGGCACGGATCGCTGACTGTGAGCAGAAAATAAATCTCAAGTGGTCTGTCTTGTTACTATTATATGCATACATAAAAAGTTTGGGGTGTACCATGCAAAAACTCTGTGTTTCGGAGAACGTACGTGTTGACTGTATGGGAGGTGAACATCCCTGGCAGTTCCTTGTTAGCTCTGGGTTCAGATTCGGCAAAGTCAGCTGGCAAAGTCACGCTGTAGCAAGGACGGTTTCTCCAGGCAGGCTGGATTCTGTGTCCCTGCTGCCCTGCGCTGTGTCTGCACCCCCTGCATCGGGGCAAACCTCTATAAAACGCTCCCGTTTCAATACTGGGATGCTTCACATCCATGGTGTGTTATATCAGCAGCTGCAAGAAGCATGAAAATAATAGAACATTTGGCCCAATGTTGTCTGGTTTAAAGGTAAGCCTGGCTGGGATCTCGTGACGCAACCCCGTTGGAGTGATTCGTGGCTTCAGCAGTTGCGAGGGAGACCCCAGTGAAGCCCACGGTCCTTCGGTGCTGCTGCCTCTCTGCTCTGCCATATGGTCCCCGCCTGTGGATCTGGAGGGAATTAGTCGTTGATTATAAAATGAGGAAAAAAATATTGCCTGGCCAGTGAGCCGAGGTGAGGCTGAGCTCTGCGAATGTCATAACTTTGTCCCGCTGCGGAACATCCGCTGGGTTGAATGAACTGTTCTTGGATCGACCGATTTTTAACTGTTGGACTCTTCCATTTTGAAGTCGTTCTGCCAGGGATGTGGGGAAGCATTCCTGATTTTAGCTCAATAAAGCATATTTCATTATGTTTCTTAGTCCAGCGCGCTACAAGAAATTTAGAACATGGCTTGAGGGCATTTGAACTGCGTTAAGAGGGAAGACTCACAGACACTGTGTCTGGGGTGGAAACCTTTTGATTTCCATTTCACAGCCCGAACCCGGGGCTCAGCCTGCTGCTTCCACGCTATAAATAGAGGTAACCCCAGAACGTGCTCAGCACGCTGATGCTCTCCGGTCCTGCCCACATTGCCGGCTTCCTGGCACTGTGTTCAGAGCAGCATATTTTTAGCTGTTGCTTTCTCTTTTTTTTTTTTTTTTTTTGACAGATCTTCTCTTTCTGTCTCGCCAGGCTGCTGCCGGCTCTCCCTGCTGGTTATCTGCTTTCCAGGACTGGCTCTGGATCCTCCCTGGGTGGAGGGGCAGTGGGGCTCCACAGCTGGCAAGCTTGGCTTGGGCTCCGTAGCGCTCCCTCCTCTTTCCAGATGTGCTGTTAAGGTGACGGACAGCCTGTATGAATTTCTCCGTTTGCTCCTTATTTGCCCTTTTGTTGAAAGGGGATTAACAGCATTATTCTGTATTATTAATGTTGTTAAGAGGGGTTGAAGCAACAGCTGTCAAAAACTTCCTTCTAATGCTATCTCCAATGCAGAGCAAATCAATTTAGCTTGTCCACCTTTGGGTTTTATCTATTTAAAAAGGGTGTGAAGAGTAATTCCAGATCCCCTAGAGAAAACCTGCGAGACGGGGCAGATAAGCAAATTCTCAGAAATGTTTGCATAAAAGGCACAGGCTCAGCCAGGGCACGGATGCTCTGACAGCTGTACTGCCTTGGATGCTCCGAGTCCTATGTGTGTTTTTCCACTGGAGTCGTTGCTAAAGGGAATAAAGCCTGTTTCCTATGTGCGATCCTGTCCAAGCTTGTAAGCTCCTCGCTCTGCTTCCGTCCTGCTTTGCCACAGACTGAACGAAGCCTTTGAACATAAAAGGATGTATTTAACTACCTCAGCATGGCTGCATATCTGCCTTCTTCAGCGTGCCACCCATGAGGGAGGTTTTTCACTGCTTTTTTGAGCAGTTATGAAAGCCAGGCTTCACCACGGCGCCTCGCCTGCACGCACACAAAGCAGAGGTGTTCGTTCTCTGCGAGGAGCCGAGCCAGGACTGGAGTGCTCTTGCAGCTTCTCTGAAGAAGTGCTATTGAAAATTCTGTTGAGCGGAGGAACTACGCCTTTTCGTTCTTGCTATAGTGTCCAAAGAAGCGGTAGACATTTAGGGAGGACAAAATAACTGAGAGGAAAAAAAAAAACCAAAACAAAACAGGGACTGTTTTTAATAGTAAAAAAAAAAAAAAGCATTTAAAATTTATAATGCTGGTGTTATAGTGCACAAGCTCCTAGAAACTTCAGCCCTTCTCTGGCTGTCAGTAATAGGAGCTGAGGGGTGTGTGTAGCAGCAGTCTGCCCCGTTGCAAGGCAGAGAGAGCTCTCGAAGACGGACTGGGTGTTCACGCCTGCGGGTGGATGGTCCCAGCTCTATTTTTGGCCCTTGGGCTGGCGGTGCTCTTTGGGGGGCAGAGGGGGGAGCAGGGGAACGGCTCCGGTTGGTGCCGGTCGGGGGCTCTCCCTGTGCCGCTGCGGTCCGGCAGCACCGCCGTTTCCCTGGGACCGGCCCTGTGGTTCAGCCACAGAACTCTGTAGGCACAGAGGCTTTTTATATTAGAAAAGGAAAGGGAGAGAGAGAAAATACACACACATATGCATATATATATATAAGCAGGGGCTTCTGAGTGTGAGACACTTTTTCCATGTTGAGTTGCCAGGCAGCTCTTTTCCCTTCCCTCCCTCCATCCCAGGGCTCATTGGTATGAATATTTTCCTACCGCTTATATATATTTTTATATATATATAGTATGATGCGCTCTTCCAGCTGATAAGGTTTGTAAGGTGGTGGCTATATTACAAATCACAGTTTAGGGATGTCCTGCAGCTTAAATTGGTGCTGGTTTAATCCCTTTACTTACTGTCCAACAGATCTGGTAGATACTGAGGAGATATTTTAAATAATATAATTAAACAACATCACCCCTAAAATCTGGGAGTTTCTTACCCCTTTGCAGGGTAGAAATCCTGATTCATAATATTGGGGTGCTCAGGTGGGGTTTGCATTGAGCTGAGGAGCATCTGTGGCTCCATTCTGGTGCATGACAGCTCCAGCATCTGGTGTCTGAGATGGACACCATCCTGGAGCTGCTGTTCCTCTAGCAGGACCCACCAGAGACTGAGGAGCTGCCAGACCTTCTGGGAGTCCCTGTGTCAGGCAATTATAGGATTTGGGGTAGTCTCAGAGTATAACATACCACATGAGGTGGTTCACTGCGTTTACTGTGTCCACTTTTATCAAACTAAGAAAAGAGAAACGGAGGCACTAATCAACGTATGGTTTCCATGGATGGCCAGGCTTTAACCAAGAGCTTGTTAAGGTGAATTCTGGTTCTTGCTGAGTTGTTCAGCATAGCTGGGAAATGAGTGTTGTGGCAATCTCCACTTTACAAATAGGCAGCTGGGAGAGCAGAGAAATTAAACGAGTTGCTGATGGATTAGAAACGTTGCCTGGAGTGTGGGAGGCAGGCGGGCGGGCGTCTGGGAGTCACCGGTTGCTTTGTGAAATGGGTATGGGAATGGAGGAGACAGGTGTGTCTGGGTTTTGTCTTTCAAAGTAACGTATGATGTAGGCAGGTTAAGATGTCCACATACCTTTCTCCAGCACAGTGCATGTGAATTAACCGTGTGCTACCCCAACGAGTGGGGTGAATACTTTTTTCTTAAAAAGATGGAGCAGAATTAGTCCAGCATCTGGATGGCTGTGTTCTGGCTTAGCATTGGCCTAGAACTGGTGATGTCTCCTGTGTTTCAGCCCGTCTAACCCCATGACAGGGTTCTATACGACGTGTTCCCAGGGCGCTGGGTGCAATCTGGCCAGGGAGTAGTCACCCTTTGCTTTCCTGCGATGCTGAACGCAGGAGCCACTGCTGTCCCTGGGGCTGAGCTGGCTGGAGAGGGACGTGGTCTCTTTGCAGGAGCCTCTTTGAGCTCTCTGGCAGTGCAGGACACGTGCTGGTCCTTAAACTCCTGTGCTCTCCTCTCTCAGCAAGGAAACCTGTCTCTGGAAGTGCTGCACTTGTCTCTAGGATGAAACATCCTGGAGCAAGAGGTGAAGGTGCACGTCACACTTAATGATTTCAGAAGTTTTCTCTGGTGTTTGTGGAAACCCTGAATACATTTGTGGGTTGGATATGTTTGAATAACGTTTGACATCTTCAGGGAAAGGTGGAGGTCTCTTCTCAGGTGCTTTTCTGTTTAAAATAACATATAATGTCCCAATGTCCCTTTGATTGCAGAATTGCGCGTAGCAGATTCCCAATAGAAAGCGTGCCTCACCAGGTCTAGATTCATAGTGGGATACCACATTGACATGAACTCCCTTGGCCCATTCAAACCTTCTTTTTTTGCTTTAGGAATCACCCGGACCTCCAGCGGGAGACTGCGGAGACTCAGTGACCAGACGAGTCCAAGTAAGTTGTGTGGATTTCTCTTTGAAACTTCCTCATCCAATAAAATAAATATTTTTTTAAAAAAAAAGAGAGAATGCAAGAGGTAACTCTCAAAAATCCCATCTCCTGTCTGCTGTCCAGTGGCCATGGTTGGGCAGGCAAAGCTGGCTGCTAATGATGGCAGAGCTCTCTCTGCTGCAGAGAGGGAGCAGTATATATATAAAAAGAGAACAGTATATGTACTTAAAAAAAATATGAAACGAGAGAGCAATATAAAATAAAAGATTAATTACTGAATAATGGATCCAGAGAGAATAATTACAAAGCCCCATCTCAATTCAAGGGGTCTAACACAGCGCAACAGAAAGCTGGAATGGCCTGAGGTTGAAATACAGCTTTAGTAATTAGCGGCTCTTTCATACTCTCCTTAGCTATTATTTTTTATTGGATGTGGAGATTTATGGATTATATGTGCTTGTGACTAAATTTACACTCCTAATTGCAGCTTAATGTTTCCGAAGCTGTTTCTGATTCAGAAGGAAGCAGGTGGGAGGGTTTCTTTCTTGAAAAAGGTGTTTTCCAGCCTCAGGAAAGCAGTAGCAGAAGTCTGTGTGCTTGTGAGTGCCTGAGCCCGTGTGCTCCGCTTGCATGTGCGTGACACTGGTCGGGACTGCCCAGGGACAGAGCCACATCCCTGGCGCTTACCTGCATGGGCCTGACCCAAATTATCCCCTGGGAGTAGAAAATTTCAGTTTTGTCATCTAAAATACCCAAAAGGAAGCTGAGACAGCCTGTTCCTGGGCTTTGCCTTTTGATGGCCCCTCTTGCTGGCGCTGCCTGCCCCGATGGACCCGTGCTGCTCCAAAGGTCCAAACCCCTGTGGGAAGCATCGGTCTGTAGAGTTCGGGTCTCTTCTACATCACAGATGTTCACCTTTCTTAGCAGGTGCTTTGCTGCAATTGAAATCTTCTTTCACATTTACTTCTGAGATGTATGACCTCTCCTTGGCATTGTCACCTCGTTTTCTCTGGGATGCTGACAGTTGTCTCTGCCGCTTGCTGCAGTCAGTCTGTCCCCCCAGGAACCCCACTCCCCTCGACACCCTGCTCTGGCCACGCTTGGTTCAGGGCTTTTGTCCCCTCCTGTCCCCTTGGTCGCTCTGTCACTCCCAGTTGCTCCCTCCAGGCTCGATTTGCTATTTCAATTCATCTTCTCAGCCCTCATATCCTGTCTCAGCTCCCAGATGTACTTATCAAAACAGATGTCTTCAGCTTTTCCCTCCACATGGGTGGGAGGAGAAAGCCACCCTCGGGATGCCTTCCCGGAGCGGTGACTTCAGCGTTTTGCTGTATCAAGGCATCAGCACATGTGGAATGGGGATTAGTCACAGATGTCCGGTTAAGCGTGCACTTAAACGTCCTGGGAGCTGTGACACTGCCTGCCTGGACCTTGTCAGGCGCTCGTGATAAGCACAGCATTAATGTTATGGCACAGGCAAGGGTGACAGGGGACGTGTCCTGCTGCTGGGACACTTGCTGCTTTGCATCTGGAGCTTCACAGCTGTGCAATGTCACTGTCTCAACCCGAATGTTGTGATGTATCGGTGGGAGGATGTAAATATGGTCAGAATGGGCCACTGCACCCCAAACTAATGTCAAAAGGCAGGAAAAAATGCATTGAGTGATAATTTAGCGTGGAGTCGCTGTATTGGTCTGGGTGCTAAAGCTTTGCGGCAGTGATCGCTCAGTCCAGACGAACTGAGCTGCATTTTAAAGCTGATGCTCGAAAACTTGGCCACCAGCGCAGAAGCTGGTAGCTTTGAACTGAAGTGCGTGTTTATCTTCTGCATGCGCAAAACCAAGGTTGCAGGCTCAGCCCTGGCACCGCCTGTTTTCATATATACGTGTCCGAGGACAGAAAGGGGAATTGGTAGAGCTCCAAAGGTAACTGGAGTGTAGAGAATCTAAATTGAAAGACACAGTGCATTTTGTTCAAGCCTGTTTTCTTTAGACTCTAATTATATACTTTTCCACTTTTCTGGTGAGAGACCTTTTAAATTTTAATATTTTTTTTCAAGTTAAAATCAAATGAGCAGCTCAGTGCTTCAGTTTACATTGCAGTAAATATTTATGACTCCATATAACTGCAGCTCAATTTCCCCTTGTTTCAGGTCCAAATTTTTCCCTCTGCACATCTGGCCTTGAACCCAGAGGCTTTTATTCCTGAAAAAGATAAATTGGGGTTGGGATGAGTGAGCAGTGGTTGTAAGTGAAGCATCACAGAAAGGGGTTGCTTTGGGCTCTTTGCCACCCTAAACAAAGAAAGGGATGACATGCATGTCCATAGCCACTGACTTTTGGGATCTAGAGAGCTACAGAGTCATCCACACACCAGGGATTGCTTTGGGGCATGCAGTGATGGCAGGAACCTGGAGAATCTGATGTTGACCTCTTTTGGAAACCTTATTCTATGACTCCTCTCAATTTTTCTTCTACCTTTGAAAAAGCGGTTTTGTGGCATTGGCATGCTGCAGTGTTGCTCAGTGAGCAGCAATTCTGGGGCTTTGGAGCTTCGGTTTTTGTTTCGTGCAGGCCTGATGTGTAGTCCCAGGTAAGCCAGCGAGGTGGGACTCATCTGGGCTGGTCAATGGAGAGAGCTGGAGGCTATCAGAGAGTGTCTGAGAGCACTTACTTTAGGATGGGAAGAATAAGCTTCTTGAAGAAACCCATTTCCCCATGGGATTATAAGGGGCCACAATTTCCCAAACCTTTGGGGATGTGTGAATTGTATGCTTTTCTTAGTTTGGTTTTCTTTGGCTGCAAAAGTGGAGTTAGTATCACGCATACCTGAAGGATGCCCTGGGAAGGGGGAGATGCCAGGTTAAGGCAGTGTTCAAGTGTCTCACAGTTGTAAGGAGGCTCCGGCTGTATGAAGAGATGCCCCAATTATTGCTATAGAAACAAGTTCTGATGTCCAGCACCCTGGAGGTGCTGAGCTAAAGCTAACCAGGGCTCGTTCAGTGGAAGACACATGGAGCCGGGCTCACCGCTGGTTCCTTCTTTCCACAGCGGTGCTAGTCGTATGGTCCTCATCCCCTGCAGCTCAGCAACGGGCCGGCTCGGGGCTGCAGCTCACCATGGACAACAGCACCATCCCAGGGTGCAGCCTGATAGCGGGAGCTGGGAGGGCCTCGGCTCGAGGACTGGAAGGACAAGGAAGATGTCTGTGCCTTGGTACTGTCCCCCGTCCATTAGGACCTGGGACACTGCCCAGAAGGATGTGTTTTGGGAGTGGTTTGGAGGCTCTGTTCAACATGCACTTGGGAATAGGCAGAGAGAGAGGAGAGGAGTGGGAAGAAGACTTTTATAAAAGGCTCCATCAGAGGTCAGAATTGTGGCTCCTAAAATGCCACTGTCACCTGATGTGGGTAGCTTAGGGCAATATTTTTGCAGAGTTAAGAACCGCGTGTCGGGGAAGTTACTCCCACTTCATTTTCCTACAACTGTACCTGATGAATTTGAAAGAGAGAAATATGTGCTGACATTTGCCATCTGGAGCAGCGATGTGTTCCCGAGCCGGCCAGAAAACAGCCCTAGAGCGGTTGGAGTGGAAGAAATCGGCATCGTATTGCTCTCGGGCAGCCAGCTGTGCTCTGTACTTTGGTTTGTTTCCAGGCTACAATTCAGTTTTTGCTAGGAGGAAGGAACTTCCCTGGCAGGAGTAATGCAGGAGGGTCCAGAAAAAAAGGTAGAGTTTACCGATTTAGCTAAACCAGCACGTTTTTTTTCTGTAGGTGAATGCAGGGAGGAGGATGCCTTCCAGCTGTGTTGCAGCAGAACTGCTGCAGCGGTGCTGTTTGTGGGGTCAGGTGCTTTGTTCATGAGAGGTCCCAAAGGGGTGGGAGGGGAGCAGGTGCCTCAGCTTTCCTGTTTCAGCCTTTTTCTGGCTGCGCGGCTGCCTGGAGCCGGCCGGAGCGGAGCAGGAGCGGGGGCAGGCTGCCAGGGCCAGCTGCGGTCCGGGGCAGGCACAGCTTTTTCCATCCAAAAAAGACAAGGGCGCTAGCGGCCCTGCTTCTGCATCATCAGCAGTTGGCTGAGGATCAACCGCAACTTGTCTCGGTGCTTTTTGGAAGCGTAGGGCATAATTTCGAGAGGCATGCAGCTCAAGGCCAGCTATCTGGGTTGCGTTAGAAAGGGGCACTCGCTGATGTCATGAAACCTCTGTCAGGGCAGTTTGTCTCGTACTGTCTAAATACTTCTCTTGGGTATAAAGCAGAGGGACTCCCATGCCAGGCGTTTGTTGTTTCCACCAGCTTGAGCCCCTTGTCCACCCTTTAGGTTGACAGTAGTAGACAGAGGGGCCAGAAGCTGCAGCGGGTGGACAAGTGTGGGCAGGAGATGCAGGATGAGTGAGATGGTGGAAAGGTGCTGGTCGTGGTGTGAGCCTGAGAGCTTTTGCTCAGGGCATGAGCTCTAGGACCTCATTGACCACGATGGCACTGCGCTGCCATGCACCCAGGAGGTCTCTGCAGGAGCTGGTAGCAACAAAAGCGGAGAGAATTTAGTCTGACATGAAAATTTCAACAAGATATTCACAGATAGTTCTTGTCTAATTTTGCTGCTCCCTGGCTAAGCCTTGCATTTTCCCTTTAATAGTTATTGATGATTTCATAGTTGGGGGAAATAGGGCAGCAGAGGTGAAAGCAGTGCTTTTTGCATTGCCTGTGAATCTAGAGGTCCTTCCCCATGGCACTGAAATGGAAAGATGTATGGCCGGGTGGGCGGAAAAGCTGAACACACATAGCTGTGAGCATAGCTTAAATTGGTATCATCACTTCAACATCTAATTTCAGCAGGGTTCACTAGCTTAGGATGCTCCAAATTCACACGGTGAGTTAAAGGTAGATATGGCAACAATCTTGCTGTTTCCACCTCTTGGTTTAGTACCTTGCCTAGAGGACCATCTCCTCTCTTTATGCCTGGAGTTTGTAAGAGAACAACTTTAGGAACTGGTTTATGTGAGGTTGCAAGTTAACCAGAATAGTGGAAATAAACAAAAGAAATGTCAAAAGCCGGGGGCTCCCTAGTCGAGCGTACATGATTGCTGTTACATAAGCTAATTCAGAGAGCTATAAAAACCATTAGGTTTTTGAGGTCTTTTTCCCCAGGGAAATGCTGCCAGACCTGTCACACATCTCCTGCAGTTCAGTCACGGGTCCCCCCACACACAGCATAGCCCTCTACGGGTCATTGTGGTATCTGAGCAAAGTGAGTTTGGGAACCTCTCCTGTAAACCTTGGTCCAGACCTTCAGGATGCCCTAACACTTACTGCATCCTTTTTCAGTTTCCCATTGCCATACTGGGATCCAGGCTGTAACACTCCTGGTCCGGCTGGAAGCTGTGGGGATGCACATCATCTCTCTGCAGTGTGATGTTTTTAGCAGGGACTGTGCCTTTCACCTTGGTGGAGCAGCAGTGGGGTTAACTAGAGACTTGTGGTTGCAGCCTCATTGCTTTGGATGTGTCCCCAGATGAGGTCATATGAATTTCTTTGGGCAGCCTCTATTCCCCTTTGTTTTAAACACCACACTGGTCACCCCAGCTGCGTGCATCTCCGTGCCAAAGAGCGTCCCCGTGCACACGCACCGCTCGCTCTCCTCGGGCTCCCTAGTGACAAGCCCTCGTTTGACACGTGTCCTCTTGGTCTCTCTCATCACAAGGACAAAGTAGCAAAGGGTGAAGCTTGGTCACCAGTCAGCCTGCAGACTCCCTTCTGCAGCAGCACAGCTCTGCAGGAAAACCCAACGCCGGGCAACAAGAAGTTAAAGTGAGACGGCTGCTCTGCACTCAGGTGCTTGGTTTGCTGCAGACACACGAGGACGGTGGTTGCATAACGCAGACACGTGGGCTTCAAACTGCCCGGGAGAGTCCTGCGGGGCTCCCATGTGCTTCAAGCAGAGATGTGCGTTACTTACAGTGAATGAGGGAGTGTAGGCGCTTGTGTGCACAGCTAAGAAATTAAGGACTAGTGATAGGTGCCGTGGGCCTGTTTGCTACCGAGGGGGTGTGCTGAGCGCTGGCTTGTCATCCTCTTCCCTTACAATACCCGTGATTAATCTCCAGTCTTATGTATAGTCCCTTTTAGTCCCAAAAGGCTACTGGACATCACAGGTGAGTAGGTAGGTAGATATCTTGATGTTTTCTTTGTACAGCACCTGGCATTATGGGCTCTGGTGTGAGGAAACCAGAGACGGTGAATTATAAATCAGTAGTTCAGGAATGACCGGGGATTTAATGCTCTATAACGTTTGGAGGCTTTAGCTGCTGCCTGTGTCTTTTAGGTATTCATATTCCTCACTGGAGTGCGATATGGGTTTGTTGATGAGTGCTGATGAGGTCCACAGGGTTCCCCCAAGGAAAGGAGATGCAGAGGTGCAGAGTGCAACTCCCCCGGGCCAGGAGCAGCAGTCCTTGAGTTGAGGTTATTTATCGCCTCGGGACCAGACATCTCCAGAGTAAGCTTCTAACGCCCTTTCAAGAGAACCTCACATCAGCTGCAGCAGAGAGGAGGTGGGAGAGCAGGGAAGGGGAATGGCAATGGAATATGGTTTTATCTCATTTGTCTCATCTCATTGTGAAGGATGAAGGGGGAAAAACAAACCAACCAGTCCTCTAGAGGAGAGCACAGTGTCCTGGGAGAGAGAAATATCTTTATCACCTCTGCCAGCCCCAGCCCATGTCCTGCGAGAGGCATGGCTGCACTGGGACGTGGCTGGCCCAAGGTGCCATGGAGGAGCTGCTGGAGCAGGCGAGGAGGAGCCCTTCCTGGGGCAGGGCAGTGAAAGGACACGCTTCCAGCCAAGGTGGCAATGGGCACTGGAGGAGTGGGACAGCTATGGAAGTGTGCGTTTGTGGGGTGTAGTGTCTGGCACCCGTCCCCTTAACAACAGGCAAAAAATGATCCAAAGGAGGACTGGTGTGTGTCTTGACCCAGTCTGTATGCGCTGGTTATCTAAGCTGCTGTGTGGGGTCACGTTTCTCTTGGTTGAATACGTGCGCCTCTCCATGGTGTTTATTTTCTTCGTCTTTTTGTTGCTGAAATGTCAGTTTGCAAATTGCTCTTGGGCGTGTTGGCAGACCAGCTCGTGGCTGCTCAACTTTCCCTCTTCCCCTCCAAGTCTGCTGTCCCTCATCACGTGGGCAGAGGCAAATTCCCGAGCCCGGGCTGCCCACCACAGGCATCCTCTGAGCCTCCGAGGCCGGCGCATCCGGTGGTGGCCAGTGTTTACCAAAACCCCTAATTGTACCTTAGGCAGAGAGCACCGATTTACTCCTTGCTATATTTAGCTTGTGTCTAGGACTGCGAAGGGGACGGCAGCGCAGCCTTTCATGCCCTTTGTTGCAGAGAGATGACTTGTTTGTAAGGCGAGCGTGCCGTTGGGTTAGTGGATGAAGCCCTGTAGATGTTCAGGGCTGACCTGCAAAGCATGAAGTCTCCCTGCTGAAATTTTGGGAGCCGCGAAAGCAATGAGTAAGGTCCAAGAAAAGCACCAGTAGCAAGAGGCGTTCTTGATTGACTGACTCGATGGAGGAGTCCCTCCTTGGTTTAAATATTTTGTAATTTAATTTTTGGTCAAAAACCTGTTATGGTGTTCAGAGAGGTGTCAGGAGTGGATGATTCTGCTGCTAGATGAGAATAGGGTCTGCTGCCTAAGTCTGGAGTGTTTTCTCCCCTTCAGTGGATCGGCCCTTCTTCAGCAATGGGGACTTAAGGCAAGGTAAGCCAATGGTGGTGTCCTCTGGCTGCCTCACACCAAGGCAGCATCTCTCCCCATTCTGTTGCAGTATGGTAACGTGCAGAGAGCGCCTCTCACCTTTGGCTGCCCCATAGACAGCAGTGTTTTGAAAATCCCTGTGTTTAGGGGTTCACCTGAAGAAGGTAAAACGAATATCTCAGTAGGTCTGTCCTTGGGTGAGGTCTCCTCTCCACCCCAGAGGAACTGTTTCAACAGACAGGAGCAGAGTGTTGCTTCCCACAAGCCTGTGCTAACCGTGTGTAAAGTGCCTAGAAATTGTGCAGCTCTCCAACCACACCAGTTGCTGCTGCGGCGCTGGTGGTGTGCAGGGACCTGGGCTCGCTCTGCTGGGGCTGGGGTGGCTCCAGGGCTCCCTGGGGAAAGCTGTCCTGAGGATGGTGGAGGGGAGCAGAGTGTCATGCAACCTGTGTCCTGCCTTATTAAATAAACCCAGAAAAAAGAAGGGCAATCCGAAGGTGTTTGCAGGGTTTGGTGCAATCTGCCTTGTTGTAGCGAGGTGGGGGTCGGTCTCTTCTTCCAAATAAGAAGCAACAGGACAAGAGGAAGCAGCTTCAAGTTGCTCCAGGGAAGGTTTAGGATGGATATTCAGAAAAATTTCTTCACAGAAAGGGTTATCAAGCATTGGAACAGGCTGCATAGGGAAGTGGTGGAATCACCATTCCTGGAGGTATTTAAAAGATGGGTAGACATGGTGCTTAGGGAGATGGTTTAGCGGTAAATTGTTAGTGCAAGGTTAATGGTTGGACTCGATGGTAAAGGTTCCTTCCAACCTAAACGGTTCTATGATTCCTTTAATCTGCGTGCTTGCGAGACCCGGGTGGTAACTCTTGAAGACTCTTCTCCTCGATGGCTCATTCTGCCAGGTAGGAGCTGTTGCAGCGACCTGCGCAGGAGGCAGGCGGGTGCAGAGCAAATGGGTGGTCTTAAGAATGGCAAATACAATAATACCTTTGGGAATGCTGCTGCTTTCCTCCAGCAACCGCTTGGTGGGGAACCACCACAGACATTCAGGTATGAAGTAACCCCCCATTTTGGGGGCTCAAGTAGCGAGTTGGGGAAGAGTGAGTGCTGAGAGGGCGAGACTGATGGTAGGGAGGAGTCCAGGAAGGAAAATGTAAGCGGAGGATCGTGGAAGAGTTAACATTTATCTGAGACTCCCTGCGCTCTCCCGGGAGGGTGTGCGTCCAGTCCTCCCGCCTCGCCTTTGGCTCTGCGCTGCCAGCTGCTATTAATACTTCAGCACATGAGTGTTAAAGCGTGAGCAGAAAGCCCGGGGAGGATATGCAAGGGATTTCCGGCAGTTTGAGGCTTTCGGGCAGAGAGGTTGAGAGCCAGCGTGGAGGAGAGCCCTCACAGGGGCTTTCCTTAAAGATACATCCCTCCACGGGAGGGGATGGAACGGAGGGAGACTCATGTAGGCATCATCTCAAGGGGCTGCATGGGCTCGGGGCAGGAGGGGAGATGTCCTGCTGCTGTCTTAGCAATGCCCTGCTGCAACTGTCATACGCGCTTCTGGGTGGTGATGAACTGTGTCCCGGGCATGGTCTCTGGCTTGGGAAAAGTAGTAACTTGGGAGGATCTGTGTTCCCCTGTGTTAAACAAATACAGGTTTTCATAAGAAATAATCAGGGAGAGTCAAAATAGCGCTTGGCAGCAAACGCGGAGCAGCCAAGAGCTGCGGTCCAGGGCAGGGCAGCCCCGGGTCTGCCCAGCCGGGAGAGGGGAAAGGAGGAGTAGGGAGGCAAATTAAAAATAACTGGTAAAGAACAGGGCAGCAGCATTCAGAGGGATAAGTACCTCCCTTGGAAAGAGGGCTATCTCCTTGGTTTTGTTTATTTTTTTTACAAATTAAAAGGAGAATTTTAGCCGGTGTTTTTTCTTCCCCATCCTCAAGGCTTATAGAGATGGAAATGAAAGGCTCTTGGAGCACACAGTCAGGGGAGGCTCAGATACTGTCATCTGCTGGCTGGGTCCAGCCCGGGGGTAAACGGCATAGAGGGAATATAACGGGGTAACACTTGATTGCACTGTTTGAGTTTGGACATGTATCTCCTCGTGTGAAAATGCTTCACTGAACATCACTTGATTTAGGTATTGTCCGCTCTGCCGCACTGTCCTCTCCTGCTGTACTCTCCTCCTGACTCACTGAAAGAACCAGTTGAATCCCCATTTTTCCTGCCTCGGGAGGTCTCTGGTTGCTCTGGCTGCTTCCCCGCACCTTTGTCAGTGCAGTTTGAACCTCTGATGCCAGCAGGGATTTGCGGTGTTCATGCTTTCCAGCTCCCTCAGCAGCAAGGCTGGGGTTATGAGGTGATACCTGGCTGCTTTGCTAAAAGCCTGGGAGAAGCAGCCGGCTGTGACTACGGGAACCAGGTAGAAGAGAAAATAACTCTTCTGCTGGATGAAATGCCACAGGAGCATAATCACAGCGTAAACCCAGAGAGGCAGACATGGAATTGCAAATAGGATGTACCCAAATACCTGCAGGCATCTGCTGCTGCTGTGGCTGGTGATGGTGTCGATAGTCCTAAATCCCCTCCTGGCTGCCCACCGATGTCCTAGGCTCTGTGGCATGCCCACGGTCGGGAGTGAGCTTCTGTGGTCTTCACAGCCCATTGCGTATCTACGTGTTCACGCACAAGAAGCAGTGTATTGCTTTGCAAAGGGCTTGGGCGTTGCTGGGCTGGCCTAGGAAAGGTCCCAGAGAGAGAGAAAATTCAAACCGAGCCCGGAGCAGGGTTTGGTTTACTTTCCTTCTTGTGATTTCCTTCCGAGCTTTCTCCGCACCTGGCGGTGCTTCCCACTGGCTGCCACCCGCGGTAACGTGCAAACCTGCGAGGTGGAGCGAGGGGAAGCGTGTGTGCCCCTGTGCCAGCCGTGGCGAGCGCGGGGCGGCGGCGGAGCACGGCTCCCGCTTTGTATCAGCTTCTCGTTTGCTAATGGAAATTGGGTTTATCTTTCTGGCTGATAGCAGTTTCCTAAAAGTTGCTCCTGCTTCTTTCTGTTCCGCCTGGCTATGGCAAAAAACAGCCCTGGGGGGCCTTGAACCCCCAGAAAACAGCCCCAACCAGGGGAGAGTCTTCTGTGTCCCCTCCCCAAACCCTAGCTGTGCTTGACTTCCCCCATAACCCTTTTAACAAGAATGCAATATATTTGTCTTTCTCTGTATAGACTTGCACAGTGCACAAACCACCGGATACCCATTTAAAGAGGCATGTGGTGAGCTTCTCAAAAACCAAGGAGGGTGGGGGACCCCCAGCCCTGTGACGTGCAGGTTACTGGAACTGCGCCTTTGAATGGAGCAAACCCTGATGGGTATCATGAGCATGGTGTGGCCGAGTCCCGACATCCCTCAAACACAGACCCCCCAGTGCCACTGTCACCTGTGGCAGTGGAGGGAGCACTTTGTGAATGCTGCTTCAAACAGAGACACACGGCTGCATCTTTAAAATGGATCTGTTAAAATTTGCTTGAGGACTTGAAGTTTGAATGAGAGCATCTACCTGGAGGTTTTATGAATATAAAGTTCAATTGCGTTAATCATCATTTGGATTTGCTTCCCGGAGTGCCTCGTGGTGATATGCCCTGTGAGAAATTATGCCTTTGCCTTGTCCCTCCTAATCACCTGGGTCTTGATGGGTTAAAACTTACAAACATGTGCTCTCCCCATTCCTTCTTCCTTTCCATTCACCTTCTTCCTTTCTTGATACTTCCCCTGAGCTTTTTCCCTTCCTCTCCAGCGTAAGGAGCTCAGCAATAAAGGCTGCTCGGTGGATGCAGTGGACTGGATTTTGTGCTGCACGAGGCTGTGGGGCTCCCCCGGGTCCTGGCTTTGTGTTTGGCACCTTCGAGGTCTTGGGCAGGAAACATGGTTTTGGTCTGTGCCTGGGAAAACATTGCTTATTGTCCCCTCTCTAACGCCTTAGGCGCTGGCAGCAGAGCTTTAATAGCAAATAGAGAAAGAACAGGAATTTGGGAAGGAATCTAAACCTCCCTGCCCAGGGAATAGCCCACTGGGGATGGGAGAGAAACTTCCCTAATGGATGGACTGTCCTGGGGCTGCCTCCCGTCAGGTCTCTGTGTTTGTTGAGCAGTGGGGGTGCTGGCCTGGCCCCACCGCTTGCTGTTAGCTGTGGTCCTCCCTCTGGTGTGGTGACAGTGACGCTCCATCAGCTGCTGCGTGGGGAAACGCACAAGTTTGCTGGGATTGTTCGTACTGAAAAACAATGCAAGGTAGGTCCAGAGTATCCAAAGGTCCCGGCAGCACCTGGAGTCTTTCCTTGGAATTTTATTCATCCAGCCAAGAAACAATTTGTCCTTCTGCCTGCGCTATGGGGGAAGGCGCCAGGCTCTGTCACGGCTGTCACACGTGTGATTTTCCATGTGAACAGTGAGCATTTTGGGGGGAAAAAAGTGTCACGTGTACTGTACTGAGCACCCAAGGGTTCTGCCAGCATGCCTGTCCCGTACAGCGGCCGTGCCATCCCTGCCGGCATCTGCCATCCCTGCCTCCGGGCCGCGGGAGGGATGCCTTGTCTGCCAGCTATGGGGACGGGGGCAGTGCCCTCGCATCTGGCTGGGTGACACGGGCTCCGCGCTGTCGATAGGAATCGGCGGTGGGTGACACGGGAGGGTCGCGTTGGGGCGGTTTGGGCAGCGCGGGCACCGTCTCAGCGGAGGTGCTAGCGCGGCGTCCCCGCTGCCTGCCCTGGCTGCTGGCCAAGTGGAAGTTTCCAAGCGGGCCGGCCCATCGCCGCAGCCGTGTTGCGTCCCCTCCATCCATGACCAGGGAGAGGAGGCTCCGGCGAGGGGTTCCACCGGGCTGCTCCGCTCCTCCTGCATCCCCGTGCCCTGCCTGGGCATTGCGGGGAAGGAAAACTGCTCTCCAATCTCACCTCCGCTCCACCAAGGAGAAGACCAAGGACTTCTGCCCGGGGCAGAGACTTTCACTATCGCTTTCGGGCTGGCTGCAGAAATCCTCCCCTTCTCGCCGCTGTGCAGAGGGGGGGAAGGCGAAGCGGGGGCTCGGTGCCAGGGCCGGCGGCAAAGCTCGCCGGAGGGTTGCACGGGGCGAGTAAACGTGTGCGGCGCTCGGGTCCCGCCTGGTAGCGGCGGCAGCAGCAGCAGCAGCCCATGATGCTGCGCTGGGAATGAAGTCAGCCTTCATCAGCCGAATAGTTTATGCATGAATCGAAACTTCAGACCTGGCAGGGTGGGGGAACGCGCAGGATCTGCGCTCTTTTAAAATGCCGGAGCCAAGGAAGGAGGAGGGGATAGAGGAAATAGCAGGAAAATAAGGCTGGGGAAGCGAGGAGAGATTTGAGAAGCTGGATGAGTTGTTCGCTCTGTTATTGCGAGGAGCCAAGTTCCTTAAGCATCTCCTGGTGGATATTAAGAGGGAGCTGTGGAGGCTGGAGCGTTCCCCTGAACATTCGCATGCTGTAGCTTTAAGACTGTTTTACAGAGGACTCGGGATTTCCAGTTTTCCTGCGCCTGGTGGAGTATTTCAGGGAGTTACGAGATTTTTCGGGTCATGCACCCCCTTTTTCTTTTTTCTTCCTCCTTTCTCTTCCTCTCTTACTCTTCCTTTTCATTTCAAAGAGACAAAGCTACTTCAGTTTGGAGCACAAACATATGATCAGCACATGGAAATGTGGTAATTTGGATGCATTCATGATTGCAACAGATTGAAGAAATTAGACAAGACAAAGAGCTTTTTTTGGAAGAGGAGGAGGAGGCAAGGCAAGGAGGGAGGGAGAGTGGGGGAAAGAAGGGGACGCCACCGAAAAAAGGGACGGCCGTGACACGCGGATGCTAAATATATCCTGTAGTAATGGAGAGGGACCGGATTTCAGGTAGGCTATTGATCTTTTAATGTTATATTCTGCCTCTGCCCTCCTACCTTTCCAGCAGCTTCTGCGCTTTAAGAAGAGAAACTGCCACGCTCCGGGTGGATTTCAGCCGATTCCTTTATTTTTTTACAATTCTTCCTTTCTGCATTTCTCTTTTTTTTTTTTTTTTTTTTTTT
>VUYV01000152.1:1697582-1723145 GCA_008711295.1 Anarhynchus alexandrinus
GGCCATAGGCTCTGGCGGGGCCATGGGCTCTTTGGGCAGCGCCATGCTGGTGGGGCAGAGGAGTGGGGAGCAGAGCTGAGCCTGCCCCGGGCTCCCCACTGCCGCGGCCATGCCGGCAGCGCTCCCGGCATGGGCAGCAGGAGAGCCAGGGCTCTGCCTGTAGTGACTAACCGAAAGATGACTCAGATGAAAGCAGATCCGTGCAGCGCTGGGGGCCACGTCCCAGTCACTGTTCTGGCCCTGAACATGCTTTTAATTAATCCTCGGCTGTGGGTGGGAATAGCTGACTCCTGAGCTGAGTGTGCGGCTGCTGGACAGGGTGAGGGCACCCCGGGGCGGGTGGGAACGGGGCCCGGGCTCTTCTTTGAGGGCTGCTTTCCCCCAGCTGCTGGAGCTCAGCGTGTCCTGCGGGGTCTCCTCTGCCCAGGGGAGAGCTCTGGTTTTCTTGCCCTGAGTGGTGTCCCCAGTCCAGGAATCCCATCTCTGAGGATGATGAGCACCCTGTGCTTTGGGGGAAGGCATCGAAGGTGCGAGGTGATGCTGTAGCTCTGTGCCTGGTCCACTGCTGCTCCGGGGGACCGAGGGTCTCCTGTGGTCTCTGTAACAAGGTACCGGTCTCGGCTGGTGCCTTTGGGTGCTGGCATAAGAAACAGTCTCTTACAGCCCTCTAGCCCCTTTTAATCCAATTAAACCATATCTCACACATTTCCACAGGCTAATACTGCATGAAAAGCCTTAGCTCTAAATGAGTTTGTTTCCAGGTGTCCCCCTCCAATGGCTTTGGGGCCGGGGAGCTGTGCTCTGGGGCTGCTGTGCTCCTCACATCTGGCCCTTCTCTCTGCCGCGCCAGATTGCTTTGGTGGCAGTGGCCTGGAGATGGCTCTCCTGTCTTTCCCTAGCAGATGGCGCTTGGGACTAGTTCAGATCTTGCTACAAAGCCTTAATTGTTAATGTCATGAGGGCCCCTTACCTCTTCTCAAATGGAAAGGCAGGGCCCGCGGCACCCCGGGCGGGGGGGGTCGGTTACTGCGACGATGGGGAGACAAGGTGGGTGCAACCGTGATGGGA
The DNA here is from genome assembly GCA_008711295.1 of Anarhynchus alexandrinus. Taxonomy (NCBI): domain Eukaryota; kingdom Metazoa; phylum Chordata; class Aves; order Charadriiformes; family Charadriidae; genus Anarhynchus; species Anarhynchus alexandrinus. The sequence continues at coordinate 1,698,651 of VUYV01000152.1, forward strand.
AAGGAGCTCTGACCTCCCAGGTAAATTATTAATGTCACCTTTAAAATTGCACTGTGAAAACTCATTTTAAGAGTTAACAAATGATGGGTAGGTAATTGTAGCACCTGAGTGCAGTGTGTTTGGCAGGGCCCAGCAGCTGGGAGAGCTGTGGGTGCTCGCAAGCAATCTGCTGAACTCCAGCAGGAAGGATGAACTGTGTATTAACCCACTGGTGATCACTCTTAACCTTTCAGTTATACATATATCCACTATGGACGTGTTTGGGTGTGCATATTCGTACAGAGTTTAACATGGTTTTATACATTATACTATGCACCTAAATGAGACAGCCATCGTTTGCAGCGTGAGGCTTTCGGAGCCTGGGCAGGCAGCAGCTCTCAGACTAAGTGCATCGAGGCAGAGCATCCTCAGTGGTCCTCAGAGCCTCCTGGGAAACACCATGTCCCTGGATTGAGCAGTAGGAAAGGAGAGTAGGGGCCCTTTATGTGAATGCTGGAGGTGTGAAGGGGTTTTGGGAGGAAATATGCTTGTTTCTTTTTTTTTTTAATGTAAGTTAATCCTTGAAATGCATGTAAGAGGGCAGAGGGTTTGGGGTTGCTTCCAATCACTCTCTTTTCTGTCTTATGTTTCTTGGTGTCCCTGTTATTCCTGTGAAATGGCAGATAAAAGCTTGACCTGTTTCTTTTTAGTCGTCTTCTCACAGCTTATTCATCTTCTTTTACCAAACATTTTTCTTTTTCCTCTGGCTTGCAGCATGTCACATGTGTGGGATGCCAGGTCAGGCATTTACAGTCTGGATGGTTCTACTTCTTGTTTGATCCCATTGCATTCATCCAGCCCTGGCACCCGGGGACACCTTCCTGGCTGTCCTGCCTTTGCTGGCGGCTGTTAGTCTGTCCTTAGCCCTCCCTTCTGCTGCCGGTGTCCCACTGCTCCTGTCCCTGCCTGGTGCTGACCCCTGCGGTGTGTGATGCCCCGTCCCCTGAGGCTGTGGGCTTGTGTGCTATGCACTGGAAAAAATACCTCCAGCTTTTTTCACCCAAGTTTCCTGTTCAAGCATTTACCTTCATCCTACATCATAGAATCGTAGAATGGTTTAGGTTGGAAGGGACCTTAAAGCTCATCCAGTTCCAACCCCCCTGCCATGGGCAGGGACACCTCCCACTAGACCAGGTTGCTCCAGCCTGGCCTTGCTGTGTAGTAACCTGTTGGGACTGCAGGTTCCAGCTCTTGGGGAAGGGTTTGGGTTTCAGGAGGCTGCGGAATTGCCTCTGCAGGCGGTTGTGTTCGCAGCACGCTCCGTGCTGCTCCCAGCCTGTCCTTGGCTGCTTGCTCCTGCCTGGACAGCGGATGCGCTCCCGCAGTTGTCTGAGGCACATCAAGGTATGAAGCATTATCTGCTTCCTGATGTCTGCTCTTAAATCTGCTGGAATTCCTGCTCATCTCCATTAAATATGATCCCATTGCGGGGCACAACTCATCTCTCGCCTGACAGCACAGGTAACGCTTCTCAACACCGCTCTGTTGAACTTGGCTAACGCCCGGGCAGGAGCTCCTTTGCTGCCTGCCCTCCTGCTTCGTGCTTTGCTGGGTGACTCGGATCCTCCCGGCAGAGCCATTCCCATGCTGCTGGGGTGAGGGAGGACATTTCTCATGAAAGTCAGGGTGCTTCCAAGGTCCAGCATACCATAATGCTGAGTAGGAGCAAGTACGTAGTTAGGGAAGTATGTCTGGGTCAACACATGTCTTCTGTTGCCTTAATGATCTCAGAAGCACAATATCTGTGTCCTGTTGGCTTCTCTACACAGTACTTCCAGCTGTAGCCAATGGACAGAATAATTTGTTAGAGAGCAGCAATGCCTTGTGATGTGAGTGCTGTAGGTGGGCTCAGGGCTCTGCGACCGGACCCCGGCATCGTACGGGCAGCAGGGAAGGTCCTGATGGGCAACGAGTCCTACTTTAGGGTCACTATGACACCTGAGAAAATTTAGGTGGAATTTCTTGCTCTACCCCAAATTTTCTGTAAGCCTTGGGAAAAGGCGTTTGTGCTCCTGCTATCCTTTAGTTTTCGGCTAAGGATCTGGTGTTTGGGTCTCTGCGCTGAAGCTCTCCGTAAGCGCCGGGGGGATCGCAGGGGTGTCTGCCTGCGGGTGGGAGCTCAGAAACGCAGCTGGAAACTCAAAGTTGTTCTGACACTGCGGCAAAGGGAGTGGTGAGTCTCTAAACTGGGTGCGTGCATGGGAAATAAAGCTGTTCCACCTGGACTGCTACTGCTCGATGGCTACTCTGAACAGCTGATGGAGACAGCAGCCTTTATGTACGTGCTTAATCAGTGTCCATGGACAACGTCCCCTTTACGCTGAGTTTCTTGGGCTATGCCCACTGCTTCTTCCCAACAGCTTCTGTTTGCACGGGCAGCTTCCTTCCTGAGCACCAGCACTGAAAATTCATTTTCCCACGGTCGTCTCCGCGTGGGATACGGCACCCCCTCTGCCTCTCCTCGGGCACTTCAGGCTGCTGCTGTTACGTTTATTTGTCCTGTGATAGTGCCTGGGTACCGCGTCCCCAGCACGGGAAGACCCTGAGCCCTTGCTGCTGGCTGGAGATGCTGTCTGAGCGGGAGGTGAAGTGAAATAGCCCTTCAGTGTGACATTCAGAAGAGCAGTGGGATGCCAATGCCAAGAGTGGTGTTAGAGATCTATAAATAGCTGCGTTTTCTGGCTCAGGAGAGAATGGGCATGATTTTACAGGTGAATAAAATGCATTTGTTTTACAAGCGATAATCGTGCAATAAACCTGAAAGCGCATTTTTTCATAGAATCATAGAACAGCTGAGGTTGGAAGGGACCGTGAAAGATTCCCCAGTCCAGTCTTTTGTGGGAAAGGGAGCCTGTTTGAGATTATCCACCACCGTGTTCAATCACATCTCAAAAACCTTCAGCGATGGGGACTCTACCATGTCCCTGGGGAGGTTGTTCCAGTGATTGGTTGTTCTCACTGTATAAAACGTCTTTCTTGTATCAAAATGAAGATTTTTATTATTTTTTTTCCCTTGTCCTGGTCTGTGTCCATATAAAGTTGGTGGTACATAAATAGGTCTGTATTAATTTTGTGATTACATCATTATTTATAAACTAAAGCAGTCGTTCTTGGAGCGACTTCTGGTTTCCAGTGAAACCAATTTGGGGAATGATAAGCGTGATTCCTTGGATGCAGGATTTGTCGGGGAGCCTGCCATTAGCTCTGCAACATCTCTGGGTTGCAGCTTTGACCATGAACTGGCAGGAAGGCTGTGGCTTGAGGCTGTGGAAATAAAGATTTGTTTGCGTTTCACTCCTGGCTGTCTGATCTGGAAAATTAAACCGTATCATCAAGAAAACCAAGTTTGATGTCTGGCGTACTGGAGCAGAGAAATACTCATCTTTTGGTTCTTTTGTTGTCTGAAATGTTGATTTTTCAAAACTGTTGGGTCTGGAGAAGTGGGGTTAAGGCACAGAGGTGTGAGCGCCCTTTGGTGTGGCTGCTAATGAAGGTATTGGTCCACATGTTCAGAAATGACCGTCTCCCTGACTCGACCCATGCTGAGCTCTCCTTCCGTGGCTCCCCAGCCTGGGGCAGCATCTGTATGTGCCTGTGACACCCCCTTGCTGGCAGCCCACCCTCTGCCAGCTGGTGCTGCTTGCCTGATGGAGTGCTCTCTCCTTTCCTTCCCCATAAGTGCAGGGCATGCTTTTTTATTAGTTTCAGATGATTTTTTTTCTTTCCAGGGCTGTGTGCTTCAAGTTCTTAGTCATGGTGCTGGAGCAGAGGCTTTGGTGAGGTAGGGAAGACCTTGCTGATGAGGAGGGAGGCTGGCACAGGGGTTTTGGGGGCCAAGGGCATGTGTTTGGTAGGTGCTGGGTGTTTTCTGAGTGCCTGATGATTCCCAGTGATGGGGAGCACCAGGCCTGCCTGGCATACACAGGTTGAAGGGGTTCACAGTGGCTGAGCATCTTGGATGAAGCCAGAGCCTTTGTCAAGAGCAAAGTGTTTGAGTCCATCTGGGTGGTTTAGGGGGACAAACAGAAAGAGTTAAAATCCCAAATGCTTGGCAGGGATTCTTGTTTTCAGGGGCCTTGTTTTCAGGGGCTCCTGGGGACTTTGGGTGGTGTGAAACTGCAGGTTGGGAAACCTGGATGGGGACTTGGACCCTGTCTTTGAGCCCAGGGCCCGTTTCTGCTTTGCCATCAGACTGGTGAGAGCAGCTGTGTTGGGCAGAGCCACACAGCGGTGTGGGGGAGGCTGCTTTCAGTGCCTGGGTCTGGGATTTCATCCCTGTGCCAGTGACTTGTGTGAGCTACAGCAAGTCACAGGGTCCCTCCGTTTTGCTGTCTCCAAGATGTTCACTTGGACTTTGAGGTTTGGGCAGGTCCCTACTTGACCCCAGGGGAACAGCCTGGTCTGTGTGAGGGCCTGTATCTCTGCACCTTGAGAAGTACTGGGTGCTGACCAGTCCGTGAGCTGTTGTACCAGCTGGTCCCTGGCTCTACCCACTCCACAAGCAAAGAGCTTCAAGATCTTCTCATCTAAGCAATGCTGGAAATAGTGTCATGCTGCTGGCACCCTGCTGCCCGGCCTGGTGGCTTGGGAGGCTTGTCCCAGACCGAGGTGGTGCTTTCTCCTGCCTAGGAGGGTTTTGTGTGAAGTGCTCTGTTGCTGATGTTGCTGTGACAGTGCTGTAGAGACCCCAGCTCTGATCAGAGTTTTTGGGTGATGACTGCTGAGTGTACTTGGAGACAAGGTCCTGATGACTTGTACAGAGACAGAGTGAATTGCCAGGGGCTGCACAAGTGATCAGTGTCAGATCTCCCATTTCCCAGTCCAGAGACCTGTTTCCTTGACTACACTGCCTGTAAAGGAGAGAGAAGAGGCTATTTTAACTGTTTCAGCTGCCCTTTGCAAACCTTATACCCTGTAAAGAACCCTCCAGAACTTCCTTGATGCTTTTTTAGCACGTATGTGGAGGCCATCCCTGTGTAAGAATTGTCTTGGTTGGCTTCACTAGCCAACAGTGTGCCTCCAAGACGTAGGTACCTGCTGGGGACAGATGACTGAGGTCCCTGGACTGACTTTGCAAGACCCCAGCGGGGACCATCCCGCATTTCAAGGGAGGTTATCAGCAGCTGTATCCCAGCAATCTCGGTCGCTGGTTTCCAGCGTGCTAAGGGCAGTATCATCATCCGCAGAGGCTTCAGCCTTCCATCTCTTTGACTCACGGAGTCCTTCACTCCCAGTGACTCACCCCCATCCCCCGGGGGTGCCCGTGGGCCACTGGTGGGTCGTGGGACCCCCAGTCCGCAGGACAGGGCAGGGATGCTCAGCCTCGGGAAGCGGCGATGCTGGGATGTGTCCCTTGCTGCAGGGGGGGTGGGGGTGTGACTGTCATCGGGCGTCCACCCCAGGCGGGGGATGCTCTGGGTGCTGCCCCTTTCCCTGCCCAACCCCAGCTCCGGGGGGGGGAACTGGAGGCGGCGGGGGCCGTTAGGTGGCGGTGTCCGCTTCCCGACCGGCTGCGGCGGCGGAGCGGAGCCTCGGAGGGGGGGCAGTGGGGCTGCCGGCCTCCCCCTGCCCCAAAGCTCTCCCCGCGGCCGCATCGCTCGTCCCCTGCCCCGGCGCTTGCGGGGCCCCCGGGAGCTCCCTGTGTCGCCGGTTCCAATGTCCCCCTCCCCAGAGCAGGCACAGGACTGCGGTGATGTTCGGCTGTAAAAAGGCGGATAACTACTGAGGGTTACAGCAGAGGATAGTAAATTCCGATGCGTGTATCTCTGATGAGGTTTTATTCAGCGAAAATAGGTAGATATTTCTCACTACGTTGCTGAAAGCGTCTGGGTGCCCCTCTCCTAAACAGATCGGCTTTATGGCACAGCTTTTATTTACCTATGAGTCAGGATTTAAGCTGCTCCGGGAGGGAATGACCTCGTGGCAATTAGAAGTGGGGCTGTTGGAGTCCTTTTCCTGCTCTTCCACTAAATCGCTCTGTGTATCCTTGCGTAAATCATTTAACACGTGTGCTCTAACTTCCTATATGGAAAATGAGATAGATACTTTCCGCTTTTCATAGGCGCTTCAGGATCCTCTGCTAGGCAGCTGCGAGGGATTTGTCACGATAAAGCTGGGAATTTGACCCCTTTGAGTTGCCTGCATCCCTGTGCGGGGCAGGGATGAGGCTCCCTGTGGGGTAGAGGCAATGGCTGGAGCTAATCTGAGAGGTGGGGCTGGGGAGTAGCTGAACATCAGGCTGGAGACACGAATTGTTCCCACTGGACCCATCTCTGCTGAGGAGCAGGGGCCGAAGAGCAAGAATATGGGATTTACCCCTGGGCTGTGACGTCCATCCCTGGGTCACCACAGGCATGGCTAGTGCAGGCAGAGCTTCCTCTGGAGGGACTCTGGTGCCGAGGGGTGCAAAATCGCCTGCCAGTGCCATTTTCACAGCTGGAGCACCACCAAACACGAGCTTACATGTCTCTTCTGCTCCACAATAGCTCCAAAAGCTACATGACTCTCATCTGTTCACCGGGGAGATGGAAGGGGACATAAACTCATTCGTCTTTCCCTGCTGTCTTCTGCTGGTGACCTTCAGCTGAAGTCTTTAAACATTGCTTTCTCTTTCCTAGAAGATGGTCTTCTCCTAGTGTGAGCCTGACATTTCCCCCAATTAGTCCCCCCAGAGTCCTCTCCTCTGACCCTGAAGGCTTTAGCAGTTTTGCTTTCTTGCTTTACTTCTCTCTTGGCTCCGTGAGGTCAATGGGATTTGGAGCAACAAGGCTGGAGCTGCCACTCCAGAAACGTTGACCAGGAGGGCTCGTGCTTAAGCGTTCACTGATTTATCATGATAGATGCAAAACGGGCAATGTTGAGAGCAGATGAACTGTTGGGCCAGGAAGCAGAAGGTCATCAGCACCTAAAATATTTACTGTTTCTTTCCTCTCTTACATTCCAAAGGGTTCAAGTGGAGAACTGGTCAAACCCAATTTCAGCTGCCTTAAAAAGGGCTGGTTGCCATCTGTATTGACAGCTGCTCTCCAGGGAAGGGGGCCCTGTTGGAAACTGCCATGTTGGTGAGCAGTTAGTTGGTTATGTTTTGGGGTGGGTTTTTTTTCCAGAAAACATGGAAAAACTCCCAGTGGGTGGAGAGGGAAAGTGAATTATGGAAATTGTGTGTCTCGTGCTCTCGGTTGAAACACACCCTGGGGAAGGCATATCCTCCATGAGAGGAACAGCAGTATTGGCCACGAACCAGGAAACCCTTCCCTCTCCGCTCCCCTGTGCAGCACAAGCTGAGTGCTGTAGGCAGCACTTCCATCCAGAAAGGCGGTTCCTGGTTCCTCTTCTCATACCTCTTCACCCCTTGGGACACCCACTGGAGTTGCCTGTTTAAGTGCAGGTTGTGCTCTAGGGCGCTCTCCCCTTCGCTCATCAGTTTTTGCCAGCAGACTGGTGTTACTGGTAGTGCTGGACTCTGTACTCAGGCTGTTCAGCGGTCGTGCTGTGAGAACATGGGGGATGCTGCTGGATTTCAAGTAATATCCTCAGCGTTGGCTGAGATACGTGGTTTGGATGCCTGCTCGAGCCTTGCTCCAAAATGATACGACAAGAGGTGTGTCATGGCATCGGTCTTGGTTTGGCACACACATGTGCACCCAGGGCTGGACTGAAGGTGGGTTGCTAAAACTGACCTTCTAGCTCATAGTTGATCCCTAAATTGGTGAAGATCCACCTCTGGTGTCCTCTACTCACTTCTGTTGCTGCTCTGCAGCCCCTCGCCGTCTCGAGGCCGCTCAGAGAGGGGGCCCTTCGTCTGCAGCTGGAGAGGAAACTTAACCTTGCTCTGTACAAAGGCGAGAAGGGGACAGCCAGCGGCGCGGGGGACCGCGGGGGCGGAGGAAGGGGATGCGCAACAGTGGGCGATGCGGAGGTGGTTTAGTCGCAGAGGCTGAAGGGCTGCGAGGCAACTGCGTGCATGGGAGTGCTGCAGACCCGGGGGAAGAAAAGACAGAGTATTTTGGAGAAAAGGGCCCGAGAGGCAGAGGGGGGGTGTGTAGGGAGGGCTTTGCAGCGGCAGGGGTGGGGACTCAGTCTGGGCTCTCCCTTTCTTGGCTCGATGCCTTCCTCCCCCTCCTCTCCCCGCGAGCGGCGTTTCCTCTCGCAGGCCAGCAGAGACGCGGACCCCGCTCCATCTCTGGCAAAGCTCAGGCTCGCCCGAGCATTGCTCATCTGCCAGACCCCGCGTATAGCAAGAGGGGGTTTGTTCTGCGGCGATGCAGATCCCTCTGTCGATCTAAACAATGGGCAGATAGCACGGCGCCCATTTTTCTGCATTAAGGGTTCATCACACAGCACTAAGGACCCATCAAAACTGAGCAACTTACTCCTTTTCTCTGACCAACTCCCTCCTGTACAAGGCTGCACGTTCTCGTGGTGGCCGCCGGTGCCCTGTTTCTGGTCGGAGCCCCTCTGTGCGCTGGCAGCCGCCAGCAGCAAGCATTGCACAACATAAATCATGGGAAATCCGGTTCTGTGTCCGACGTACTGTTCAAAGGCACCTTGGTTGCGCTCAGGACATTCTGCTGACAGATTTTTCCCATGGAATAAAAAGTGCTTGCTGTTGATAAACAAATGGATCCAAAGCGTAAGATTTGCCATCAAATTTCACTGCTGCTAGCTTCAAATCCGGAGGGCACGGCGGCATGAAACCAAGGATAGCTTCAGGGGGGCAGAGGTTGTCTGAACTTTAACAGAAGTTCATGTTGTGTTTGGAGTTGAAATTCAGGTTGCTGCTTCTCCCACCTACCGTACCCGCATCCCTTCAGGAGCTGATGCACAGGGCCGCGCGGCAGGGAAGGACCGGCAGACGCAGGACTGTTCCCTAATTGCCTCTGGCCATCTGGGAGAAGCCGTTTGAGTTAATTGAACTGTCTTTTACATTTCCTTCCCTGTTTAAACAGTAAATAGTAATTGTATTAAACCATGTAGGTCAGCAGTGTCTGTGGGATGTATAAGGTGTGGCAATATGTGGATGGTGCATGAGGCTCGGAGGCATCGCCTCCACCTGAAGTCCACATACCTCTGCTGTTCCCACCTCTGCCTGTCCCGAGGTCCTCAGCTCCCAATGGCTGTCACACATGTGTGACTGTCTCTTTAGGTCTTGGCTCCCAGGCCTCTGACTTGCCTTTTTGTTGTCTCTTGGATGGTTTGAGTCTCTTGTCTTTAGGAAAGCAAATTAATGTCAAGGGCTGACAATGTGTGTAAAGCTGCTCTCTGAGAATGACTGTTGCTCACAACTGAGCATCAGATTTATTTTTTTTTTTAAGTAAATATGTCACATCTATCATCAAAATAACTCATCAAAAATATCCACTTCATAGCCCTCTCATTCATATTGCTTTGACACAATAAAGCCAGGCTCGTTTTCAGTCCTTTTCCTGGCTTGGAAAAGAAACTGCTTTAAAAACAAACATCAAACCTGGTGTTTTCCAGCAGAGGTGCAGCGTTCCCTCTGCGGGGAGCTGGTCTCTCTCAGGAAGCGCTGGAAGTGGCCGTTTGGATTGAATACCTTGCTCATCAGCTCTGTCTGTGAACAGGAACATCTTACGTTGCAAGGGCTCTGCTGTTTTCCATTAAATAGGAAGTTGCCCTTTTAGTATTAAGAGTTAAGGGCAGATAGTCGACTGACGTGGGCTGTCGGAGTTCCACCAACTCCAGCAGCTGAAAGCATATTCCCTTGCAATCCTGCTGCGCTTGGCGTTTTCCTGGGGTTATATAAACATCCCTCTGTTATAGATGGGGCCAGGACATGCGATCTGCCAACTGCTGACGGTCCCTTGCAAGATGCAGAGCTGCACCAGAAGCTTCGGCAGCCCCGTGACGTAGGGGAGGGATGGGAGCCACCTCGGGCAGAGCAAAGCCAGCGGGATGCCGCTGCGGGGTCCGTGCTGTGGCTTCGGGTCAGCCCCGCGCCCGCCGCTGCTGAAGAAGTTGTTGGGACCTGATTCAGACACAGCAAGAGGCTCAAGCCAGCAGCGCTGGGGTACCTGCCCAGCAACTCATCCAACTCATCCTCAGGAGTTTTAACTCCACCTGAAGTCTCTCACCTCCTTGTGCCTTCCTAAAACCCTATTGCAGATGTGACTTTCCACTGGTTTGGGATGCTGCGGGAGCTGGACCTGCACAGCCGCAGCGCCGTGATCAGGTTTTTCTCTCTAGGAAGGCGTAGGAGTGGAGGTTTATCTCTCTGCTGGCAGGGAAAGGAGGATGCCCCACCTCTGGGAGCTTCTGGGGGCTGGGTGGAGCGGGAAAGCGGAGAAGCAGGATGGTGGCTTTGAGGAGCTGCGTTTCATGGGTTCGCCTTGAATCCAGAGCACTTTGGGATTCCCAGGGACCCTGGGGAAGGAGAGTAGCAATAAATCCTGGTCATAAATAAACACCCCCTTGCCCTTCCTAGTGATTTCTGACACGCTGTGCTTTTTTGACAACAAACGCAGCAACAGGCTGTAATCCACGAGGGCTTTTCTTGGCTCTCAGGCTGAGAAAGCGCTGGCTCCAAGAGGGCTTGGCTGCAAGGAGCTCCCAGCTCTGGGCGGGAAGGTCGGAGGGGAAGGGAAGCGAAAGCACAGATAATGCGTTGCGGGGTTCTGCCATTGCCAGGCTGGGAGATTTTGTTGGCCTCAAAATTGAGCTCCGGGAAGCTTGAGGGGTGATGCTGTGGCTGCTCCTATGGGATCTTCCAGTGCCACAGCTCCCTCCAGAGAAGCACCTAAGGGAAATGCAGGCCAAGTACATCCTGTAAACGCCGAACAGGTCTAACTGCTGGGGCTGGAAATTCATCCTTGGATGTCTGGTATGGGCTGGGGGAGCCCTTGTGATAGAAGACAGATAGATAGCCAGTCTGTCTTTGGATGTGGCTGAAAGATAGGGTTATCATCATGTAAAAGATTGGGAGCGGTAATAAGATGCAAAGAAGTCCTTGTCTCTGGGATGGGAAACTTTTCAGGAAGCCCCAGACAGTGTGGGACATCTAGAACCGTGTCTGGCTTAGGATGTTTCTCCCTGGAAGATGCCCAGTCCATCCCCTGTTAACCATCCTGCTGCTGCAGCACGTACCAAACTGACCGCTGCGTCCCTTCCACCTCCGGTCAGACCTTCCTGGGCAAACCCCTTGCTGTGTAGGTGCTGTGGCTGGTTCCAACTGCTTGTTTCCTTATAAGACAAGGTTTTTATTTCACTTTATTCCTTTGTCAGCCTTCCTTAAGTTTTGCCAGCTCTTCTCTCTATTAGCTAGGAGATTGCTAGACATAGAAGGAAAACACTGCATTCAAAATGCCTTCTGAATGCCTAATTTAGGAAAATAGAGAATTGTTTGATAGAACCACTCTGCCTCTGGGTAACACACATGGTGAGGGGTGTGTGGAGGGAGACTGCCCGGTTCTCCGGACGGGGATGGGTTGTCTTCGCGTTCTCAAGTCTGCAGATGCTCAACATATCTGGCATGAGAGAACTGGGCTGGACTATTTGCCTTCTTCAGCGGCTGGAAGCAATCCAGCCTGCCAGTTCCTGCAAGCTCATCCTGTGGTTTCGTGGATAATACTGATCCTTGTTCAACTCCCACGCTTTTGTGCCTTGCGAGCGGGTTGGGAAGACTTTGCAGACCTTGTGCTGTGCAGGGATCCCAGCTCATCTCTGCGGAAGGCAGCATGAATATTCATTGTGCTGTGGAGTGCTTGCTCCGTAGTTTTAATAAAATGTTTATTGTTACACAGGAATGACCGTGAAAATCATGGCAGGTTGTAGCTGGTCAGCATGTGTGAATGATGTAGGGTGGTAGCAACAACTCAGGAGGAAGGGTTGTTTCTTTGAACTCGGTCAAGTGTCTTCGCAAGTGCACTTACAGGAGTTTGGCTTCTGCTGACGTCTCCTCCTCTGCCAGGGCGAGCGTGTGGTGTCTATGTTCTTGCACGGTTGCGAAGCTGACTGCAGTCAACACACGGTTGACTGAGCTCAGAGACCAGGAGATACTCAAACCTGCATTTTCTCAAGCAATCAGCAAAGCTGCTGAGCGAATGCAAATCCAAGTGACAGCCAAGTCAAGACCGGTCATCTAGAGATGAGCCTGGAAGCTTTATTCTGGGACTGCACCAACGTGACTGAAAACAAATCCAGGTGTCCCAAACCTAATGTTATCCTCAGCAGACCGAGGATGATCTGATGCTGTTGCTGGTGTGTTCGTATCACAGCTAATGAGCAGCTCGGCAGGGTCAGTGAGGCTGTTCCTTGTCCACAGAGCAGAGGTGGGACAGCCCCTCTCCGAGAGGTGCAGAGGGGACGTGGTGTGTAGGAGGGTCTCCGTGAGCAAGAGGTGACATTGGCTTTCGGTGCTAGGATGTCCCCCAGCCTCTCTGCCTGGAGAGACAGCGGGGCGCAGATGTGTCCCCTGGATAGGGTTGGAGAAACGGATCTTCACGTCCAAGAGTGTTTCAGATGGGCCTCATCAACGCTATGAAACACTGAGGTTTTTAGCCACGTCTGACGTGAGGGTGCTGTGTCTGCGCAACACCGCTGGCCTCCATCTGCGCATTAAACTCTGACGAAAGTGTTTAATGAAGACAGGACGGAGGTTTCACCGAAAAGCAGGAGAGCACACAGCAGAGTGGAATTTGCAAGCGAGCCCTGCAGTTCTGCCTGCGCCCCTGCCTCACCTAAATCCATGGATGTATAGAAGATAGATGAGGTGAGCAGATTTCAGTATGAACGTGGCTGGCAGCAGACACAGATCATGGATTAAACATGTGCGTTGCAAGAAAGGGGCTTTCTTGAGGCAGACAGAGAGGTTTGCTGTTGCCGTGGCCGTGCAGCCCTATTCATCTCCGGCTCGGATGCGAACATCATTATCACCGTGTTTATATGAAGCTTGGCTGCCAAATGGCTCATCCTCCTCAAGTTTTTTCAAGCAAGCCCGTAGCTTTACTAAATACTCCTTGTATTGTGCTGCCAGGGGCTCTCCCAGGGGCCAGTGAAGGAGGTGGCCTGTTTGGCCACAGCGATATCTGGACCGGAGGTTCAATTCCCCCGTGTCTTCAATCTGTCTGCAGACTGGCAAGCGACCAAGTGGGCACCTCTTTCTCCGACTAATGGACTGCTTACGCGCAAATCAGCCTCAAGCCGCTTCCGCGATGCCTGGCTCGCCACCGCTGCACGAGAGCGTGGCTCTGCCATCGCGCTTGCAAACCTCGTCGAGTGTCCGGGATGGCGAGGACGGGGACAATCCAGCCCTGCTTCTGCATCGCGTCACCGGCCTTGGCTCTGGGCAAGCACTTGGAGCTGCTCTGGGCTGTTAGCGCTTCTCTGCGGGGTATGAAATAGCTGTGCCTCCTCCGGCTGTGGCAGGAGGGTTGCGAGTAAGCGTTGCGGAGAAGACTTGTTTGGAAACCACCTACAGAAGTGGAGCCGGAGCTGCAGATGAGATGCCCCTGGCAAGGGGATGTGCAGACCTGTGGCCGAAGGGCCGGAGCTGGTGTCAACGGCGTGTGTCTGCCGAGTGATTGAGGGTCCTTCTTCTTGTGGGAGGGTGTTGCTGATAATGTCAAGGCTCCGTTTCTGCAGAGAAGCTGCTCCCTAAGGACATGGGCACTGGGTCGAGGCAGCAGGACGGCTTTATTTGACTCTCAGGAATGTCATCTGGTCATTAAACCAACCAAACTGGGGGAAGTATGGCGCAGAGGGATTTTTCTGGAGGCTGGGGGGAGGAGGAAGGTATGTAAAGACAGAGCTCAGGTCTGGCAGTTTATTCCCTTGTGTTAACATAAGCGTGGCTGTGTTGCTCTGCCCGTGATTACTTGTCTGGGAACAGCAGTATCTGTTGATAGAGACACTGCCAGTCCCCGCTGAAGGAGAAAGGCTGATGCTTAATGCGCGCAGCGCTTCCCTCCTGTCATTCCTTTATAAGGAAAAACATTTCAGACTTTGTTTCTACCTTATTTTAACTTCTCCTAAACAAGGGCAGTTTAATGCTCTTGGTGGAACATCTAGTCCGACGCTCCGTGACCCGGGGTGGTGGTTATAGGCTCTAGCACTGCAAATTAAGCTGAAGTGTTAACAAAAAGTCGGGGCGGTGCGGCCGAGCTCGCTGGAGAGCCTGCAAGGTGGGGTGGCGAGCGGAGACAGCCTGCCCGGAGTCTGGAGGTGGCAGAAGCGATAACGGCAAGCGAGCACCATATGAACTTCTCTTTGTGGTGCGGCTCCGTGCGATGGCAGTGGCCGCATCTCGCTGGAAGGGGAATTTGGCCTCTTCCCCTTTCCCGGCTGGGCTTGGCCGCAAACAGAGGATGGGTTGTGTGTGGGTGGAGATAACTCAGCCCCGTCTGTCCTGGCGAGGGAGCGGACCCAGCTCTGCTCATTCAGGACATTTGGACTCTGCAGTCCTCGTTTAAAGCCAAAAGTGGCAGAACTAATTGCCTGGCAGCCTGCAGCAAGATGCTCAGTACGGCTGCCAGGGAAGGGCTGTGTCCCACAGCTCATGGCACCGCGGATGCTGCTGAAGTGTCCCCGAGTTTCGCCCTATTCCAGGACCCGCAAACTCAGCCCATCTCCAGGGTTTTACCATCCGTGCTTGTCGGGGTGTGGGGGGGATTGCCGGTGGGGAGTTTCTCTCCCCCTTGTACTGCTCGCTGGAGATCTCCTCCTCTCCTGCCTGGCTCGGTGCCATCTCTCCCTGGCTGGTGCTCTGCCCCCGGCGCGCTCGCGGGCCCCTTTCCCATTTAGGGCAAACGCTGGCCGGCCCCTGCTTTTGGCCCGCTTGCAGCACATCTCCCAAATGACCCTTTTTATTTATTTATTTTTTTTTTTTGGCATCTTCTTTTGTTTCTGGAGGCTGAAATCCCCAGCGTCCCCCAGCCGCCTGTGCTCTCGGCTGGTGCCAAGGGGCGACTCTTGGACAGCCGCGCTGGGGCAGGCGGGGATGGGGGGAAGCCCGAGGGTTGTCCTGCCCTGGGTGAGACTTGGTGTTGACAGTCTCTTCGAGAAGACAGGGCGAGCCTGAGGGCAGTGGTGACAGCATCAGGTCCCTCCTGCAGTACTGATTTAATCTCAGCAGAAACAAGTGCCCCGCGGCGGGGAGCCGGCGGGCACGGGGGAGAGCTGGGGCAGGCAGAAGTGGCTGAGCACGTGAAAGGGAGAGTCGAAGGAAATTCCCCTCAAAGCTTATGTGCTGAATCAGGATGTTGGGTTTGTTGTTGTTTTGTTTCTTTTTAAGACAGGCTTTTAAATCAACTGTGCAACTTCTGCATCCGTAGGAGAGGCTGAGTCTGTGTTAGCAGCGCTGGGTGTCCGAGCGATGCTGCGGGGAGCACAGGCTGGTGCACTGGGAGCTGATGGGTGGGCTGGTTAGAGGGAGCTTTGCCATCCCCTTTGCCCTGCCCGGTTTTTCCAGCAGGAGAGGCGGCTGGAGGCTGAGCACCCGGGCTGCCTCCTGGTTTTGGGGTAGATCCCTCAAACGCGCAGCTCGGGGCTGCTCTTTAGTGCTGCCCAGCACAGCTTGGCTAGCTGGGACACTGGAGCCAGTGTGATTATACTGGGATGTGGTTAGTGGGGAACTACCTTGGTTGTGTCTTTTCTGTAAGCCTGAAAGAGTTGTAGTAAACATTTCAGGAGGGCCATTTAATGAGGTGTAAAACCCACGGCAGACCCTCGCTGAAGGCAGCCGGTCCCTCCTCGGGTCCAGGCTGGTCCATCTCTTTCCCACTCGCACTCCCCGAGCCCAGGAGTTTAGCAGTGCACCGATCTTGCCTAATTTTATGTATGTGCCTGTGGTGGACCTGCCAAGGCAGGAATAAATTCCTCAGGCAGCGGCAGTGGAGCTGAGGGCACGGCCCCCCGGCCAGACCATCGCAGGGCGGTGCCAGGGGCACCCAAATTACCATCCACACAGCCAGGATCCACAGCCCGTGGATTTCGTCAGCGATGTCTATCCACTTGTGCACCCTTCCCATCCCTGCCTGGTGGAGCTGGAGCAAAAGGGAAGCCGCCGGCGGTGCTCGGTGCTGCCCCGACACCAACTGCTGCACCTTGGCATCGCTCCTGGGGTTTACCAGAGCTTTTAAAAGGAAAGGAAAATTGTGTTCCTTCTTCCTCTCCTTCCTTTCTGCCTGTCCCTCGTGTTCTCCCAAGGTGCGGTGAGCTCCCGCGCTGTGTCCGTGCTGCCCGGAGGAAACTGAGTGGGTGTGGGGCTGCGGCGCTGCCTGGGAATTGTTCTTATCAAGCTGGTTTATGTCAAAAAGGAATAATAATAATAAAACCTTTGATGGCAAGCAGGGAGATCGGGAGGTACAGCCGGTCCTGAGGCCTGACCTGCAGCTCGTGGCACTTCCTGAGCCTTTACAGGGAGTTTTCGGGTCCTCGTGCTGCGGCAGATTTTGTTGCGTGCCTGAAATATCTCGGAGGAGCGGGGAGAAACGACCGGGGGCTGGCGCAGGGAGCGCGAGCTGCTGGAAACGGCTCTCTGAGAAACAGGGGAGAAGTATAAGAAAAGCAAGTTTCCTGCCATGAGCTGGTATATTTATGACTGGAAAGTTCTGGGTTGAAAAGGTCGTGAGCAGGCGGCTGAGAGAGCAGCACAGTCAGTGGCTGTAAAAGCCGCTTTCCCGGCTCACGCCCCGCTCTGCAGCAGGGACGGGAGGGTCCTGCGGGGGTCCGGTGGTCCCCTGCGATGGGAGAGGGATGGTGAGCACTGGAGGGATGGAGGATGGTGCCCAAGGCAGCCGGGATGTGGGATGTAGTGGGATTTGCAGCCGTGGGGCTGCCCGAGGCGGGGTCAGCGTGGGGAGCCCAGGCTGTGCCTGCCTCCTCCCCTCGGTGTGCGGGGATGGAGCTTCCAGCCCTGCCTTGGACACCACGTGAAAATGAGACATGCACATCTGGAATGGGAGCACATGCGCGTAGCACTGCCAGTTTATTTATTCCTGCAAATTCTCCCCAATTAGGGGCTGCTGGGAAGTTTGCGGTGATGGAAATGGCCTCTTTCCGAGGGGTTTGGCGTTCTGTCTGACCCTCGCCTCCCCTTTTTTCCCCCCTGCAACTACCGTAGCGTGCAGGCGGTGGAAATGGGGCACAGGTCTTCCCTTCCTCGAGGTCAAGGCACTGCAGTTTCTTCTGGAGTCAGAGGCACTCTCAGCTGCACGGGACAGCTTTGCAATGGAAACATGCTGTGCCATGTGTGTGTTAAACTCATTAGAGGATGAGCAAGGTTTCTGAAGCCTCCCCTTTCTATTAAAACATCTGTGTTGTCACGCAATGCTGGATTTTGTGCCTGTTTTGATCTTAATATTAAAATATAGTAATTAATTATTAATATTTTTAAAATAATTAAAGTAATTAAGTTGGTTTTCTGCTTGGAATTCTAAACTGCACCTCCCGGTTTCTTAGGAAAGCCTGACCCGAAACTAAACGAGAAGAACGAGGGCATGAGGCTGAGTTTGTTTTAACTGTGCGAGGTTCAGACAGATGCAGTTCCTGATCCCCTTTCCGTTTCCTTCCCCTGCGGGCGTCCCCCGCCGCTTCATCCACAGCAGGGAGTTGTGCTTCCCTTCCCTTCCCTTCCCCAGCGCGGGGGCTGCCAGCCCGCTCCGCCGGTGCAGCGGGGACCCCCCCCTGCCCTCCCGGGAGCACCGGGGCTGGATGTGCGCTTGGCTGGGGCTGGGGCGATGCGCTTGGCCCGGGTTTGGGACGGTGTTTCCCTTTCCAGGCTCTCGGCACACACAATAGCCGGAATCGCCGGCTCGGTGTGAAACGCTTCAAGCTGGGCTCCGGCACCGGCATGAGGTCGGCGGGGCCAGCAGCGAGCTCCTCCCGTGCGTACGGATCACCGGGTAGATGGGCAAATTGCTTCTTGCGGTTGACGAGGCTCAGCGTGCGCTGGAGGGTGTTCGTGGGGGGCAGAGCTGTGCCCTCCCAGCCCTGTGCCGCTGGATCCGAGCACGGTGGGTGCTAACGCGCGGCATCCTTCCTGCCGGCGGGCGGTGGGACTGGGGGCCTGGTTTGAATCCCACCTTAGCACTGGCGTAAGCCCAGGGCGACTTAGTCAGTCCTCACGGACCATCGAGAATTTGCCCACGTGAGGTGCAGGGAAGTCTTGGCTCTGTGTTCAGATCAGCAGGGTGAGAGGATGGATGGTGGTTTNTAAGCCCAGGGTGACTTAGTCCTCACGGACCATCGAGAATTTGCCCACGTGAGGTGCAGGGAAGTCTTGGCTCTGTGTTCAGATCAGCAGGGTGAGAGGATGGATGGTGGTTCCCCGCTTGCCCTGCTCGGTGTAACCACGCGCGATGCGTTCCCTTGTCCTGTTCGAGAACAAGCCCGGTACCTACTCTGCATGCTGACTTAACGGACTTAAACCGAAGATGAAGTTAAGCCTTGATCTTCATAGCTGTCTCCCTGCTGTGAAGGAGAAGAGGCTGCAGGGTCCTCGTGTCTGTGATTGTTCCTCCACCCGCCCAGCTCTGATGGGGCCTCTCAGCTCCAGGGCTGTCCCAGAACACTGAGTTTGCTGTTTCCCCTGTTTGTGCAGTGAATACCTGAGAAGCTGTAGGCTTGGGGACCATCTCTTTCCCCATGTCACACTGTATTTCCTACGAGCAGCTGTGCCCCACCTTGCAACCAGTTTGGCTTTTTGCCCCCTTGATTTCGCAGCAGTCCCTTTGTATCTCCCATCACTGGCTGTTAAAAACTTTTTCTCATTTCCAGCTCTTATTGACCTGTTTATACCATAACCATCTTTGCGTTTAGATTGGGGTTTTTCTGTTCCCTTGACAACGGCGATCTTTGCCCGCAGCAGCTCTCCCCTGTGGCACATCTGCGTGTGATGCTTCTAGCAGTCCCATCCCCTCTCCACCTTCATTTCTGCTCGCTTTTACTGGTGCTGAGTAGCCAGGATGACTCAAGATTGAGCACTAGTGGTTTCTGCTTTGCTGCTGAAAGTATCTCATTTACTATGTTTTAAGAGTGCACTCGTTTTAATTGCATGGCGTTGGTCACTCACGGTCACGCTGGGACCCACCGGTGCAGCGAGGTCCTTCCCGCTGATGCACTTTTCATGAGGAAAGACTTTATTAAAAGCCATTTAGGTTCTGACCTTCCATCATTCTTACAGGTTTCATCCTATTTCTGTTATCCAGTCTTCCAGGTTACCCGAGCCTTTCTGTGCAGTACCCCGGCTCTGTGTTTGCAACAGGGGCTGCATAGCTCTGTGGCAGTAAGGGATGAGATCTGGCCACGTTTCCTTTATCAAGAAAATCAGTTAATTATCCAGAAATCTCAAATCAGCAAACCTATTTTGAGTTTTTTAAACTTTTCCCATGATCTTAGTTTCCTTGCGAAGGAAGGGAAGTGTGACGAGCACTGAAGCGCGGCCGTCCTCGCTGTGTTTCCTACTCCTTTGGAAGCAGGAAGAGCCTGAACTCTTGGGAAAGAGCCCTTTTTTTCATGACAATTCCTGCGTAATCAGCAGGGCTGGATTCGTGCCGTCATCTACATGAAAGCATGGGCGGAGGTGATGGGAATTGCGTCTCTGGTTTTCCTTCCAGAGCCCCATCCCCAGCCAGTAATGCTGGACCCGGGGCCAGATTCGGCACTCCTCACCGCCGCAGCCACGTCTGGTCGTCTCACTCACCAGCTCCCCGTTTCTGAGTGATGGCTGTTACGCGCCTCAGTTTCCCCACCTGTAATACGGACACCGTTGCCCCTCTTCCTGGTGGATTTGGAAGGGGAGGTGTGTTTTGGGCAGAAGCACAAGAACTCAGAAGGTGCAGGGAGCAGAGGAGCGGAAGGGAAGGTAATTGCAGCAGCCTTTTTTTTTTTTTTTTTTTTGGTTTAGAAGGAANTTTTTTTTTTTTTTTTGGCTTAGACAGAAGAGAGATGACTCACCACTCCTTCACTTCAAAATTTGCCTTGTCTGGGTTGTTATATTTCTGTTTCTACCTGTGACCCCGCATTGGCGCTGCCCGTCCGACAACAGTGCGTGGTGCAGCCAGCGCTGCCCTGTGCTTCGGCTTGAAGCGATGCTGTGGGGCCGATGGACCGCTGCGGATGTTGGTGTTGGTCTCTCACGGTGCAAGAGCCTCCCCCCACGCACTGCACCTACCCCGAAAGCCTGGGAAGGGTGTTTCGTGTGTGAGCAGCAGCGAGAAAAGATATTTGGACTCTCAATAGAAACATTAGGTGGTTAATAATGATATTTAGCTGCTCCTACATAGTACTTTTGGTCAGTAAGTCTCAAAGCATTTTATAGAAGAGGCCAGAATCAACAGAGAGTTTTGTTTTCTAATTAAAATAGAAGGAGGAAAGGGAAGATGCTGTGGATGAATTACCTGCCTTTGTGTAGGAGACAATTTAAGATTCAGGTAGCCACAATGACTCATGCCACCTAGGCTAACCGAGCCTGCTGCTCATGACTGCGGCAGATCATGAGACCGATAAGAGCTGCACAGGTTCAGAAGAAGCTCGACTTGTGGGAGGAAGAAAATCTGCCTGAAAAACTGCATTCTTAGCAGCTTGCAAGGAAACCGTATGGTGCTGTTTAAAATGCGTGTGGATAGGAAAGCCCCTTTTCTGCCTTAGCCTGCCTTGATAAGGGATCTTCTAACACCAGACACCCACCATCTCCTCGAGTTTTTTTCTCTCTTGTGCTTTTTTTCTTCTTGAAGTGACTTTCTAGGTCTGCTCTGCATGGTGGTCCCCCCACGCCTGCATCAGGGCAGAGGCAGTGACCAGCACTGGCTGCCTCTGGAGGAGGTTGTGAGGTTGTGCTGTCATCTGGAGAAGCCCTCGAGGTACGTCACTGCCTGGAGGGCAGGAGAGCCCAGGGATGAGGTACCCGGGGGACAAGAGTCAAGGTTTCCTGCATCTGCCAGCTATGGTGGCATCAAGCTAGTTTTAGCTTGGTATCTATGACTAAGTGATCAGCAGATTTTACAGACTGCATTTTCGGGGGCAGGAAATCATTTCTAGGCCAACAAAACAACTTTGCAGGAAGTTTATTGCTCATCTGAAGAGCAGAGTGATGGTGAAGGAGAAAGGGCTGGGCAGTCCGTGCCCTCGGTGGCCTGCGTTGGTAAGGAAACAAATATTTCCATTGTAACGTAAGACAGCAAGGAAAGTCGTTCACTTCAAACCCTCCTGCAGCCAGTGGTTCGCAGAACAGGGGTTGTGTCTTGGGCAGCAGTTGCTGTGTAAAGTATCCTGAAGGTCTCAGCTGACCAGGAGCTCCAGGTGAGTCCTCTGGTACAATAAAAAGTTAGTGGGACCCTTGGTTGTAAAAGCAAGGGCAGCAGCAAGCAACAGAATAGATGGGATCTGCTCTCTTTCATTTCAAAAGTGAGTTCTCTCTCCTTATTAAAATAAAAATCTAATGACGAACACTTGTGAAATGTTGGGAGAAAGGAGCAGGAAGGCCAGATAAGTGACTAAGGGACCGAAGAAAATACCTGACACGAAGGACAGAAGGAGCAGAACCTGATTAGTTTATCAAAGGGAATGTAGGTGACGTGATCAGTGTGGGAGATCTTTCATCAGGAGAAGGCTCAGGGTCATAAATCTCCTTGATCTTCCAGACAAGGGTGAAGCAGGGCCCGGGCCCAAGCTGCGTTTGGATGAGCAGTATGGCACGCGCCTGTGCTGGGCTGACGGGGACCCCCAGAGAAAAATTCCAGGGGAGGTGGTGGATTCTCCATCCCTCTGGGATGTGTGCTCAGCTTCCCAGGTTTGCCTGCCTGTTTTGAAGAAGTGTTGAGCTACGCACAAGCTTTTGGGGCTCAGGAAATGGTGTGGAGTTGTTATGTGCAGTCTGGACAAGTGAATGATTTTTTTGGTCTTACGCTCTTGTAAAGCCGTGCCTCTGACCGTGGCTGAATCAGATAAAGGTGCAAGAAAGTCTCCAGGAGAGAGAAAGATGGGCTTATCTCCCCGGAGGAAAGCTTGCTCCTCCTCTACTAGCAGGCGCTTGGGTTCTGTGCTGTGGGGTGAGTTGTTTACATACCTTCCTGCTTTAAATATTTACTATTAGAGCTCTGGATATCCCTGCTGTTCTTTAGTTGCTGTACTTTTCCATCTTCCTCTCCCCCTCTTCAGTGCCTAAGGTGCGCATGGGTGCAATATTAACCAGCTGGTTTTAATGAAAATGAACTCCTACTTATAGTCCGGATATTTTATTTCACACTTCTTGGGGCTCTCCTCTCAGCCTGTTGATTTGCTAAACCTTTATTAGATCCAGGATGATAACATCCTCTTTGCTTAGGAAATGCAGAGCGACCCAGGGAACTGGGACTAAACCGCCCTGCCTCAAACTCTTCTGCTGAAGAGCTCTGAGCTTCTTCACCAGCTTCATGAGACCAGCAGACGTCACCGTGACACTCGCTACTCACAGTCCATCAAACAGTAGGGTTTTTTCTAGTGGTTTACTACTTCTGGCATCCGGTTGACTTCAAAAACAGTCCCCTACACAGTGTCACACCGATCCCCATGTAACCTAGTTCAAAGAATGCCACCAAACTCCCAGCAGTGGGTCTAACTGAATGTTACGGGGTTTGCAAGGGGGGAGACACTGAGCACCAAAAACTCTGCTCGGTCCTTCCTCAGATCGACCCTATTGCTTTTTTTTAATCTCTTTTACAATATTGATATGTAGTTTGTTTTGCTTAGTTCATTCCTCCCCTACCCCCGCACCCCCCCTTAAAACCCATTCTACAACCTTGCGATGAGAGTGTACTGGGGAGTTAAGCTTAAACAGCCTTTGCTTAAGGCGAATCTAGGTTCTGCTCCTCCAGCAAGGGACTCATCAACAAATTTTAACACAGTAGCTTTCTTCTCGCTCTGTAACGAAGGTTAATTATTGACAGTTACATTTTTACCTGCCTGAAATGGATTGCGGATGTAACCTGCATGTGAGAACTTGAGAAGAGAGAAATAAAGCCACTTTCTTTTAAAAATCAATGCCACCTGTGCGGCTCGGCCAGCATGTGATGCTGTGCAGTGTGGCAGTCACCACTGCTCCCTGCAGAGCGGGTGTGGATGTGGGGACAGCAGGGACCCGACGCGTGGGGCGCTCAGCCCGGTGATGAGAGCCGCAGGTCCGTGTTCCTCAGGCAATGGCGTTCAGGTGGGGGGCTGCCCGGGAGAGGTGTCACCGGTGGCTTTACGGACGGCGTAGTACCTGGAGAGGCATTGCCATTTCCATACTGCGATCGTGGAGAGATGCAAAGCCCGTTCCTCCCTGCGCTGTTGCGGTATGTGGGTTTCTGACTTGGCTAGGAGTGCAAGCGCTGAGCGCTGCCGCCTGTGAAAAGGGAGGAAAACCACTGTATCGACCTTAAAATAGCATACTTGTGCCATAAAGGTGCGTTCTCAAGATTAAGCCGTTCTCGTGTTTTAAAATAATGCCTTTCCTTGGATTAAAACCTCAAGCTACTACCAGTATGGAAGCCCTGGAACTTCTTGAGTCTGGGAAATTGGTGCTGTTGGTTTCATTTTCTTGTTCACATACGCTCTTGGGGAGTCTGTGGTGTTTGCAGCCTTTGGAAGTGTAAAATTAAGAGCGTGACATAAGTGATGAAGCACGCACTTTCTGCAGTAACAGAGGGTAGCAGTACTACTGTTCTGCATATTTTTTCTTTATGGTTCACCCAAAGTGGACCATTAATTCTTTGTTTCCTGTCGATGTGCCTGGACACGTTTCAGTGGGTATCATCACTTTTAAACGATGCTACTAAAACACAGGGTGGGGAGGATAAAAAGGGGGGGGGGGTCAAGAGGGCAGGAGCTGAATCAACATGGGAAGGGAGAACCATCAGATAAGGAGCAGAGAGATGCACAACGCCAGTGGGTGTGGGAGGTGGCGGGAAGGCAGCGGTGCGGTGGAAGGGGGCCGGTGTCGATGGCCCTGGCCGGAGAGGAGCGAGCTGTGGCGGTGCCCAGATACGTGCTGGGGTTTGCCGCAGGTTTTGCAGCCTCGGTGGTGGTTTTCCAGAGCCGGCTTGGGTTGGGCAGCGACGGGTTAGCGCTGCTTTGGTTTGATTTTGAGAAATTATGGAAGTGGAGGAGGCTGGGGCTGAGTCTCTCCTTGCCAAACAAGGGCAAAACTGCCAAGCAAATGGGTTATCGGTGCTCCACAGCATCAGTGCCCGTAACCCACGCGTTCAGTGCCATCCCTTCCGTGGGGCACCGCGGGGGTGGTTACAGGCACCAGCCGGGGGGTCTCGGGGTGGGGGGGTGCGGGACAAAACTCGAGTCTACAGGATGCTGTTTGTCCCCCGGAGGGGAGGAGGGGGAGCAGCATGGTGCCCCCTTTTCCACCCACCCTTCCACCCACCCGGGGCGGTGCGGGGAGGTGGTGGTGGGGGGGGAGAGCGGCGTGACGGGCGTGGGGAGCAGCCAGTGGGCGGCGAGGGGGCCGAGCCGGGCCGGGCTGGGCTGGGC
>VUYV01000152.1:1723265-1761510 GCA_008711295.1 Anarhynchus alexandrinus
GGGGGGGGGTCGCGGCGGAGCGGGGCTGAGCATCCCCTCGCCCCCCGGTTGTCCCCGCTGCTGCCCCGGGGGGGCACTGGGGCTCTGCCGGGGCACCGCCGAGGGTGGCAGCCTCTCCCCGGGGGGGTTAGGGCTGGAAGGGACCGGGGGGTGTCCGGGGGGGTGCCCGGGGTCCAGCCCCTATCCCCCGGTAGCAGTCGGTGCCGCCGCCGGGCTGCGGTGTCTTTTGTTGGGAGCGGCGTTGCGCCCGGGTGTTACCCGCTACGGCAGGATCTTACGGGATGTTTTTCCTTTCCTGCCTTTCCCAGTTGGGTTATGTAGATTTTTAGCTGGGGGAAAAAAAACAAACCAAAACAAAAAACCAACCCCAAAAAACCCCATACCTAACGCAACTAAAAGTTTGTGAAACCCCGGGCACCGGCTCTTCGGTCACCGCCCAGATTTTGGGTGCAGAGGCAGCCCTAGAGTAGCTGGGAGGTGGGTGACGAACCCAAGTTTTAACTGCGTCCCCAGCGGGAGCTGCCCGCCCTACAAGGCTTCGCAGTCGTCCCACGGCAGAGCTACCGTTGCCCCATAGCGTTGCTTTGCTCGCCGATGGAGTATCTCCTCGCCATCCCCTCGGCGTGCGGACGGGGGATGCCTTCTCCCCGGGTTGGCTGTGGCTCTTGCCCAGCGTGTTGGCTTTTTCAGGCGAGAAAATAACGCTTCGCGGCGAAATGTGCCGCTGTTAAATGGGTCCGGGAGTTAAGAGGGGTTGGGGGGGTTCGTTGAGAGATCGGCTTCGGGGGGAGCTCATCTTCCCGAGCAGCGTTTCGGAAGAGCAGCTCCGTCCCTACGCACTCTCGTGTCCTGGCAGCGACCCAAACTCAGCTTTGTGCAGCGGTTTCTAGAAACAAAAAAAAAAAAAAAAAAAAAAGAAAAGAAAAAAAAAACCCAACCCAACAAAAAAACCCAAGAAACAGCAGAGATCTGGGGGCCATGGTGAAAGCTTCTCTGGGGGCTGCGTGCGTATAGCTATAGGCTGAGACGACTTCACCGCCTCCTGGTGAATCCAGCCGTGCCTTCGGGAAGGAGCGCGGCGGTGTTTTTCCTGCTGGGCAGCCGAGGAAGCTGAGAGCACCAGGGTTCCTCTTCCAGGTCAGGCAGGAAACGGGTGGCAGAGCTGGGGTCTCTGCAGCCCTCCTTGTAAGGTTTAGCCACGTCCATGTCCTCTTTTTCCACCCCCTGGCTTTTTCCTGAGCTAAAGTTGGGGGTGGAGGGCTTAGCAGGAGGCTGAGGGAAGTCACGTCCCGTAGGAAGATCGGGACTAAGGAGAGTTGGGAAGCAGAGAACAACCCGAATACAGCATCGGTTTGGCACTCGGGGTTCAACGGCGCCTTTGTAACTGTCCTTCGGGGACTCTTGAGCTTCCCCACCGCAGGGCTCCCGCGCGCTGATGTAATTACAGCCTTTCCCCTCGCCTGCCCCGATTGCATTTAAATCTCTGAAGAATGAGTAATTCCCTACTTGGATATGATAAAGGCTCTGCTGTGAGCCCCGGGGCTGCCTGTTCGGGCTCTGTGTGCTCCTTTGGTGGCACCGAGCCGCTCCGCAGTGCGATTTTTTTTAATTTTTTTTTTTTTTTTCAGTCTATGGAGAGCTTTATAGTTTTGCCTGCGCGGAGGGAAAGGTTGGGGAAAGCTCCGGGCATCCGCAGCCAAAAGGTCTGGCCTTGCCCTTGAGCAGGGATCCGGGCTACTGTTTCACAATTTAATTAGTTTTCTGGGTTGCATAGCAGCTTCCCAAGAAGGAGGCAATTAATATCTAGCCTGTAGGGCAGGAGATGCAGCGTTCGTGTCTGCTGGGTGGGTATCTCAGCCCCGGGCAGCCCGTAGCCAAGCAGGAAAGATCAGCCAAAAATACCACGGAGCAGTAACACCAGATCACCCGGCAGCCAGAGCCCTCTTTGTTCTTGCCGGTCACACGCTGCCTGCCCTCCCGAATCACCCTGGTTGCTCCTGCCTGCTTTCCTCCTAGCATCCATCCCTCCCCGGCGTAGGACCAACAGGTTTCTTGTACCTGCAGGGAGTCGCAGGCTCGGCTGCGGGCTGCTGGCATGGGAGCTGCCAGCCTCCGTGAGCCCCGAGGGGGATGCGCGGGCGTTTTGGGAGGGGGAAGGAGTATGAGATACTCAATGGGGTACGGGATGTTCAATTCCAGTCTAGTTTCCAAATCAAAGCGAGACGTGAGAGGGAAACGCAGCGCAGCAGAGCGCGTTCTTGCCTGTGCCCAATGATGCGACGGGGGTGGTCGCATCCAGGCAGCGATGCATGCGTCCACCTCGCGCCGAGCCAGCAGGTCCTGTGGGGAGGGTGCTAATCCCACAAGATCTTCCTCATCTCCGATGGGGGAGAGTATTCTTAGGTCTGTGGTTTGCTAAGATTTACAGAGCGTAATAGTTCTGCCCCTGGGTTTATAGATTTTGGCAGGTTTTTGGAAGCGTGGCTGGTTCAGCCGCGGTTGCGGCAGTGCTTCCCAACCTCACCTCTGCCTCGGAAGGGGCTGTGGGTTGCTGAGCTCCCCGGAGTCTCGGACACGGACCCCTGAGCGGTGAGGAAGGGAACCTGTAGCAGTAAATCGACCTGGGTGGCGGGTGGGATGTTCTGCAGGGCGTTAACGTTGCGTAAACCCCAAACCGTGCTGGTCCTGTTTGGGTTGGGTGGTACGGGAGTGTCGGTGTCTGCGATGTGTGACTGCGGAGAGGGGCGGGTGCTCCCGCTCGTAGCTTCGGTTGGTTGTGATGATGCCCAAAGATAACTCCGCAACGCGGTACTCGTCTTCCTGCTAAGGATTTAAAGCCCTGTGCACGCCTCATCTGCTGCCTGGTAGTAAGAGAGAAGAGATCTGCTCCGGCCCCTCTTCCCGCTGGGATGTGGCTGCTGCCGAGAAGCATCCCAGGGGTAACCCGGGCACGTTTTTGCTGGCAATCGCTGGTGGCGGAGCTGGCAGCAGCGGTGCTGAGCGCTCCTTGCCTTTGCCAGTGCTGCCAGTCAACACCAGATTCGTTTCCTCGTAATGTTGAAACGCAAAACGGCATAGCGGGTGGAAGCTGTGAACGATGGTAAATGCCGAGTGGGGCTGTAAGCGCGTGGAGCAGCGGGGGGGTGCGGAGGGGTTCAATCTGATGTCCGGAGCTAGAGCCCGCAGGGGACACGTGCTTGCAGCTTCATTCTGGCAGAAACCACACGACAGCCTTCGCTGATGGTCGTTAATCCCCGATTTACCCGTTGCCTGTAGCCCACCTGCCCCGGGGAGCGCGTGCTTGCTGGCGGGGGGGCCTCGGCAGTGCTGGGGTCGGGGCGGTCGTGCGCTGCGTGGGGCTGGGCACCGAGGGCAGGGAGCCTCCGGCCCTGCGGGACACCGCAGTGCTGATAGGCAGGTTCATCTGTTTATTTTCTTTTATCTTTTTCTTTTTCTTCCCCACTATTGGACACTTTTCCCCCCCAGCCTATACTTCTCACACCATCCAAGACGCAGTGTTTCTAGTGTTTCGGCCAAAGGCTTTGTCTCAACGAGGTACTGAGTTGTGCTGAGTTATGTCATGGTTTTAAGGGTCATTAAAGACAAAAAAAAACCTCAGCCAGGTTGTTTTCGGGAGGGGGCCGTATCAGAAATAAGCTATTCTATGTGTATGAATCTCGTGGGCTCGTCCTTAAAATTTACTTGAGCAGATGCCCGGGATGTCTGTGGGACACGTGGCCGTGGTGCGTCCCTCGGGCTGCTCGGGGCTGGCGTGCCTGCTGCCGTGGGGAGCAGCTGCTGCCCATCCGCGTGCTGCGGATGCTGGGACTCAGCCCCGCTGCTAATATTAGCAGGAACGTGCCAGAGGGATGGTCGCGATGTTATGTGGGTGATGTGGCTTGAATTCAATACGGTGAAAAGCCGCAGGGGAGGGGATGTGCTTCATGTTTGTGGAAGCATCTCACTTGGATTCAGGGTGTCTCCAGCGAGCCCTGCCGTGGGTCTTCAGGATGAGCGCTCTCCTGGGCTTACGTGCACGGGACCGGGCTGGAAGTGTGGGACTGTGACTAACGGTCCCACGTGTGCGGAGGTTCAATGCCTGGAAAAGGAAATGCAAAAAAGATCTTTCAGATTATATCTCGGATCATCTCAACCCTAGGAGTGAAGGAAAGCTCCCGAACGTCAATTGTTGGATTTCCTGGGCTGTCCTAAGAAGTTGTACTGTGACTCGGCTCTTCTGGTACTCTTCGTCACCAGCCCAGTGTGGGTAGAGCCGACGCTGCTCTCCCAGCTGTTGGACCAAGCGTGCTGCTCCAAGGCAGCTGGTCACCTTTGATACCTTCAAAGACAAACTTTACAGGCACTTCAGAGAGTTTTCTGTCTTTTCTACTCCTGTCTACATTTCTGAAT
This sequence comes from Anarhynchus alexandrinus, assembly GCA_008711295.1. NCBI lineage: Eukaryota > Metazoa > Chordata > Aves > Charadriiformes > Charadriidae > Anarhynchus > Anarhynchus alexandrinus. The sequence goes on from VUYV01000152.1 coordinate 1,727,676, forward strand.
CTGAGACAAAAGGATAGGGCAGATGGGAGTTTTCTGCCAAATCAGGCTGTGGTGGGAGAGGCAGGAGCCAGGGGAAGGTGCCCGTGAGAAAGGGCAGGAGTTGTGTCTTCCCCAGCAGAAGTTGTATCTTCTCCAGCAGAACTGTCCTTTTATGTGTAGAGTGGAAAAATCGCCTCTGCCTGGTTGCTGCAGTGGTGACCTGCAGTTGTGGGTGGTTGGGTTTTTCCCCCCCCCATGTATATTTAGTTCCTTGGGAATAAAAAGGTTGTGAGGGAGTGGGAAAGGGAAGAACAGGACGTGGATCTGTCCGTCCACGTGAGCTGGGCTCTGGGGATAGCCTCTGGCCCCGGTTAGGATGTAGGATCATCCAAAGGTCGTTGTTTATAGTCATCTTATGCAAAGAGGGCTGGGCTGCGTGTCCTTGGGGACGGGCAACCACTGCAGCATGGAGCAGAGTGTCCTTGGCTCTGCGTCAGCATGGAGGGTTTCCAGTGTTGGCTGGTACAGGTCAGCTCTTGCTGCCCATTTGAGACCCGTCTTGGGCAAAGCGAGCACAGCGATGCACTGATCATAAAGAAACCTTTTAAAAGCGGCTGGATGGGAAGGGACAGAGAGAGGATGAGTCTTTCCACCGGGGCCAGGGCAGCTACTCTGGCTGTGCAAACGTACTCCTGGTGCTTGGAGGTAAGTCGAGGTTTTGGAGTGTGTACACCATACTGGTTCTTCCAAGCACTCACCAGTCTCTGGGATCTTGGTAGCATCTTTCCCTCAGTAAGAAGCTCACCTGAAACGTAATAATTCTCCAGCTTTACTCTTCTCTTATTGCCTGTTGATGGTTTCTGGCAGTGGAGTGAGTAGGAAACACCTCTAGAACACGTTGGGTCATGTCTAATACATTTTGAGTGACCTTGTCTACATCTCTCGGTCAATGCTGCTCATTGAGAGTCCTGGCACCTCCAGGTGTCCTGTGGCCACACAGTCTGGGTGCTGGTTTATTTTCTGTTTTGCAGCCCTTCCTTGCGGGGAGCTGCTCAGCCCGTTTTCCCAGGAGCCAGGACCCAGACAGCAGCTGCAAAAGCCTGGACTGGGACTTGTCATAAATCCAAAGGCAATAATGGAGACTTCAGAGCCCATAATCACTCCAGATATTCATGTTTCTAACTCTGATATTTGATATTTAAGGCGATGTCTTTCTGCAGGACCGTTATGCCAGCTCGTTCCTCTCCCTCCCTCCCTCCTGCTGCAGTGAGCTCTGGCACCTTCTCAGTCTTTAGAGGTGGGACATGGAGGCAACAAGCCAAGTGACCTTAAATCCTGGTTCAGCTTGTTTGAAGCCTGTAAAATGAGTCAATGGGTCTGAGTCCAGTTCGTGATGATGTGCCTGTTTGGTGGGGGTCAAGGTCCATCAGGGGGGACTCTTCGTGGGACAGGGGTGGGCTGTCAAGCCCTTCAGCATGGAGCTAGGGTTGTGTCCTGGCCACCTTTCGTTTCATACCTGCAGGGTATCATTTGGTCCTGGCACCCCTCTCTCTGCTTTACTCATGGAGGCATCAGCAGTTTGCACCCACTGCCGTGCCGCTGCAGGAGAGCCCTCCTCGTTCCCTTCCCTGGTGCTCAGATGGTGCTGGTGAGGAGCAGCCCTTGGGAAATGAAGGGGTTTATTGCTGCCTTCAACTTATTCGGAAGATGAACGAGAGCTCTTATCTCCTGCTGGCTGGCTGCGACTCAGGCTTTTACCATGATTGCTTTTGTGGGGTTGCTGGATGGAGCTCAGCACTTGGGGCTCCTGGGGACACCTTCGGACCGGTGATCCAAGTGCTGGGTCCATCCAAGCTGCCTCTTGGCTTGTTTGCACGCTGATGGGTGAGACATCATGGGTGTCAGGGCTGTCTGTCCCCCTGCACCCTCCCAGCGCTGCAGCAGATGCCCTGTTGCCGGCACCCAAGTTGGGGTACCAGCCTGTTGCCTGGGTGTAGGGACCGCCAACGTCCCGTGGATTGCAGGGCAGGGGGACACCATGACCGCATCGGTTTGTGCCACCATCCTCCCAGCAGCAGAGGTGGCAGTTTGAGTAAGCCTCACAAAATTGTGTGGCCCTCTTGTTCCTGGCGAGTTGGGTGCTCCCAGCTTGTCCCAGCCCTGGGGGTCATGGCAGGGGTTAGCGGTGAGGGCATCAGCACGTGGCATCACGCCGGCACTGGTTTAGGAGGGAAGGAGAACGACGAGGACTGGGGTTGGGACTTCTGTCTGTCTTTCCTCTGGTTATTGGAAGAGCGAATGTGGGGAAATGCAAAAAAGATGGTTTTTTATGTGGGTTTTTTTTTAAAGCATGTTTAGTTTAACGGGGAGGAGAAAGGAGGAGCGGTCTGCTCTCTGCCAGCCTGCGGGATGTGTGGACATTGCCGTGCGGGGTGTCCCCTCCAACAGACGCCAGAGCCGGCTGCAGTGGCACCAGCAGTCAGCGGGGGGCACAGGCAGGGCTAGTGGGAGCACAGGCAGGGCTAGCGTGGGGCACAGGGGGTGCTGTGGGCCCGAATGGCTCCCAGCTCCCTCCTTGAGCCACTTTTACTAATTTACCCTTTTCTGTAGCTTTTTAACCGGCGCGTTGCGACACCACCTATCAGGGCATCTGCTCAAGCTGAGACTTAATCACTTAATGATTTAATCACCGAGTCCCCGAGGCTGGTTGCCCACCTGAGTCACTCTGGAGGTGCCATACGTGGAGTGGTGACTCCTGAGGATGGTGTCTGGGTGCCCGTGGCTTCCTACACCCGTGTGGAGGGGCTGCGTTTGCTCTTCACCCTCTCCAGCTCTGGCACCCACCAAGCCAGCCCCAAAGCTGGTAGCACAGGGCGGTCTGGGGTCTGCAAGACCATCTAGATCATATTTTTGCCTTCTGGGTAATAATTTTAAGGCGTTTTAGAAATTTTAGTGAACCAAACCAAATCTGTAGTCCCCAGGGAGATGCGGAAAAGATTTATTTCTCTCCTTCCTCCTCCCCTTATGAAAGGAAACTGGAGCCCAGACCGAAGGCAAAAGCTGGAGAGAGCCAGTAATGCAATCTGCTGGGCTGGATACCCTGTATTTTATGTAATTTTCTGTACAAGTATGAAATTAATATAAGGGATGTAAAATATACTGGTCTGATCTGGAAGCATTTTGCTGAGGGTCAGTGGTTATATAAACCAAAGTGTAATGGAGAATCAAAGCTAAAACCTTTCTAGAACTGCATTACAGGGACTGGAAAGCTGGGATTTTGAATTAATCTGAGTGTGGATTTTATTTTATTTTTTTTCTATTCTTAGTCCTGACTTTGCATTTGCGTGTTCGTTTCTGGTAAATGAGGGGTTTGCTGCGTCGGTCTCAGGCTTTGTAGCTTACTGCGTGTGAGTGGAATGCTGCTTGGAAAGCTTTGGTTAATGTCAGAGGCCTGAACTTGCATTTATCCCCAAATTTCCTGCGTAACTCAGCTTATGGTGCCGTTTGCGCAGTTCAGCAAGGCACTGTGTTATCGACAGCGTTGTCTTCTACACGCACTTTGTGTCTGACCGCGCAGCCTATTGCAACTTCTTCTGAATGCTGTTTGTAAAGTCAGAAAAATTATTTATTAGTGCATAAACCATTCGTAACCTGACTTAGGATGGCGTGAGGGTCATGCTGCAACAGCAGGTTGTCGTTATGTTTATATATATGTATTTATGTGTAGGTGTTGTAAGAAGGTTGGTTTATTGGTGAAAGAAAGATGCGAAACCTCCTGGTGCGAGCACAGAGAGGGGATACGGCAACGCTGACTCCTCGTGCCCCTGATGTTGGATGACCGGTAGCTTTGGGAAAGGTGCTTTTAAAGTTTCCTGCCTTCGTTTCTCTAGGTGAAGAGGGGATCTGAATTTCTCGACCTGTTTTGGATCACAGAATCCCAGAGTGGTGAGGGTTGGAAGGGCCCTCTGGAGCTCCCCCAGTGCCACCCCCTGCCAGAGCAGGGGCACCTCCAGTAGTGGCACGGGACGGCGTCCAGGCAGGTTTGGAATGGCTCCAGAGTGGGAGACTCCCCCACCTCTCTGGGCAGCCTGTGCCAGTGCTCTGCCACCCTCACAGGAGAGAAGTCCCTCCTCAGGTTGAGATGGAACTTCCTATGGTCCAGTTTGTGCCCGTTCCCTCTTGTCCTGTCACTGGGCACCACTGGAAACAGACTGTTCCCATCCCCCTGGCACCCTCCCTTTAAGGATTTATAAGCATTAATAAGATCCCCCCTCAGTCTTCTCTTCTCCAGACTAAAAAGCCACAAGTCCCTCAGCCTTTCCTCATAAGAGAGATGTTCCCATCCCCTCATCATCTTTGTAGCCCTTTGCTGGACCTCTCCAGCAGTTCCCTGTCCTCCTTGAAGCGGGCAGCCCAGAAGCTGTTACCGTTCTGGCACAGCCCCGCCAGCGTGTGTAGCATCGCTTGCTGCCCGCGCTGCCGGTGAATTTCCCATCTCAGCCGTGGGTTTTTGACCCCACGGAGGGTCTTGATGCACTTGGGAGCACCGTGTTGTTGTGGATGGGATAGAGATGTCCTGCTCTGGCCCTGCAGCAGGGGTGCAGCTCCCTTCCCCTTCTGCTGTGGGACCTTTAGGTTTAATATACAGCGTATATACACCCTATAGATACATGAAGAACACCCTACTTGTCCCTGTAGCTGAGCCTTTAGTTCACTAAAAGGCATCCACCTCTGGTATGGATGGCGGCAGCTATTCAACAGCATCGCGGACGTTGGGTTTGGATAAACCAAACCCAGGTGGCCCCGCGGTAACGTGGGCAAACGCACTCTCCGCACTCGAGCGGGGCCAGAAAACCGCCGTGAGCATCCCGCTGCCTGGTGACAGGGGTCTGGGAAGCTTTAAGGGCCGTGAGCGGTTAATGCTGCGTTGGGTTTCCAAGGGCTCCTTGAAAGATGAGACCTGCAGCCTCCCCCTCTTTCCTCCCCGGGAACAGGAGGTGACCATCTGGTAGCAGTTTAGGGAAAGTCAGCGCTCTCAAACGGTACCATTGTATCGTGTGAAATAACGGGGCGCCTGGCTGCCCTACTCCCATAAGGCTCTTATGTGTCCAAAAACCCGAGAAAAGCTTTCCGTGCTTAAGCAAGCAAGCAAACGTAACCCCGGGGTTACAGAAACCACTTGAGGGGCAGAGGATGTTTAATGGGAAGCAGTTGGGCACTGTGGCCGCGGCAGAGCCAGAGGCTCCGGTTGCGAAGCGGGTCCCGGAGGAGCCAGCATCCCTCGCTGTTTATTTTGGTCTCCTCCCGAGCTCTGTGCATAGAGGTTTCCTTGTATAAAGCATCCCCTCGACTGTTACTTGGGGTATTCTCTTTAAAAAGGGAAGAAAGAAGGAGCAGATGTTCCCTCACTGACCCACCAGGGTGCTCAGAGCCGGGATGCGGAGCGGGGATGAGCCACGGTGTAACTCCGGTGCTTCCCACCGGGAGATGCGGAGCCCTTGGGCAGCAGCCAGAGCCCTTCACGGCGTCTGGGTGTCCTTGGCTTGGCGGGGACCCCGAGGAGGGACTCATCTTCTGGGAGAGGAGCGTGTAGATACGAGGCCCCGGCCGTGCCACTTGCTTGTGTCTTCTTGGGAAAAATCTTGGCTGTCGTATGAGCTACTGGGATTTGAACCAGACCTCTGCCCTCTCTTCCCAATCTGCGAGATCCCTAAAGAGCAGCTTTAACTGGTGGCGTGTGACCTGCTTGTGCCTGGCCGTGGGGTTGACCGGGAGGACGCAGCGGCCGCGCCGAGCAGACATCCCCAGCGCCGTGGCACAGAAGAGAAGGATGCAAAAATATTTCGCTGTTTCTCCGGCTCTGCGCTTGCTTGTGGAGCGTTCAAGCCGGGGATGAAGACGTGCATTTTTTTTTGCCCCAAAGCTCCTGGCTGGCAGGGACCACCTTTGGGTTTTACAGGAGTGGCTGCCGTTGCGCGCGGCCGGCGGAGCTGCCTGCAGCCAGGTCGGTCTCGGAAAGACCGTGCCTTCCCCGTCTGCCAGGATTAATAGCAGTGTGTTTTAAAGCTGGCCTTGCCTGGCTGGCCCTGCCCAGCGGGGCCGCAGCTCGGCGATGCTGAGCCACACGCCGCTACCTCGAGAGCTTTGCAAAGGTCCGGTCCCCGAAGGGCCACCGCAGCGAGCGGTTCCCAGCCCAGGGACGATGGCTGCAGGCAGGGGCTGGCAGGGATGGGGGTTGCATCTAAAAGGAAGCGCTTGGAAATCTCATTTTTTAGGGGATTTTGGGCTTTCCGTGCTGTGGGAGGGGAGCTGCTCCCCTCAGTGATGGCGGACGGAGCTGGAGCTGCCCGAAATGGTGTGGAATTGGTTAAAAGGAAGCGCATGCGGATGGTACCAGCGGTTTGTGCTCACGCCCCACGGCACAGGCACCTCCAGAGGAAGAGGAGGAAGGGCGATGCTCGATGCTCGGCACCTCGCCTCTTTCCCTGCCAGCTGCCTCCGACACCGGCCAGCAGATCGGATGCTGCTGGTGGGGCTGGGGAAGCCCTGCTTGCGCCGAAAATCCTCTGGAAAATATAGTGGGGATAACCCCGCAGGGTGGCCGTCCCAGACCCTGCTCGGGACAGGGACACCTTGGCCCAGGGTGTCAGGGACACGTGGACCCGGAGCCCCCCGAGGACCTGGAGCATTGCCCACGACTGCTGGCGTGGGACCCCGGCACCGCGCGGAGGGAGCGGGACGCGGGGCCCCGTGGTGCTGCTGTGCCTTCGGCTCCTGTTGGTGTAAGGAATACGCCAGCTTCCCCGCAGGAAGCCGGGAGGAGGGTCAGCTGGAGCAGAGGCTGTTTACTTTCCTTTCTTGGCTCTGGGCAGGACAGGCTATTTTTAAGCTTTTTCTCTTTTTTCGAGAGTTGTTTTGCTTCCTGAGGTCCTTTTCTCTTCTCTGTGCGAGGAGCAGGAGAGAGGCGATGCGGAGCAGCCGCGCTGAGGGCCAGCGTCGCTGGAGGTGGCATCCCTGAGGGTCATGCTCATGGCAGCGGGTCTCTGTCTCGAAGGTGGAAACACAAACCCTGTGGGTCACAGTCCTTCTCTTTCCTTAGGCATGGGGTGTTTGACCTTCTCCAGGCCCCGCTGGACTCAGGGCAGTGGCCAAATGTGCCAGCAGGACAAACTGGGTACCAAAATCCCCGTGCAACCAGAGGCACGAGATGGAAATCCCATCCCGTAGAGCGCCCTGGGTGGGAAACCTCTTCGGTTGTCCCCAGGCAAATCAGTGACACCATTGGGGAGGGAACGCCTCTGGAACCTGGGAGTCCTCCTGATTTTGCTGTCAGAAACTGTGCTGAGCCATTTCCAACCCTTTTTTGGGTTGACGGTTCCTTGCACAGCCCCTCCATACCCCTCACTGCCCCTCAGGGCCACAGCGCCGGCATGGGAGGCTTTATTTGGATGACTGGAGTCTCCTGCGGCTGTAATCATGGTTTCGCAGCTCTTCCTTAGGCTTTTTGAACCCCTTTGTGGCTGGGTTTTGACCTTTTTTCTCCTTTTTGCAGCAGGGCCCAGAGAGACCTGGAGAAAAGCCACGTACGGGTGTTGTATTCAGTCCAGCCCTTCGATAAGCGCAGGGGATGGCTGTGCTCCAGAAGGACCGGTGGTGTCGGGCAGGTTGCTCCCTGGCTTGGGGCACTTTGAGAGGTTTGAGGTTGAAAGATAGGGCCCCACCACCCGGTCACTGATGCCACCATTTCTTTTGGCAGTAGCAAGTGGCAGGGGGACTCAGAGGAGCTGAGATGCTGGAGGTGGTTCATGCAATAAACCTTTGGAGGTCAGTGGGGCTGTTTGTATCCAGAGCTCGTTACCGGGTCAGAAAGAAATCCCTAAACCACTTGGTATTGAGAAACTTCCAAGGGAATGTTCATTAAGGAAGGACGCTCGCCAGCGTTTCCTTTGCTATCGGGTTCCTTGAGAGCGTTTGCTTTCAAACTGTTCCTCCAGACACATCTGTCATGAGGTTATTAGGCTGCTTTGTCGAAGGGAATAAAACAAGGCTGGGCTGGCTGGAGGAGCGACGAGCAGGTTTAAAAGCCTGACGTGGATAAAGCTGAGGTCCCATCCATCAGGGCTGCCAGCGCCCGGCCGGGCCGTGTCCTCCACTGCTGTCCCCTGCCCGGTGTTGCTCGAGGCCGGGGAAAGGCTCCCCGTTGGGTCGTCCCTTCCGCTCCCTTTGTTTTCCTGCAAAATGCAAACTGGGCTTTTACTGGTGCATTGTTTTAAACTTGGAATTCTGGGGAAAAAAAATAGCTAAAACGTTACTTTCTGGATTAAGGGTGTGATGGGAGAAGGAAAACGATAGAAAAATCTGTGCTGGAGAGTCTGAGCTCCAGCTCAGTTTTGGAGACCCGAGAGTTATGGACATGTCAGAACAGCTCTCAAGTGTGGGACTTTTTTTGGATTAATTGTTCCGGGGGTGCTGAGAACTGGGACTTAGACGCAGACCTGCAGCGCACGAGACGTGCTGAGCACAGGCCACGGGGCAGAGATGGCTGCAGGGAGCACCTCGCCTCTGCGAGCCAGCGCTGACACGGCTGGGAGGGCTCTGCGGGATGCAGATACAATACAGGAAAAACATCTTTATTTTTCTTTACTGCCTCCTTTCCTCCTTCTACCAACATCTGAATATTTTTTGAGATGCGGGGCAGACCATTTTGTCACCAAGTGCCCTTCGCGGGGCCCTTCCTGGGTTTTATGGGGGGATGTTGTGCGTTGCGCTTCTTCGCAGCCGTACAGCGGTCGCGGTGCTGTTTCCATCAGGTTCGTGCTGAGGGTGAGTCGCCCTGTGCGTCCCTCCCTGCCCGCGCCAGCCGGGTCCCCCTCCCCGGGAGCCCATCCCAGGCACGTGTCGCTTTTCGGCAGTCCCCATGCTGGGGTCTGAACCACAACTGGGGGACGTGGGTGCGTGTCTGTGCCCGTGTCCATCTGTCCCCGTGTGTGGAGGGGCTCCTGGAAGGGGCTTTTGCCGGGTCACTAATACGGAGCATCCTGGGGAGGGTCCCGGTCCCAATCTCTGCAGTGCCCCTTCTGGATGGTTGTGTAGCCTGGCGTTCGTATTTAACAGGTTTTGGGTATTCCCCCCCAAAAAAAGGGAGAGCAGCCCAAAGCCCGTATCCTAAGATTTTAACCCCTTGTCTGACGTGAGCCCCAGCTCCGAGGGTCTCGCTTCCCTCACCATCTCCTTTTGGGACCCCTCGGAGCTGCTGCCACGGGCGGACGGACGGGGCCACGGCTGTCCCCGGCCACGGCTGCCCAGGACGGTGGCCACCGTGTCTGCTGCCTGCCCTGCCTGGCACGGGGGACGGCGAGTGACAGCATCCACATTTGCAATGTGCTGGTGGGGCAGAGCCGGGGCGGCTGCCACGTGGATGGCCCCCCGTCCCCCCGGCGGCACCCAGCCCGGCCAGATGGCTCCTCTCCGGCGAACAGATGTGTCCAAGGGATGGAGGGTCCTCAGGTCCTCAGAACCCCCTGGCCCTGCGCCCGGGGGTCGGAGTAGCCCCGTAGAGCAGAGGAGGTGCTTCCCGCGTGGTGGCTCTTCTCCAGCTCCACCCCAGGGGTGGGTGGACATGCCAGGATGAGGGAAGGCTGTGCTCCAGTCTCTCCCCCCAGCTCCTGGTGCCCTCTGTGAGCTCAAGCCCGGGTTTTTAAAGGCTAAATCTCCTTGATATCATCCTGTTGATGTAAAGGATGGTGGACTCGTTACTGGTGCTTGTGCCGGTCGTTAGCAGCATGGCTGTCATCATGCGGAGGCTGTCGTCACTCTGGCTCAGCCCCACTTCATGGGGGATGTTTTGGGACCCCGGGGCTGTGCCTTATCCTGCCCCAACCCTGCGTCTGCCTCAGTGCTGGGGGGCACTGGGGGTATGGGGAGCCTGTGGCGTTTGGATGGGATCCGGCAGTGGTTCTTCGTGTTTCCCCCTGCTTCCCGTGAAGTTCAGCCCTTCATTTCCCCCCGGCTGGCTCCAGCATGGGGCAGGGGGCTCTGCTGGGCTTATGGGCATCTGCTTCTTTAAAGAGGACTGGCTGGAGTGGGGTGCGAAGGGCTGTGTGGGGGACATGTGGATGTCCAGGTGTGAACCAAGACGTGGCCGGGCAGCTACTGGCCCTCGACTGTGTGGCTGGGACGGGAGCACCGCTCCGTGGATGGAGGCTTCCTTCGGTGATGCTTTGTGCCCCCGAGCTGAGGGTCTGGCACCAGCATCCATCACGTTTCCTTAGACACGCTCCTGGCTCGGGGAGTTTGGGGGTTTCGTTTCTATGTAGCTCTGCGTGCTGAGGGGGACCCGTGTGACGGGCACTCGTCCGAGTGCCGCTCCGCTGCACGGGGTGACCTGTGCGTCTGCTCTACTGCAGCTGAGAGCGTGGGGACAGATCCTGCGCGGTGCTGGGGCACGGTGAAGACAGGACTGGCACCTCTTCAAGCATAAATCAGAACATCCGATCTGATGTTGCATCCCTCTCTCTTTGCCTCCTAACTTCCCCGTTGGTAAAATGGGGATGATGCTGCTGAGATTTTAGGATGTCCCTAAGCCTCCCAGTTGGCTCCTTCCTTGCGTCAGGGTCTCGTTGATGTTTTCAAAGCACTTCGGTCTTTGGCTCGGGTGATCTCTAGGGTTGTTTTTAAGGATGTGAGCTTCTGTGGCTGCCGTCCTTGGTTATGTTGCTGCATTTACATGGATTTGGTTCTCTCCTGGGATTGTTTTCCCGTTCCCAACTTGGATTTTGCTGGCAGCGCTCACCGGGAAGCCTGTGTTTATCTGCGCATCCTTCGGATGTGAGAGAATGGTGTTGGGAGTTGGATCGCCGGCTGCCCCCGAGTCCTGTGCCGTGCTCTGCTCTGCCGTGCTGCCATGGGGCCCTCGGCTCCCCGCTGAGCACGCGTGGGTGCGGGTGGGATGAAGGGCAACGCAGGGATGGTTTCTCCTCTGGACTCGGATTTTCTGGCTCTTGTTCTGGCTTTGCTACTGGGTTTGTAACTTGCCTGAAGAGGCAGAGCCTGACCTTCCATCCCCACCTGCGTTAAATAGGGTTATGAACTGGCGGGTGGAGGAGCAGGAGTGGGGTTATGAGCCCTCAGGCAGTGTCTGTAAATGTCTCTTGAGATGCTCAGGTGGATGGTAACTAAATTATGAACTCCTTTTTGTGTTTTTCAGCTCTGAAAAGATCTTTTGAGGTCGAGGAGGTAGATCAGTCTTCAAATTCCTCCACCCCGCAAAGACGGACCCCGAACCCCCTCCTCAGGTCCACCGTGTCCAGCTCCACGCAGAAGTTTCAGGAACTCGGCGCCAGGAATTCGGAGCCATCCGCCCGCCATGCGGACCCCACAGGCCAAAGATCACCCAAGCCCTCTCTGAGGAGAGTGGAGCTCGCTGGACCCAAACTGCCTGAGCCGGTGTCCAGAAGAACAGAAATCTCCATTGACATCTCATCCAAGCAGGTGGAGAACTCCACCTCAGGGTTGTCAAGGTTTGGCCTCAAAAGAGCAGATGTGCTGGGCCACAAACCTCCCGAGCCCACCCCAAGGAGGACTGAGATCACCCTCGGCAAGCCCCAGGAGCCGGGTCTCCGGAGGGTGGAGGCGCCGGCGTCAAAGATCCCCGAGATGCCCCAGCGAAGAGCTGAGACGGCCACCGCTCCCGTGCCCGACACGGCCACCAAGCGCGTGGAGATTCAGGTAGCGAAGGCTGCCGAGGTCCCAGCCCCACCGGCGCGGCAGGCGGAGAGCTCGGAGCCTCCCCTGGCCCCTCAGCCTCCCCAGGCAGAGCCAAAGCCGCAGCCGGCGCTGATGGAGAGTCCACCAAAGAGAGAAGAAGGTGAGTACAGCTCCGGGCAGCTGCTTGGGTGAAATGCTGGCTGATGGCTGCCTTTGTCCCTCTCTGCGGGCTCAGAGCCCTGCGGGGACACCGAGCGTTGTGTGCTGCGCTGTCGGCTCCAGTGGGTGATGCCTTGTGAGGTTGGTCTTGGATCCGTGCTCAGATGTGTCTGCATACATGGCTGTTATCCTCGGGTTTATCCTGGCTGAAAGAGCCGTCAGTTTGAATAAAAAACGCTGTCAAGCCGATAAGGAAATAAAAAAGAAAATGCCAAAAGCCTGGGTGCTTGCAGAAAACGACACTTCTGCTAGCTCGGGGCCTGTGTGTGGAGCCACCCGCCTGGGCAGCATCTAGAAAAGGCTCTGAGGTGCTGGAGAGGCGGTGGCTGCGGAAGCGTTGTTGTGATGACTTGTTGTTTAGTGTTGTTGCTCATGGTTGTGGGGCAGAAACCGCCTCTTCGTTAGCAGGAGTCAGGGTTTTTTTGGCCTTGGAGCCAAAGTCTAATAACCTCATGGACCGGAGCCACTATTAAACTGGAGCCCTGGCTTATATTAGCTCTATCTTGTTTTCAATTAATCCCGTATTAAAGCCAGCTGCCCTCCCCCACCAGCCGTCATTTATTCTCTCTAATGTTTTGGAGATATTTTTTTTTTTTCTCCTCTTCTGGCCTGTTAATTATTTTTCCATTCCCCTTCATCCACGAGCTCTCTCCTGCGAGGGATGCAGTGGTCGGTTGGAGGGCACCATCTCCCCACCCCACCCTGTGCCTCTCCCAAGGGGTTGTGAGATGGTGTGTGGTGGCTGAGCCAGGACCTGGGAGGTCCGTACCTGGCCCTGGAGCTGGACCACGCGCCCTTGTCTCGCCCCACCATGGGATGGTCCCCTGCTCCACCTCCTCTCCCCTCTTCCCACAGGGCAGTAACGGGGTCTGCGGAGAGACCAGCTTTCGGTGTGTGTGCATGGTCTCAAGTCAAATCAGGAGTCAGTGGTGGACCTGATATCAAAAGTCTTAAGACTTGAGTGCGTTCCTCTCACTGTGCATGTGTACGGCTTAGGTATGGCTTTTCTGAGCTGGGTTTTAAAGAGTGGACAAATGCCTCCAGCGTGTAGCAGGTTGGTCCATCTCCAGGTGGCATGGCTGAGCTCAGTGATGGGGTCAGCCTGGACCCTCCCATAAGGGCTCTCTGTCCTCAGCAGCTGTGTGCGTGGTGCCCAGGAAGCCCATCATCTCCCGTTGGTCGGTGCTTGGCCTCATCCTGCTGGGTTTGGGCTGCTCTGAGCTTCCCAAGCTCTGAACTGTGGATGGTTGGGCACTTTAAGAGCAGAAGACCATCTAAGCTGCTGAATCCCCCAGCTGCCCGGGAGGGAGAGGGAGGGCCCTTTGCATCAAAAGGGACACCAGAAGCCCAGGACAGCTGCTGGGGATGAGTTTTACCCGAGAGCGCAGCTGTCTGGGGTCTGCCTTGCAGAGCGAGTCAGCCCTGGGGACTGGTACAAAAGGGGCTTTCAGTCACAATGCCTCCAAGAAGAGGCAGGAGACAAAGTAGAAGGGGTAGGGAGGACTTCGTCTCCTTCTCCCCCCATGTCAGCACGGGTGTACAGCCTCTGCCAGAGCCTGTGTCCCCTTCCCTGTCATCTCCAACCTCCTCCATCGCCATGACTCGAGGTTGTCCTGGGTTGCTCTTGCGCAGGACCCCATTTCAGGGCACTCCTCCCCATGGCCCACAACACCCACCCTGGGGTGATGCTGGGTGGGTGGATGGCATCTCTCCTTGTCGCTGGTGTAAACCCATGGAGGAGTTTTGGGGAGGCTGCATGGGGACTCTCAGGGAGCCCCATGGATGGGTGCAGGCACGTTGATGGTGCTTACCAGCTCCACTGCAGCTCTGGTCCCACCACAATCCCCCAAGTGAAAACGTTGGCTCCCTGATGCCTGCAGCAGAGACAACACGTGGTGCGAACTCCTGCTCCCTCTTGCTGCTCCCATGGTTTGGGGCACCCAAGAGATACTCCCATGGCACTGGACACCCCTCGATCCCGTTGCTCGGTGGCTCTGTGGTGCAAACAACTGAGCCAGGGGATGCAGGCAGCTGCCTCCAGCTGCCCTCATCCCTGTGCTGGCACTTGCCTTCCCCCAGCTGCCGGCGCTCAGCTGCCTTCCCATTAACCCCCCGTCCCGCTGCCAAAGGTATGCAGGAGAGCGTGTTGTGCAGGAAGAGGCCGGTCGGAGGAGAAGGGCAGTCGCCAAGAGCTCGGTAGTTCAGAGCAAACCACAAAGGAAAGGAGTAATTACAGCGCTGAACTTCGTTAGAGCGGCACGGCTGGTGGCGTGGGCTGAGCCCGCTCCGGAGCCGCGGTTCTCAAGGTGGGAGGAGGGCAGGAGGTGTCGTCGTGGGGCAGAAGAGCAAGAAATATTCCTTCCCATCCCTGTTCTTCTCTGAGTCCTTCTCACGCTCTCCTGCACTCCCCGGGAAGCATTGATTGCACTTCTGCGGGTTTAACGTTGAGTTGGGCCACTGATGATGGGGAGGTGGGACGTGGGTGCGCATCATCACGGGTGCGATGTAGCACTGCACCAGCATCCTGGGCAAAGCTGGACTTCGTGTCTCCAAAGTGGCCGGTGCTCCCCAGCTGGGACAAGGGGATGGGATGGGAGGAGATGGGATGGGATGGGATGGGATGGGATGACCAGGCAAAGTGGATCGCTGTAGTCAGAGTCATCCAGAGAAATCTGAGCAGGGTTGTGCCGTGGGTGTAGGCAAGGGGACAATATGCAAAGGGCAGAAAGAGGGACAAGCAATTAAAAATAAACATTTCAAAAATACAAAAAAGGTGAGGGGAAGTGCTGTTTCTGAACTCGCAGCCTCGGACGCTGCAGGAGTCTGACTTCACTGCATAGGACTTACCAAATCTTAATATCCAAATATGACCGCCCGTGGGTGGCGATAACCTCTCCCCAGCTCCTGCCATGGGCAGTGGTTCACTCCGGCCCTGGGGCGCTGGTCCAGGCTGGAGCCGGTGGCCGCGGCCGTTCCTCCCTTGTGCCGGCGGGGCAGGTCTGAGCGGGGTGCGAGGTGCCCGCGCCAGCACGGCCGGGGCTGGTTCCTCCCCGTAGCACCATGCTGCGGAGCCGGTGCGGTGGGAGGGGGCTGCGGTGGGTGGCTGTGCCCC
The DNA here is from genome assembly GCA_008711295.1 of Anarhynchus alexandrinus. Classification (NCBI taxonomy): domain Eukaryota; kingdom Metazoa; phylum Chordata; class Aves; order Charadriiformes; family Charadriidae; genus Anarhynchus; species Anarhynchus alexandrinus. The sequence goes on from VUYV01000152.1 coordinate 1,742,692, forward strand.
CTGGCTGCCGTCCCACTGCCTCCGCCTGGGTCCTGCTTCGGTGACCCTTGCTGGCTCGCTCAGCCCTCATCACCTCCTGCTTCTGACCCTCTTCTTCCTCCCTGGCTTCTTCAGGAGCAGCGGCTTTGCCTGGGATGTCCCCCACGGCCCTGGGCAGGGGTGCAGCCCCACCGGTCTCCTTTCCACTGTGGCTGAGCGAGGCTGCCCAGGAGGGGAAAGGGGAATCGTTGTGGGAGCAGCAATACTTCATCCAGAGATATCCACCAGCCCTTCGCAAAGGAGGGATCTTGAGGGCTGCTCCCGAGCTGGATGGGGGACGGGCGAATCCTTGGGGAGAGCCACATGGCATCCCTCGTGGTCAGTCTTGCTGCGTCCACTTCCACTGGTGCCTCCCGTCGCCGACGCTGGCGTTGTGCATGTGTGGTTGAATGTCTTGTTCTTCTGTTGTTCTTCATGCCTTGCAACCCGGTGGTGGTCAGGGGTGGGGAGGAAGACATCGTCTGGCCAGAAAAGTTAACGTTTTCCACTTCGGTTTAATACTTCGTCTCTGCTCCCCCTAAACCTGAACCTGTTTGTACTCGTGGTGAAGGCTCAGTTCTGGGATCTCAGGTGATGGATTAGAAGCAATCCCAGATGAGAAGTGAAAGCCAGTTTGATCTGATGATCCTTTTTGTCTCCACACAAGCTGCTGTAGTCACGTTGCCCAGGGCCCTGGGCAGGCTCTCCACCACAGCTCGGCTGCCGGCTCCTGCCCTTGCCCCGTTTTCTTGCTCTCAGCAACTGGTAGGGCCACACTTCTCCTCCCCCGTGGCCCTTTCTTGCAAAGGTGCTCTGGAGGTTGTTTAGATAAATCAAGGCAGGTACAATGAACAATGGGAACGTTCACCTAAACCAGGGACTTGGCCTTCCTCTGCAGTAGCCGTGTCCCACCATGGTGATGTGCAAAATGGTCTGAAGCATCTCTGAGCTTTTGGCTCTTTTGGAATCTTTGTCCCATCATTGCCTGATGCCACCCTTTGGGACAGCCACGCAGGGTGCCAGGCACCTCAGAAAAAGCCGCAGGGTCCCCTCTCTTATTTTGCTGTGGGACCAGCAGGATGGCATCAGGAGAGTGAAGCAATTCGATTTTTTCACTCTTTTTTCCAGCCTTGGGCCCCTATGGAAAGCCTTTTCTTTAGAACGTGCTGGTTTAGAGGCTCCCTTAGAGCTGAGCTAAAATTAAAAGAAAAAAAAGAAAAGAAAGACAACTTTCAGATCCACTGAGCTCCTTGCGAAGGCCATATCCGAAAACCAGGGACGCGTCGCTGTGTGCTGGGGATGCCGCGGTGGGGGCTGCAGCCTGGTGACCCCCCCCAACCAGCCTCAAGCCTTCGTCCTGCCACCCAGGGATGGAGAAGCGAAGCCACCCGAGCCTCGGGGCGACTTTTCTTCTGTGCTGTCCTGCACAGGGGACGCCGAGCGCGGAGCTGGGGGTTAGAGGGATTTGGATGACTGTTATCACGGTGACGTTCCCTCGATGAAGAGGCCAGGGCTGAGCGGAGACGCGGTGAGTAATCATTTCCAGCTCCCCGAGCTGCGCTGCAATTTAACTGTACAAAGAGATTAAAGCTGTAGGGAAACATTTCCTTAAAACCAGCTGACACGTTTGGGCTGGATTACGGGTAGTCTTTTTTTTTGTTGTTGTTATTATTTTTAACGGGAAAGCGCCTACAGCCCGAGATACCAAATGGAGGGGCTGAGTGGGAAACGCGGAGTCCCGCTCCATGCAGTCAGGTGCCAAAAATGAGATAATCTGGAAAAATGGAAACCTGCAGCGCCAGTGACTTGGAATGAAGGAGAGGGAGCGTGTGCGGGGGAGACGATCGCGTCCCATCGCGGAGATGCTGCCTGATCTGGGATGCCACGTGCATGGCCTCCTGCCTGCCTGGGGAGGGCAGCGGGGAGGGGTGGGGGTACTTTCTGCTTTCCCCCTCCCACCGTGTGCTCCTTTTGGGGTGTATTTTGGGCACCGAGAATGTCAGGAAGGATGCCAGGTGATGTAGATGTGATGGTACTCCTGCTGCACATCTTTGCCCCCCAGGAACGCTGTTCCCAAACTCATCACGTTGTGTTCAGCTCCGGTCACATTGGCATTCATGTGTCCTCTTCTTTGCGTCTGCGTGGGCACAGGTTATATGGGTGACATCCTGGTCCCACATGGGTGCTCCAGCCGGGCAGGGTACGCCGTGGGCAGCGAGCCTGCCTGTCCCCAGGCTCCAGCGCAGGCAGGAGACCTGGGGGCAATCACACGGAGAATTCATTTGCCCCGTTGGAAGTCCCTGAGGGCCCGTAGGAAAAGCAGTGATCTCCCCAGTGGAGATTCATTATGGGAAGGAATAGTTTCCCATAGGAAACATTACAGTTCCCACTTCCCTTCCCTGCCTCGCACCATTGGAGACCGGGAGAGGGCAGACCCATGGATGCTGAGTGGCAGAGCCCTCCTGGCACTGGGCTCACCGACCTGGCAGGTCTCTTCCATCGCCAGGTTGGGTGCGTGGGCTATGTTGTGCGTCAGTGCCGTTGCTTTGTGAACCTTGCAGGAAGCTCCTGAGGCTGAAGGTGTCTCTGTAGAGGTCAAAGCCTCCTCTTCCAGGCAGAAGGTGACCAACAGCACAGCCCCGGGAGTGTCGGCTCTCTGTGGGCTGGTGGGCTCCGTGCTGGTTGTGTTGGGGTGTGAGCCCCATGGCGCTGCGGGACCCTCCGTGCACGCAACCCGGGGCAGATGCCACCTCCCGGGCAGCCCCTGGGCAGAGAGGTGCCTTTGCTGTGCCAAGAACTGCAGGTGAGCGCCCCTGCCCGCCCTTGGATCTGCATGCATATCAGCGACACTGGAAGGCGATGGGAGATGCAGCCCTGGCTGAGGGTGGCGTGTGTGAACCAGACCCAAGAGTTTCTCTGTTTATCTTGCGGTATCTGCGCGTCTGGAGCCCATGGCAGTCGTGCTAGGGAACGTGCTCCCCGCCCATCAACTCCTTTGGCATCTTCAAGCTTTCTCACATTTAGGTTAATCATCCTACGGGCTGATAAGGCAAATAAAATCCGTTATCTTGACCAAGATAAAACAAAGGGTTTGCTTTGATCTCCTGCAGTAAGGCCTGGCCGCTCGTTTTGTGACTTCTCTGCTGTCTGCTGGGGGAGGGAAGCGACGGCAGTGGTGATGAACCTTCTGTAGTTAAGAAATCATTCTCTTCCAAACTATTTCTAGACCTCTGTCGCCGCCTGAGATGTTTCTGTTGGCCAGTGGTTGACGGGACACCATAGGCTGGGTACGGTGCCAACTCTATAAACTGTATAAGAAGATTTGAGGAACTGAATTGAGATTATAGAGAGATAACTTTGTTTTGAGAAGATCAAACGTTGTTGCGAGCAAAAAAGATAACTTGACGGCAAGCCAGTTGTGTTCTTTACTCCTCCAGCAAACAAACAGGCGCACAGACGCGTTTGTGTTGTCCAAGATGCTGCGACGAAGCTGAAGTGAATGTGGCTATAAATGGAAGAAGCAGCTGGTCTTGGATCGCAGCCTGCGCTCAGACTTCTTTGGGCCCAATTTTTCTTACATCTGGTACAGGTTTTTGAGGAGGGACTTGGGGAGAGGGCTGCTTTCCTTCAAGTTAGTTGCATTTGGGCCATTCATTTCATTGGTCTTCTGAATGGATCTCTGCGTAGAAGTTCCCTGGATTTCTGTAGGGTCACACGCATAAATGTTTCACTCTCTTGAATTGTTTTGTTTTACTTGGCATGAAGGTAGGACCGGACATATTGAGAGACAAAGCTGGGCCGAAGGGTCTGGTCCAAAACATTTTGCAAACAACAAAACTTTGCAGATGTTTATGCATTTATGAAAAGCTAATAATTTTAACAAGCCATTTAAAGTTGCTGTGCCAGCTCAGGAGTGACAGCGTGAGGCTTTTCGGTGGCTTGGCTCCTCTTTGACTTGTATCATCTGCAGTTTCTTCTGTGTGAAAGCAGTGGGTTGGTTTTTGCATAGCAAAGGCAATTTGTACAACGGGGATGAAGAATGACTGAAACAAAGTGTCTTTCAACACCTTGAAGTTCAAAGATTGTTGATGCCCTAGTAAGTACGAGCATAACCTTGGATCTATGTTTAGCTTTTCAACCCAAGAGATGGTGTCCAGCTTACGGCTGAGTTGGGTGGACTTACCAGCCCCTGGGTGTTCTCTGAATTCTGGGTCTGCAGAGGCTTTCTGTGGCGCAGCTCTAGCGTGGTCCCTGGGGTCCAAAGATATTTACTGGGAGCTGAGCACCTACCTCCTTTTCTCTGTGTGTGAAGTCAACCTTTGTCCATCTTTGGACAAAGACCTTTGCAGGGAATGCTCCCAATGGATCCCTTGCACGTGGCTTCATCCATACATGCTGCACGGCGTTCACCCTGTCTTCCTTGAGCTAATCATGTCTGCCTTAGGCGGGTGTGAATTGTGTCCTCAAAGGGTTTACTTTTCTCTGCTGAATGTAAAGAGAGCCTATGCAATCAGTTCAGCTGGAGACGTCTCCATTTGGGCGAGACAGATTTTGCCCTCCTATATTATTTCCAGAGTCAAAGAGATGGAGGTGAAAAGGGATGTTGCAGCAGGACAGAACTGTGCAAGCCACTAATCCCTTGTTATCAATTGTGCTTGACAACCCCCCGGCAGACCTGGTCCCCTTGTGTCAGGTTGTTCTGCAAACAGGTTGCTGTGGACAATCGTTTACTTAAGCGCACGGGACAGACTGTCTTTGATGCTTATCGATAGTGCTTTAACTTTTTATGATGGCTGTGTCTTCTTTCCTCTCCCGCTGTGCACGGAGTGGGGCAGACATTCCTTCCCTCTCTCAAAGAAAAGCTCAGTTTGGGGAGATCTCAGGGAAAGAAGATTAGATGGGAATCCAAAAGGGTATGGTGCCTAAGAGGAGAGGGCAGTGATAAAAGTTAATGATACATAAGCTCTTGAAAGGAGCTTTCTCAGTTACAACTGTATGGTTGCTCACAAGTCTTCAATTGCAGGGCATTGCTCGCAGCTCCAGCGTGAAGGCACCTGGGGCATATTTCATGTGTGACGGGTAGATCTGAGGGACATCACAGGTATTGCCCGACCCAGCTTGGGCTGGAGCCCCTGCCTGTCTTTGCTTCCCCTGCACGTTGTGACTCTGGATGGGACTTTTTGTTTACTCTGCTTGTTGTTTGCTCTGATCTGGGAGGCTGTGCTGCTTTCTACTGATGCACCAAAGTGGTGGTGTCCTCTGAACCCTTCTCTGCAGTGCTGGTCCGTGGAAATACAGGATGAGTCCCTGGTTACAGTCTCTGAAGGTACGAATGCACAGGCCCATGCTCTTACAGCGTCGAGGTTGCTGTCCTCCATCGCACGCGTGACACACTCAGGGCGTTCGCTGGGAATTCGCTCCCATCTGTAATGGAAGTAAGCTCAGGGACCAAGAGCCAGAAGAACACTGAGAAGGTGACGAAAGGTTGGATGGCAGGAGAGCCTAATCAGGATCCTGCCTTTGCTCTTCACTTGCTCATTGTCCTGCGTGAATCCCTCTCCCCACTCCAGTTTCTCCTTTTGTAAGAGAAATGTGAATTTCTGGTGGTGAATGGTGAATGTGGCAGGATGCCTCAGGTTCAGTCCTTGCATCGAGTCCCTTCTTCTTTGAGGTTCAGCTGGTGATAAGGTCGCAGAGGTGCAGTGGGGTCGCGCAGGATGGGACAAGCTGCTCTGCCCAGCTTACTGGAGTGGCTCTACAAAGAGAGAGGTCCTCGGCTGTCCAGGAGGAGAGGCAGGGTATCAAATGGTTTCTGTATCAAAACCTTCTCCAGCCTAGAAGAAAGCTCTTCAGTGTGCTTTCTCCTAAATTTGAAAAACCTGTATTTTGGGGGAGGAAAAAGGATTTGGAAGGCAAAGTTTGGATGTGTGGGGAGCAGATGTGGGGATGGACGCTGCCTCCTGATTTATGAGCGATGGAGACTGCTGACGCTGAGGGAGGTGGAGCAGGCACTGGCGCGGGGTTTTTGGATGCTCTTTGCCTCATGTCCTCCTCCCCTGCTTCCATCTTGTGCAGATAGGAAGGAGAATGGAGATTACCTTGGAGTTGTCTAGATTTGTCCTGGGAAAAAGGAGTAGATCTGAGCAGCTTTTCTGATAAAGCATAATTGTTTAGACAAACTCTGGCTGAACCCACTTCCTCCTGCAGCCCAACGCGCAGATAAAGGGGGTGGAAGTGGGAGGCCAAGTTCACAGCCTGCTGAGGGCCTCCCTGGGGTCACACTGCCCCCAAGATCCCCTGTCCACCCATTGTGGTGGCCTTGGAGAAGACGAGAGGATGCAGTTGAGTGCTGAGGATGATGCACAGGCTTTAGGTGGTTCAGTGCTCTGAAATGCAGGGGAGACCTCGATAACGCAGCACATCAGCGCTGGGAGCAGAGAGACGCGGGTGGTCCTGGAGGGCAGCATTAGATCCATCATGGTTCATCTGCAGAGGATGGACCTCGGTTGCATGTTGCAATGTGGGATGTGGGAGGTGAATTTGCTCCAGCCGTTCTCTCTCCAAACCTGCTGGTCCTGGGCGTAGGGTGGCTGGGCAGAGTGGTGCCCTACAGATTCCTGTTTGGACTCCAAACAATGAGACAAGCAGTCCTTGGGTGGGCTGTGGCCACAGGAGAGGTGTTGCCATGCCCTGTGTGGCTCCTACTGAGCTCTCCAGAAGTCACACTGTGGAGTCAGATGAAATCTGAGATCCTGCCATAATGCTGATGTTCCTCCTACCGTCCCTCGGGGAAATGGTCCTCCTTGCCCTACTTTGTGTAGTAAATAAAAGTTTATTTACAGCCCAGGAACGCACGCCCTGAGGTTGGGAGGTGAAGGGCTCCTGTGCGGCCCTGAAGGAGCTCTGAGGTTTCTTCTGCTTCGGTGGCTTCAGTTCCTGGGCAGGAGCAGCTCTGTGGGTGGGAGCTTGGTGAAGCCTTTGCATGGGCCCTGGGGCTTGACTTTGTTCCCCTGTAGCAAGGCCACGTGTCCGTGCCTGAACCTGGAGAAGAGCAGCTGGGAGGAGATAACCAGTGCTCATGTGTGACACGTGGGGTGGAGCAGCCAGGGACAGCAGCGGGCGATGGGCTGCCATCTGTCCGCCTCCCGCTTTGGCCACCATCATCCAGCATCTCCGCAGAGCCCATATTTGCGTTTGAACCTGGGGGATTTGTTTTCTTTTCTTGTGTTGAGGCTGAAGGCAGTCCTGGTGTCATCACCAGCAGTGTACCCTGCTCTTCCTGCCTCAGGGCTCTCCATCGCCATCTGGCACGTCCCTGCCGTCCCCTCCCCAGCGACACCCGGGCACATCTCTGAAGCTCAGACAGTGCAGTAAAACCAGCTCCGTATTTAAACCCCTGTTTGGTTAGTGAGGAAAGCAGCGAGGAGCACGGGTTAGGAAGGAGAGGAGCAGAGGCAGGAGACACGAGAGGAGAACCTGGCTCTGCTGCCCTCCTGCTGCCATGGCTCCTTCTCCTCCGTGAAGCTGTTGTGGTGAAGCATCACCTCTCTCCTCTTCCTGGCTGCTCCTGCTGGGCACGGGCTCTGACCAAAAGTCTTCAGTCTTGGTCCTGCTCTGCCCACAACCCCCTGGGCAGCGCGGCCAGGGTCCTCCTCTCTGGAGAAGAATCTCTCTGGGATGCTGCACAGGGCTGGACCCTTCCTCTGCACGGGTGGCCTCGGGCAGGGGGAGAAAGGACGGGGCTGAGCGGTGACTGCTCCGTGGTGAAGGGTGACATGGGGACGGGGCTGAGCTCCGCTGACCCGGGTCTGTGGGGTTTCCAGCTCTGCCCTGGCACGGCCCGAAATTGTTCTGCGGAGCTTCAGGGAATGAGCATTTGGCTTCTCCTCCGCTCGGAGGAGCGGGAAGGGTCTCTTTGGAGTTATTTCAGCCCATTTGTGGGACAGACTGTCTATGGGACGGTCGTTTGAAGAGCGAGCGAACCAAAGCCATCATTTGGGCTCCACGGAGAGAGCAAAGCTGGGAAAGCCTCAAATCGCGGGCTGCAGAGACGAGGGGGGACGTGGCTGTGGCTTTCTGCTGGGGACCAGCGCAGCGTCCCTTGGGAGGGACACAGAGAACATTGTTTTGAGTTTCTGCTTTTCCTTCTTGTTTTTTAGACATGCAGAATTAATTTTTCTCTTCTGTTGCCTGCGGCAATATTTATTTTACTGCTCTGCAGCAGTGTGGGGACTGGATAGGTTTCGCAAACTGAATTTTCCCTGGACAAAGCCCCTCCTCTGATTTCGCACTTCCAGCTGCCGGGCTTGGTTTTAAAACAGCTTGAGCCAGGGCTGAAAATATTTGAAGGGCAGAGCAGTGCCTCGCAGGAAATGGCTTAAGCTTCCTGCTCCCGAGATGGTGCGAGTGTTAAAACAGAGCCGGGGAAATATTAGACATCCCACATCCGGCACGGCAGAGGGGAGCGACCCTGGGGAGATGTGATGGAAAGCCGGTCCCCCCCGCACCGCTGCCGGTGCCCTCCCCGGCCCCCCGCAGCCCCGGCTTTGTAGGGGGGGAAAAAAATGGGCAAATTGTTTCCTGCTCCACTGGGCTTTGCTGTGTTTTGGGTTTGTGGGAAATGTGTAGGGGAGAGCTGGTCAAAGGTTGGGGGGCAAAGTGTCAGCGGAGTGAATTTCCAGCAGAAAATGAGAGTTGGGAAAGCACTGCTTTGGATGAAATGGATGCTGCCGGTTTATCCGCCACCTTCCAGCCCGGAGTGAGAGGCGAAAGTCTCAAATAGATGATGAGGATCTGCGTTGGTCCCTTTTGTTTGGGGCTGGAGCGGGATCTTCCGCATCTGTCAGCGGAAACCACGTTGAGTTATTGGCTTAATCAGAGGCAACTTAATTCTTCCAGCCCATTTAATTCCCTTCTTCGTGCTGGCTGAGCACCATCTACCTGGCCAGGCAGGGAATAGCAGCTGGCTGGATGTCCGTCCAGGACAGAGATGCACAAGGGTAGAAGAGAAATGAGGGTATTTGTGCGCAGAGAGCCTGGGGAAGGGCAGGCGGCGAGGAGGGGAGGGCAGCGGGTCTGCGGAGCAGGGTGGTGGTGGTCCTCGCCGGAGCTTCTCTGATGGGCGTCGCATCTTCAGGTGTAATTCAGCTCAGTGAACTTACAGGATTACTGCCCCGTTATGGAAAGCTTCTCCAAATCCCAGTTTGTTGGCTTGGAGCATGGAGGTTTAGGTAATTTTATTCCCAATGTTATCAGTTGGCTAAAAAATACCTACGCCAGGTGGCGGGGAGCCCGCAGCCGCAGCGGAGGGTAGAGGTGGGAGCTGCAGGCAGAGCAGGCGGGGTATGGTTCTCTGCACCACCTTGGGCTGGTCTGAGCTCACTCGCACTGACTTCCTCCTAACAGTCACCGAGAATCATAAAACTGCTCATAATGGAAGGAAAATTAGACCTGTTACGCCCGTGCTGGGACCTGAGTCGCTTTGGGAGGTGGCGTTCCAGCTCCCGGAGCAGAAGCGGAGCGGGTGGGTGCCCTCTGGGGCGGCTCTCCCATGCGCGGAGCGTTACGCTGTGCTCCGAGCATCCTCCTCCCTGCCTTTCCTCCTTGACCCCTTCTTCTCCTGCGGCGTTTCGCGTGGGGCGGTGGGAGCGCTGGCTGCCCCGCGGGAGCGAGGATGGGGACGGGGTAGGTACCACCCTCAGCGAGCGGCTCCGTGCCTGGGGAGGTCGGGGATGCCGATTGCTGCTGCTCGCCTGTCACCGTGGCACATAACCCCACTAAACCCTGAGCCGCACAGCCCTCGGGGCTGGGGATTTGGCCAGGCACGCACTGTTTGTTTTCCCAGGTTTTTCCATGGGGCGCTTTTCCCCGGGAAAGCTTTGGCCGGCAAACTCGGGGGAGGGAAAGATGAGGCTGATTTAAATCCCAGAAGTAGTTACAGCTGGCCGAAAGCTGTGCAGACAGCCCTGTCCTACATCAGCGGTGCCCACTGCTCTTGCACAACGTTCCGGGGCTGGTCGAAGCTCGGGGGGTGCGATCCAGCCCTGGTCCTGGTCCATTGCTTGGTGCAGGCAGGGCTGTGGGGGGCGGGAGCGGAGGGGTGGGCTGGATGGGCTGCGTTGGGGCCGCAGGGGCAGATGCTGTGGCTGTTTTGGGGTAGAAATACAGTTATTTGCCTCGGAGCAATCCTTTTTTGCCTACGTGGCTGCAACACTGCGCAGGGATCAGGAGGGTGGTCACACAGAATGGAGGGGGGGGGGTGAAAAGGCTTTGCTGTCCCAAATGGTGCTGGGTGGAAGCCCGCTGCTGCCCTGCTCGCCCCGTCCCGCAGCAAAACCCCACAGATGGGGTCGGTGAAGCGGTCACGCACGCAGCATCCCCGGGGTTCCAGGAGGGCGGGTGGTGGTAGTGGTGGTGGGGAATTCATCGGAAAAGGAAACATCCTTCCACAGAAGTGTCCTGGAGCCCTTCAGGCGATGCGGTGTCCCCGGCTTCTGCTGAGCAGCTGTGGCGAAAACGTGGCTCGGCAGGAAGGAGCGAATGCCGCTGTGTAAATCGCCACGCGGTTGATGTATTTTTCTTCTTCTGACCCCCGGGGTCCCCCTCCCAGCCCTCCCCTCCCCGCGCGGGACGTGCCCTCCTTCCCACGGCTCCCGCAGAGGGGCGCGGAGCCGCGGGGGCTGCAGCGGTGGGAGAGGCATGGAAAGGTTTGGGAAGAGGTTGGGAAACGGCTCACTGAAAGGCTGCGCGCGGGGCAGAGGGCAGCGCTCGTCTCGCCGGACCGCAGGTCCGTAGGGAGGCCAAAGTTGAATCTTAGAATTGCTGAGGTTGGAAGGGACCTTTAAGATCACCAAGCCCAACCATTAACCTACCCTGACAAAACCGCTTCTAAACCATGTCCCCAAGTACCACGTCCACCCTTTTTTTAAACACCTCCAGGGATGGCGAATCCACCCCCTCCCTGGGCAGCCTGTTCCAATGTTTAATAACCCTTTCAGTGAAAAAATGTTTCCTAATATCCAATCTGAACCTCATCTGACATAACTTGAACCCATTTCCTCTCGTCTTATCACTTGTCACCAGGGAGAAGAGGTCAGCCCCCACCTCTTTACCACCTCATTTCAGGTAATTGTAGAGAGTGATAAGGTCTCCCCTCAGCCTCCTCTTCTCCAGGCTGAACACCCCCAGTTCCCTCAGTCGTTCCTCATAAGACTTGTCCTCCAGACCCCTCACCAGCTTTGTAGCCCTTCTCTGGACACACTCCAACACCTCAATGTCCTTCTTGTAGTGAGGGGCCCAAAACTGAACGCAGTACTCGAGGTGGGGCCTCACCAGTGCCGGGTACAGGGGGATGATCACTTCCCCAGTCCTGCTCGCCCCACTATTCCTGATACAGGCCAGGATGCTGTTGGCCTTCTTGGCCACCTGGGCACACTGCCGGCTCGGCTTGTCTGAAATCTGAAATGAATGGGCAATTTGGGGCCCAAGGAGGGAATTTCAGCAAGTCTCTGTGAGACCCTGTGATCCTGGTGCTGTGAGATGAGATGGGATGGGATGGGACGGGGAGCACAGGGACATCCATCCTGCGTTGGGTAGAGTGGGGCTGTGCTGGACCTGCCCGCGGCCCCCGAGGGCTGAACCCCACAGCCAGCCCTTGCCCTTGCCTTTGCGAACACTGAGAGCGCTTGGCTTGGCCAAGCTGCCAGAAGTTGGTGCTCCTCGGTCCTCAAACACAAAACCTGTGAGCTGAAAAGAGAAGAAATGGGTATTTTCGTGCCTTGACTTTGCATTCCTGTTTCTCGTGCCTTAGGCTTTGCCTATTTCCTCGTCCTGGCAACTTGGGAGGGCTGTTAAATTGGTTATTTGAAGGATGCTTTCCAGAACCGCGTGGTCTGTGTGCTGGGGCTTTAGGAAGAGTCTGGTGGGACGTGGCTGCTGGTCCCTGTTCACCAGGGTGAAGGAGGGGTGCTGAGCTGTGGGGTTTTTGACTCCTCTGGTAGACACAGCAATACATGATGTGTAACCTCTCTCCTACTCACAGGGACCCCTTGCTGGAGCCCAGGTGCTTCATGCATTGTTTGGGTGGAGGTCTTGTCAGCAAATGAGTTACCAGGGCCATAAAAGACCGCAGGAGCATTGTGGTGGCTTCTTCTCCCCGCCCTTCTCTACAATGGGGTTGTTTCCTAAAATTCCCTCCCCTCGTGTGATGGAGCTGACTTATAGTGGGGATTGGAGGAGCTGAAGTTGTCCAGTATCCTGGCAGGACTTGGCTTTCCTTGAGCAGAAGGCTTTCCCTTGGTGAGGTTGGAGGCACAGCTGGTTTCCCCGTTGCTTTTTGGCTGAAAAATAAGTTTGCACTCCAGCCCTTGCTTGAATGATCCCAAATTCTGGGTGCAGGGTCTGTTCTTGGAGCCCTCAGTGATGTTTTTTTTCCAGGACCAAAAATGTGACTGATGGTTGGTGCCCCAAGAGTGCCTTGGTGCTGCGGGGACATGCTGAGGTCAGCAGCTTTCTCCGCTCTCGGCTGCGAGAGGGTGTCAGAAATGAGAGCTATATCCTGCAGAACTGAAAACCTCAAACCTAACGGGGCCTGTGACCTTTAAGAGGCTGAGAGCGTCGCAGAGCAAAGCCGCTGCCTTTATCTGCAGATCTCAGCCCGGGGAGGCGGGCGGCTGAGCGGCGCTTGGGTTGCTGTGGGGCTGTTATGGTTTCGTGGGGTGATGGGGCTCAGCTCGGCAGGCGCTCTGTGCTGGCTGTGTTGGGACGAGGGTTTGGGAAGCTGGTGGGGAGCGTGGCGCCCGGTGCATCGGACCCAGGGACACGTGTTTCTGTGGGTCAGCGGGTGCTGCCTCCCCTCCTCGGGTACTCATGGTGGACCTTGTGGGACTTGCAGTCTGGAGCATCCCCTAGTCATGTTCTCCAGTCCTTGTAGGAAATGGAGACAAGGATGGGGGGACTCTTGGTGTCCTGCAGCTTTGTGTCCAGAGGAGTTGCTCTGAATGCATCCCGTGAAAGGATCTCCTTCCACTGGACCAGAAAGTATGATCTGCTGTTACCATGTTAGGTCTGTGGGTGCCGTAAAGCTAGGGATTAGGACTAACGGAGCCAAACAGGAACAAATGAACCCCAAAATCAAAACACGTACCAAGCGTGCATGGTAGGTCTGAAGAAATGTTTCTTTTATTCACACCTAGAGCCAAGCTCTGCTTTCTTAGAGGTGACTGTCTCCCCAGCAGCTCTTGTGATGGTTCCTGATGGTCCATTGAGAACTTAATGCAGCAGCAGCGACTAATTTGGGTGTCTCCACTTCCCCAGTGAATGCAACCCTCTGCCTTCCTGGCCTCTGTCACACGTATGTGGACATCGTGCTCTTGGCCCTGAGCACTGGTCTCACTCTACGTACATGTAATGCTGCGTAGGGTGGAGTGGTGGTGGTGGTGACACCTGGGTGCAGGTGCTGGGTGCTTCGTTCCCTGCTTGGTATGATTGTGGTGCAGGTCTGACCATAGACATCTCTCAAATATTGGTGTTTCTATATATATACTGAAATCTCTTGGGGAGCGTTAGAGCCTAATTGGAATTAGGTGCCTAAACACCTTTTAGGATGTATATCTCAGCTCTTCTGTGTCTCTGAACGCAGTACTGCCCCATCACCCTGATGCTGGAAGAGCATCATAAACCCAAGACACGTGCTGTCATGGGGAGTGCGGTGATGGGAGTAGCTGGGGTGAGGGAGGAGGGGGTTGGATACCATACTGGGGGCCTGGGAGCACTGGTGAAGATGGATGGCATTATTGGTCTTCAGGGTCTGTCTTGGTGTTGGAGTGATACTGGATGGAGATGCCCAGCATGAGCGTTTTGGACCTGGGGTAGAAGCTTGCATTGCACATCCAACACCATTGGTGGCTGCTCCCAAAACCCAGCTGTCCTTCAGCAGAGCTTGGCTTGCCACAGCTTGCCCAAGTCCTGCTGCTGCCGGGAGCACGCCGGGGCCGGGCCAGGCACGTCCCCTCACCGTGTGCACGTGGGCAGGGGCAGAAACACCACAGCCTTTTCCAGGAGAGGACCATACCTCTCCCCAGCCGGTCGTGCACAGACTGTGGGCCACCACGCACTTGTTCCCCTGGGATGCTGCTTTTAACACCTCTAGGTATAAACAGAGGGACTTGGAAATATTGGTGTGGCTTCTTTCATGTCATGATGGAGCCCATGGCAGGCGGACCTCGTGTTACAACTTAGCGTGGACGACTTGATAGCTGATTTGCTGTAGACACCTTCTGTAGTCAGTAGGAAGAGAGGTGTTTCTCCAAATAGGAGGTTAAAACATCCCAGCTCCACGTCTGCCACCCCACCTTTCCTCTCTCTCTCTCTCTCTCCAACAATTAGGCAGCTTGAATCCATCCAGCCCTTCATCCAAACTCCTCCTTGAGCTACAGGATGTCCTGTGAGATTACTGAGCGCTTGAATGAGGGGTTTTCTTCGCTTGGCGGAGGCTGAGCAGACCCCAGAGGGCTCCCGTGCCGGGGGAAGAGCCCGTTGCCAAGTCGTAGGAGGAATTCCCACGTTCCCGTTCCTTCCCGCTGGCTGCCAAACGCTCGTCCTGTCCGCGAAAGCTGATGTATTGGGTTGGATTTAACCTTTGCTCAAATAAGTGAATAACGGAGATCTTTTACTTTTGGTTTCTGGGTGTAAATTCACGATGCAGCGATGGTTTTGTATGCGCAACGCGATTCTGCAGTGGGAAAAGCTGGAGGAGACACAGAGAGAGACTTCACTTGGGTGAAGCCCTTTGTCGCGGGGACTTTCCGGGAGCCTGCGGAGAGATTACCCTTCCTTCCTGCTCTAAGGAACCCCCAAACTGGGCTTTGAGTCTCAGCCAGACCTTACCGTTTCGGCAGAAACAAAAAGGCAGCCGCGTGGGATTTCTCAAGCCTGCGGTCGCTGCGGGTCCTGCCCGGACACACGGACACGCACGCGCTCCCACGCTTTCCCTGCCGGCAGCAAGCGTGTCCGTCTCCAGCAGTGGGGAGCGACGGAGTTTCAGGGAGGGGAAATGCTCTTTTTTTTTGTTGCTTCTTTTCACGCCTCTGTCAGAAGGCACAACTCGCACTATTTTTTTCTGCCCTGGACCCTCGTTTCACTCTCCGCTTTGTCTCACGTGGTATGAGCCCTGGTGACACCGGTGCTAGCGATTGCCACCAGTCACGTAATCGGCAGCACCCGGTGCTGTCAAAGTGGTGTGCGAACCACAGCCTATGTGGTTAAGTATGGAGATAACCTGAGAATGACCCAAACTTCAGCTTCAAGCTCCCAGACCTGGGCAAAGGAGGAAAGAGAAAACCAGCAGGTCCTGGGACTGCCTGAATTCATTTTTGGAGGACATCAGCCATGGCCCCACGTGCGAGATCAGCAGGAAGGGTGCAGAGAAGAGAGGTCCCTGAAATCCCGTGGTGAGGTTTTTGGGCCTCTTGTGGTTCTGCCACGCTGAAGATGCCCCAGCAAATTCCCCCCTGATTTGGACCTCAGGTTCAGCCCCTCCACGCACACAAAGCCACAGTCGCCGCATACAAAGCCACAGAGAGACTTCGCCACAAATGCTGCTCTGTGGCCGCTCGGCACAGCGAGGTGCTCACCCTCCTCCAGCCAGCGTTGAGTTGCGTCATGCTGGAGGTGGCCAGGCCATCAGTCTCAGCTCCGCTTGCCATGAGCAGATGCGCCCCATTGCCTTGCACCCCGCTGAGGGCCAGGAGAAGCGGCCCCGATGGAGATCAGCTGTACGGCAGGGCAGTGCGTGACCTCCCAAAAGTTGGAACGACCCCGTCTCCAACGTGATGGGATTTGGTTCTAATTAAACGGACGCCCACGTAGGTGACCCCGGGGTGCTCCTCCCGGCAGGCGGCCCACATGGGTGGGGAGAAGCTGCTGATGGAGCGAGGCGCTTGGTTTGGGGGGGGGGGGGGTTGGGGGGGGGGGGGGTTTGCTTGGGAGTGGGTTTGGAGTGGGACCCCGGGGAAGCAGCACGGAGAGGTGGAAGAGGAACGTTCGCTGTTCCTGTGCCAGCAATTGCCCCTGGAGCTGAGGCTCTGGGGGAGCAGCAGAGGCAGGGGCAAAACTGACTTCTTTTTATTTGCTGTGGACACATAGAAATCAGAGGCTTGTGACCCACCGCAGCACAGGAATCGGAGTAATTGCCCCCAAAACAACCAGCTGTTGATTATAAGTGCAGCCCATGGCATTGCAGCCAGCCCAGGGGTTATGACCGGTGCCGTAACCCCACGGGCTTTTTCTTTTTCTTTTTCTTTTTTTTTTTGGCATATCTGTGTAAATCTCCGCTCTCCCATTAGCGCCTGCCCTCAGCACTCCCTGAAAATTGCCCAAAAATTCCATCTTGGTGCAATTTAGGATACGCTCCAGCCTGCCCCGAGAACATCTGGTATCTGTGCGTCGGGTGATATTAATCACAGCGTGAACGTGGCCAAGCGTTAAACGGCAGAGCCCTCCCACCTCCCCCCCTGCAAATGAAGGTTGTTTCAATGTTCCAGCAATAAAATTAACCTCGCAGCCCGGGCAGGCGGTGATCTGGCAGGAACAACTGCTGTGTGGGATGAAGGGATGAAGAATGCTCTTAAACGGGCCAAGAAACCATGTGGTCCTACGACTTTCTGAAATCCCTGCGGTGTTTGAAGCTATTTTCTGGTCCTCCCCGTCTTCGGCATCCACGGCCGTTCCCGCTGCGGCTGCGGCTGCTCCCTCTCTCCCGGTATTCCGAGAGCTGAGGCTGGTGTTGTTTTGGGTGTAAATGCTGCTCCTTGTCTCCGGGAAGGTAAACAGCCCTCCCTCGCCCCGCTTTGCCGTAGAGATATCAAAGTGCTTCGCGAAGGGGGAGAGATGATGTTTCTGTTTGGCGGATGGAGGAGCGGAGTTACAGAGGCTGCCGAGAAATGCGTGTGAATCTGCTCGCGCCGAGGGTGTTTGTGTTTTTGCTCCGGGTCACTTAGTGGCTTCCTTTAATGTCGGGCAAGGAGCAGATCGGACTGGCACAGGCAGTATTTTTGTTCTCCTTTTTCCCCGGGTGACCGCACGCCAGACAGTGAGCAAACCCCCCCCCATCAGCACCGTGCCGCTCGGGTTGCCCCCAGAGGAGAGCCTGGCTCAGATTTGTCCCGAGCTCCCCACTTTGTGGCTGAGTTTGGAGGGAAAAAATAAATAAATAAACCAACAAATAAAAAGGACAGAAAAAAAAATCAAAACTATGTCTCGAGTGCAGTTGGCGCCTTAACCACCGAGGCTGCCGCGCTTTCAAGGGAGGCAGCCCCAGCGCTGCTGCATGGGAGGGACGGGAGGGGGGGATCACTCTTGTGTGGTGCCTTTGATGTTGGAGGCTTTTACCCGCGTTACCCGGGGAGAAACTCGAGCGCTTTTCATGTCTGGTGGTGAGGGAAGGCAGAAAGCCAGGAGGAATTTGCTTTGCGAGACCTTTACGAAGGGGAATTGAGCAAAACTTTTCAGAAGTTGGGGGGGGAGACGCGCTGAAGTAGGTGCTGAAGCATCCTTGGCTCTCGCAGGCGGACGCCGGGCAGCGTGCGTTGTCCTCCTCGGGGCTCCTTGGCTGAGTAAGTCTCTCCGCCTGAGCTCTCCCCACCCTCGGGGAATAGAAAGCGGTGGCGAGGGCTGCGCTGGGGTCTCCAGAGGGGAGTCGCGGGGCGGGCAAGCTGGAGGCTGGCCAGGCGATGAGTGCGAGGGAGGTCGAAGGGTAAGGAGGGGAAAAATAGAGCGGTGACTTAGCGAGGGGAAAATAGCAGGGGCGTGATGCAGGCATGGGAACGCTTTGTCAGGGCCTGTGCTAAGGGAGGAGGCAGAGGCAGCTGTGCCGCCCGCTCGGGTTCGCCGTGGGATGGGGACGTGTGGGGCTGTGTCTCGGGGCTGGAGCAGGCGGGGATTGGGAGAAGGGAGATACAGCAGCTGGTGTCGGGTCCTGGGGGTGAAACGGGGCGGCAGCGACCCTGCTGCGGTCCAGGCGATGGGGGGTCCCCTGGGCTGTGAGCTCCCAGCGGGCTGGAACCGTGCCGTGGACAGGCTGCCCTCGCCCAGCTCCCGCTGCCCCGCAGTGAAAAGGGACCCTGGTCGCTGGCGATGCCAGGCAAGGGTGAGCGCTGCCTGTGAAAGGGTCCCTACTGAATTTGGGAGCCCCTGCCCCAGCCAGAGGGGCCAGCTGCGGTTGTCTGCCTCTGCGCAGGCAGTGGGAAGGGGCTGCTGCCGCCTCGCCTGCCCGCAGGCTGTATCGGCCGCGTTGGAGATGCTCTTGCGTTATTTCCCCTGGGGAGACACCTTTCTGTAGCATCATGGGGAGCGTGTCTGGCGCCGCAATGGAGGGCTGACAGCCCGTGGTGGGCTCTCCTCGGTTTCTCCTCTGGAAGTTGGTTGTGGGGAAGAATGGATGGGGATGTTGGTTGGATGGGGAAGGAACCTCCTGGTGTTTGGTGGCCCCTTGTCCTGATGAGCGCTGGGGAAAACCCATCTCCGGACCATCCTTGGGAGCGCTGGTGGGTGGTGCGGGGCACCAGGCCAAGGAGGCGGGGGGGGGGGAATCCTCCTCCCCCCCGGCCCTTTTCCGTAGCTCCCAGTGCCCACGTGGGCAGCGGTCCCCAAAAGCATCCTCCTGCTCTCCCCTCCTCTCCCACCATCCACCCCCAAACCCGCCCTGCAGCCTGTGCCCCGGGGGGGGTGGGATGCGCTGCGGGGTGCGCTGGAGGCACCCGGAGCCCTGGGGACACCCCCCCCCCCCCCCCCCCCCCCCAAAAA
>VUYV01000152.1:1762298-1772522 GCA_008711295.1 Anarhynchus alexandrinus
TTCCCCCCTTTTCTTTCTTTTTTCCCCCCTTTTCTTTCTTTTTTTTTTTTCAATTTTAATGGCACCTCCTTATTCTTCTCTCGCTGTTTGCACAGTGATCACGGAAGATTGGGAATGCGTATGTTTAAGTGACACAGTGGGAACCCTCAGGACGTGCTACACGCGTGGGTTTTTCATGCGTGCCCTGGTCCTGCAGGGGCAGCCCAGGCCCTGTGCGGTGTGTGCCTGCAAAAATCACTCTTTCTTCCCGTGTACCCCGATGACCCGCTGTCACCCGGCACCTTTACACCCCCGGGAGGCAGCCGGGGAGGGGGTTTCCGCTCCTGCGCGGGCTGTGACGCGCTGGTCCTGCCCGCAGGCAGCCTCTGTGCGGGAAAGGCTTCGTGCCAGAGGATTTCAGCCCCTACTTTTTATATCCATCCCTGGTGTGACCACATTTCATTCAGGGAAGAAGCATCCGGGATGGATCAGGGCTGACGTATTCGGGGCCGTAACTATCTCCGGCTCTGCGAGGGCAGAGAGAGGCCAGGGGAGCAGCTGGGCTCCAACGGGGCCGATATTGCTGCCCGGTACCGCAGCTTTTGGCATACACTGAGCTGTCTATATAGGGGTTCTATAAGATTTTGTAGTTTAGGGCCAAAGGGCGCTTACGGAGCATTGTGTCTGCCCTTCCATAAATCACAGGTCACTCCATCTCACTCCCAAATCCCTCTTCAGAGCCACGGGCGTCCAGCCCTGCGTGAGCTGAGCAGCCGCATGCCCTGCACGGCTTTCAAGGGTGGTCTTATACGAACGCAGGGATCAGAGGAGCACAGGAACATCCGACTGTAGCACCAGGCAAGTCTGGGGTTAAATATCCCTTGGATTAAGCAAGTTGCTTAATTTTATTGAATTCCCGCTACCACGGATGCTGGGTGCGGCAGATGGAGCAGAGCGGTGGTGCGGCTCTAGGGTGGGAAGAGGTTTTACGGCGCTGTTGGGGATGTGCAGGCTGAGGGTCCTGCACTCTCAGGCACTAACGACTGTTGATGGGTTTGACTGAATTCCCCTGTGAGACGCGTGGGCCTGGGCCGGCGATGGGAGATTTGCATGTGCAGGTAACGCTCGATTGAGCTTTGGTTTTGAGATGAGTGCGGCTCAAGCACCCCCCTGTAAAAAAAAAACAAACAAACAAAAAAAAAACAAACCAAAAGGCAAGAATTGCGATTACATGCCAACTCCTAAGCACCATTGCCCCATCCAGGTGTGATTCCAGATTGTAGGATACGGCATCCAGGAGGAGTATGGCCATCCAGGGTGTGAGCCAGGCTTACAGCCCTGCTGTCTGGGCATCCTGAGTGCAGGTAAGGACGTGTTGGGATAGGAAAAAATATGTTTGGAGGACTGTGATAGCCCTGGGAGCTGTGACCCCTTCTATGCTTTTGTAGGTGCAGTCCAGGATTTTCCATGTTGAGAGCAAAATACCTGTGTGGCTGTGGGGCTTGTGGGTAGTTCGATGGTGGTGTATTGAATATGTTTGACCTCACAGCCATTAAGCGCGTATATTCTCCCTGGTATATGTTAGCCATAGCCTGAGGTATGCAGATGTGGCGGGGTCTAATGGCTTGGTGGCTAATAACCTGGCAGTGGCGGTTCCTGGACGCCTCTCCATGGGGAATCCAGACTTCCCCTCTCCGAGCACGGTGGAATTTTTATAGCCTGTGGTTTTAAATGCTGTGATTTCCGCATGACCGTGACGCCGCATGCAGCCCCGTCGAAGCTACGCTGGGGCTGGGCGAAACCCACGCTGGAGATGTGGATCCTTGGATAATGTGTCTGAGCTTCGCTCCGGTACGCGGGGAAGGCTGGGATGGGAAAGGGAAGGACACCTCCTCTGGGGGTACGCCAGCTGGGTGCTGTGCCTTTGAACACAACTGTACTTTATTTCATTTATCTCTGAAATTTGGTAGGCGCTTTGTGGAAAAGTGTACAGTAAAGCTTGCTTGTTTGTTGAAAACCAAACTGGACTGAAAGAGTTAACATTGAAAGTACAGCTCAGTGGCATCCTACAAGTGCCTGTCCAAAAATCCCATGGGGAGTGGGCACATGACGTTTCAAGGTAACAGGAGGGTATGGGGCCGTGGTGGTGGTGGGAAGGGGCCATGGCAGAGGGGCCGGGCTGGCAAACCCCATTTGCTGTAGGAGTGTAGCTGTCGGGGCCATGCTGTCACGCAGGGAGAGATGCGGCACGATGGGATGTGTGCCCGGGTGTCAGCTGGGAGACAAAGGCAAAGACGGTTTGTCTGCATCCATAGCGAGTGTGAGCACCGTCTGCTTCCCGGCAGCATCCCTGGCTTTGCTCCCTGAGGCCCCCGTCCTGGTCGCCGAGAGGCAGAGCTCTGCTGTTAACAGCCTGAAGCTCTCTGGCTCGTGTCAGCTCACCCTCATCATCCCGAGATGTGGTCCCCAAAATGCTGGCCAGTGTCGGGATGCTCATGGGTCCCTTCCCGTGCACCCTCATTGCCGTTGGTGATTGCTACGGCCGAGCATCGCCCGGTGGGAATTTGGCAGTGATGGTTTCTCCAGTTCCTGACAAATCACATGAGAGCCAATGCCGAGGTCTGGCCGCTCTGGGGGTGCTTTGGGGCCATCAGACCTTGCCAGCCGGAGTCGGCTGCATCCCCCCCTCCGTGTCCCACTGCAGGGATGCTGCCCGGGTCCAGCGGAAAGCGACCCGGCTCTCCCTTCTCACAAACTTGTGGAAAAGTGATTTCTATTCCTATTTTCTGGCCCCTTCCCAAACTGGGTTAACACTTGCTGCGGATGCAAAACTGGCTGGAGGGGCCGGGCCAAGCGGGGCTGTAAAAGCCACATTTTCTTTGGGAATCGGATTAAGGCCCCTTCTTCTGCGCCTGGGCGGATGCGGGTGACATGAAGTCTCTCTTTGTCCTGGATGGTATTTGTGGCTCAGCTGCAGCGGGTTAACCCTTTCTCGTCCCACACAATGCCGGTGATGAATGGCCCTTTGCTAAGCGACGGGGACCTTTTCCTCGGGCAGCTGTGGGTGGAGGGGGGGGCACTGCGGGCTGCGTCCTCCCCCTGCGCAGCAAAGCCTTGCTGCCCCGCGTTGGCATGCGTGTGGGACGGGGACCTGCCCTAACGCGGCTTTCTGCTGCCTTTCTTTGGCATTTTTTATCTCTTGTATCTCCCACATAAACTGGTGGAAGGGGAGATGCGCCTCGGTCCTGCACTGGGACCAGAGCCCTCTTGGTGGTGGGGCAGCTCCAGACTGCCTGGATGGCACAGAGGAACATGAGTGGGGCAGAGAGGGGACAAAAGTCACAGCTGGGCCAGCTGGCGAGAGCGGGAGAGCGGTTCCCGTGTCAGTGGCCTCCCTGGGGCAGCGGTACCCAGCCGGGCGCTGGCACTGGGTTGGGGACAGGAGCATCCTTTGGTCAGGAGAGCTGGAGGACTTCATTACTGGGCTGCAGCGGGGCAGTTGCAGGCAGAAAGTGCCCGTTTGGCTTCAGGGAAGCCCTTGGCTCTCTTGCCCAGGGTCTGAGGAGGCGGCTTGGTTTGGTACTTGGTGCTTGGCCCTAATCTGCCTGGGGACTGGTGGCTGTCCGCATCTTATGCCACACGCCCAGAGCTTGGGTCTGTTTCACCCTTTTTCCTCCGCTGCGCCGCGTTACTGCATCACCTTGGATTCATCCACATTGCTCTCAGCCTCGCCTCGGCTTATTTATTTATGTAAAAGCCACATGGCAGCAGGGGACTGTCCCTTTCTGGGGTCCCAGCAGGGCTGGCAGGGGTGCCCAGCGCCGGCTCCCTGCAGCGCGGGTGCTGGGCTGTTATCAGGGCGGCTCCTGATAAGAGCAGAGCAGGGATTTTCCTATGGAGGGTCCTGGACCGTGTCAAAGCGGCCCCAGGAGGAGGTCGCCGGGCCTCCTGGCAGCAGGGGGCTTGCAGACCACGGGTCTGAATTCTCCCCGCGCCCCCCTGTTAGGGTGCGATCGCCCCAGGAGTGATGGACGGGTGCCGCCGTCTCCCAGGTCTCACCCCAGGAGCAGATGGGGACCGAGTGGGACTTGCTCACCGCTGGGAGCTGTGGGGGGAAGCAATGCGTTTCCCTCCCACCCGTCCTCCTCCTCCCCCTCGTCCTCCTGACCTTTCCCCATCAAAATACAAGGCACTATTATTCCTAGAAAAGCACCTCCATCAGAGGAGACAGCTGGCGCTGGGAGCAGCTTGCTGGGGATGGGTTGCTATTAATTAAGCTGCAGGAGCCGGCCCGGCAGCTTGGCAGCTTGAATGGAGCTGGAGCAAAGGAGTTTTCCTTCTTTTCAAGGTTAGGGTGCCCTAAATTCTTTCTTCTTTACCTCCAAAGGGAATTTATAGGTTTAAAAGGGGAAGCACACAAAGGATGGAGAAAGGTGCTCTATGCGCAGCTTGCACAGCCGCGTATCCATCGCGTATCCATCGCGCTGCTGGCAATGAGCGTGTGTGCGCGAGGTCTGCGGGGACCCTTAGGACACCCCGGTACTCATTCTGCAGCTCGGTCCGTACTGGGTGGATGCCGTGACCCCTGGGGATGTCACTGCCAGGGCAGCGCTGGGGCATCCCCTTCCTCTGCCTGAGCATCTCCCCATCTGGAGAGGAGACGCCGCTTTGGGGCAAAATAGAGTTTAAACTCCTTGAACCAAGTTTGCTTGAGCTGTGGGGTCACCGGAATTTGTCACTCCATCCCATTCCCCCTCACAAAGGTGATTTATTTTACCAAACTCATCCTCGTCCCCTGCTGCTGAGTCCGCTTTGGCCGTGCTGCTGGTGGTGAGAGAAACGGGCAGCGGTGGAGAAGCGTTGGAGCCCTGTGAGGTGCCCCTTGGCATGCGAGACCCCCAGAGGGTCCGTCTGCCCCCCACCTCCTCCGCAGGGCAGGGTTGGTGGAGCAGGACTCGGCGATGCCGGCGGGGTGATGTGCAGAGGATTTTCCTTTACCTTTTCGAGGGTAATTTGTCCTTCGTGAGAGTCTGGCTGGGGATGCGCGGGGAGTCGATGGTGCCCGTGGGGAGGAAGGACGAGGGTTGCTCCTGCAGGAGAGGCGGCAGCCGAAGGAGCGAGGTGTGTTTGCTCCGGCAGGGCCGAGCTGGGCCATCTGCAGAGCTCTCCCGGTGACTCTTGAGCCGCAGTGTTTCGGTGCCAAGGCAGACCGGTCCCCGCGGAGCAAAACCTGTGCTCAGAGCTGCGGCGGTGGCGGGGGGGGGATTGCCTGGAAGATGCTGCATGTGCTTCGCTTTCATCCGAACCAGCACATCAGTGACCAGACCCCTGCAAGGGGTGGGGGTGTTGGGAGGAATTGAGGGTTTTTTTTCTTGCTTTTTCCAAATATTTGTGACCCTGGAATGGCTTCTTAGCAAAGCCCCATTCCCTTCTGGACAATGATGGATTGCTCAAGCACAGAGAGGAGCCGCCTGCCTTCCCCGCTCCAGGGAGCAGACGCCGCAGATCCTCTGCGGGAGAAACGTGCCGGAGGAAGGGGAGGCTGCTGCAGGGGCACTGCTGGGATGCAACACTGGGAAGCGAGGCACGGCCTCCCTGGGGAGTGGGATGTGACGCCGGGAAGCGAGGCACGGCCTCCCCGGGGAGCGGGTGACTCAACGCCGAGGACACGGTGCCAGCTGCGCGCGCTGGCCCATGGCGGCGCGTGAAACAATTCCTTCCATCCTTCCCTCCTGGAGAATAGGAGCGGGCTGGAGGTGTCCGGCTGGGGGAGCCCCTGGGTTTCGGTGCCGTGGGAGCAGGAACGGTCCCGGCACCGTGAGTTAACATGGGTTCGACAAAGCCACGGCTCAATGATGCTGGCTGGCTCTGCTGCCTGCTCCTGGCCAAGCCGTGGAGGTGGTCGGTCCCTGTGCTGGCTCAGGACATCCCTGCGCTGTGTGATGGAGTCTGCAGGGGCTCAAGATGCTCCCAGCAGCGCCTGCACCCCGTGGTACCCGCTGCTCCACGGCTGTGTCTGCCTAGGGAGGTCGAAGCCACTGAATAACTCCTTTTATGAAGGAACCGGTGTGGTACCTGCAGAGATGTCTCTCTGACGTGGGCTGCTCAGAGAAGCTTGAGGGGAAAAAAAAAAAAAGGCAGCATTATCTATAGATTTGGGAGTGCAGTACAGCCAGAAGGGAGAAATACCGTTGTTCTGTAGGGTCTTACCATTACGGACCTTCTGGAGAGTTACCCTGCACGGTCAGAAGGGACCGCGGACCTCCGGGACCTGCCGGAGCCCTTCCCAGGTGCTAACACCTGCAGACCCCAGCCGGGCTCTTAGAAAAGCGTTGGGGTTTGTTTGAGGTGTTCCTGGTAATGGGACATCCTTTCCGCTCCTGCTAAAAGTGCTGATGTCTCTTTCACTCTTTAAAAAATTAAATTTTGGTCTTGCGGTCTGCAAGCCCACGTCCTTTTCTTGGTCCTGCTGCCTTCCTGCTGGTGCTTCACCAGGGACTCTTGATGTGCTTTTCCTTCTGCTATTGATCTGAGATTATAAATACAGCTGGCAGGATTTCCAGCTCTCCGTCGAAGTCACTGGGGACTTGCAGGTGGTCAGCATTGCTGCACTATTGAAACAACAAAAAATGATTTACTAAGCCCTAACGCTGCACTTCCGACCGGGGATTAGCGCGATGCGGTACAAATGAGAAATGCCCCTTCGGTGTTCCTGCGAGAAAAGACATCCTCCTCGTGCTCCCCGCGTCCAAGGGGTTTGATGTTTTCTTGGGCAGCTTGGGGGGAAGCGTTTTTGTTGGCAGCCCTGCAGGTCCCCCTCGCAGGCGGACCGGTCCTGGTTAAGCTGTCTCCGTTTGCAGGTCTGGGTTATTCCTCCAGGCTGTGGTTGGAGCTGGAGCACGTGCTGGCCAAGGGCAGAGCATCGCCGGGCGTAGGGGACAGCCGCGGGGCTGGCGGGGCCGGGGAGCAGCCCCGCTGTGGGACAGTCTTCTGGTAAAAGACAGTGGTTGGGATTTTCCCCCAAAACTGAGGTACTATGGAAGCCGTCGCCGGTGAGCTGCTCCTCCCGCTGTGTCCCAGCCTTTCCTGAGCGTCAGCGCTGGACCACCCGTGGACCACCTTCTCCACGGAGCCCTACCAGCCCTGTGCTAACACTGGGGCTCGTCCCCACTGCCCTCTGTGGTGTGGCTGTGACATGGGGACCTGCTTTCACCTGCAAAGATGTCAGATAAAGCAGTACAGATAGAACCACATAAGGTGGGCAGGAACCTTATTATTTTGGATTAGTTGCGAGCCCAAGAACTGTTAGTTCAAATCCCTTGGATGACTTACAACAGCAAGAAGGTCTCGCTAGAACTGCTCCTAACTCTGATTGTAACTTTTTTAAAGAGAAGAACAATGACTTTGTGGTTTTAAAACTCTGAATGGGGGCTTGGGATCCAGTTGTTAGCTCTCTTGTAAGTTTTCTGCCCGACCCTGGGCAAACCACTCAATCCTTCTGCCGGTCATCTGCTCCGTAGGGGTAAGGCAATGTGCAGTGGGAGAACAAGTAACTGCAGGGCCCCGCTCTCCTTTCAGGAGCAGAGAGATGCTCCTGCAGTAACAAATCCCGGAGGTGGCTGTTTGTCACTCTGCGAGTGCCAACTCTGTGCAAACAGCCCCAAAGCCACCCGAGAGCCTGCAGGAGGACAAGCACGGTTAGCAGAGCCCGACGTCCTTATTTGCTTTGAGGCCAAGGGTGCCGCTTTGTTGTCCTTCTGAGCTGCTCGCTCCCCCACCTCAGGTCGTTTCTGGGAAGGATGAGATAGGAGTTAAAACAAAATATTTTCTAGGAATTAATCTAAAAAAACAACTTGCACGCAGAGTGAGCTGCCATCCTGCTTCACGGGTCTCTGCAGAGCTTCAGTGACCGAGGGGGGAACTTTTCTACAGGGTTTTTTTCCACTCGCAGGCAAGGCTAAAACGTGTCCACGTTAAAATTAACACCGAGGAAGGAGGTGAGGAAGGAGGTGTTGGTTCACGTGGCCGAGCACCCTGTGTTCACCCCTCTGCTGCCGGTCTTGCTTGGGGCAATCAAACCCTGCGCTGGATGCTTAACGCCTGCACAGCGTTACAGATGCGGTTGATTTAACGGCAGGGACATGAGGAGCGGAGCACATCTGCAAAGCCCACGTCCACCCGAGATCTCTCCCTTAATTCCCCGTGCGAGCCCGGCGGAGCTTTGCCAGAGCCAGGCCAACTGCTTTCCGCCTCTGCTCCGACCTTCTTCCAGCTAACGCAAGGCGGGAGTGAGTTGCAGCCAGACCCAGCTGCTACTCGGGCAAGCCCAGTTTGGCGTCTCGCGTCGGATTTTCCCGGAGATTAGGGAGATTAAAACACTAATGCCCATTGATAGGGGTTAAAGCTTTATTAAGTCATAAAAAGTGGTGTAATCCAGCAGAAAGCTACGCGCAGCTGCGGCGTAAGCAGGTTGAGGCTGGGTTTCCTGCCTGGGTGCTGGGGTGGAGGTTTCTCGGAAACTGGTAATTGTGGCACTTGCTGAAGTGGGGGGGACGGGACGTGAGTCTTACCCCCCCCCCCCCCCCTCTGAGCACCCATCGTTTCCAGGGCAGCCCACGGCAGCCTTGCTGGGCATAGCGGGAAGGGGGATGCTGCCAGGCTGGTGTGTGGTGGATGCGCCTGGTGGAGGAAGAGCCGCGGCTGCCGGCGGTCCGGAAGGGGAGAAGAAAGGTGACAGCCACCCGAGAGCCGTGGGTGACGAGGCAGGGCGGGGTTGGCTGCGGTTCTGGTGGCACAGGCGTCAGGGTTTGCCTTTGGAGCAGGAGTCTGATGGTGGTGGCTGGTGATGCCGGTAACAGGGTAAAAAGGATGGACAAGTGCTAGCCCCTGGCGTGGGGGCTGTGCATGGGAAACGGAGTCCTTTGGGTATTGAGGGCTGCAAATGTGCAAATCCTTCTTAACCCTTTTGTTGCCTGCAGGCCTTTCTCTGGGCGTGCGGATCTGAGAACTGCGGTGAACTGGGGGAAAAAATATCCCGGGATCATAGAACAGGTCAAAGTAACATGTTAGAACCAGTGGTCCATCTTGGGCACGGAGGGAGGGAGAGCCCCTTCTGCTCCTGGCACCACAGCCTGGGCGTTACTGGGCTCTGTGCCTGCTGCCCAGGGCTGACCAGCACCGAGGGGGCTTTGACCGGCGCTGGCACCCACCGGGACCTCACGCTGCCGGTGGGAGCAGGGCCGGTGGTGCAGCCCACCTGCCTGGCCCCATGCACAGCGCTGCATCCCTGCGCAGCACTGCATCCCTGCGCAGCGCTGCATCCCTGCTGGGGCCCTTCTTTCTGCTGGTAGGAGAGAGGTGGTGGTGAAGCTCTGGTAATCAAGATAGAAGGCAGGAAGGGCTTGTGGAGACAGACAATATCTTTATTCAGCTTAATTGACATGATTTTAAAAAGCAGGCGGGCTGGTGGGTGTGGGGGCGGATGTGAGGTGCAGCCCGGGGGTCTGCCAACAGCCGCAGGGCGAAGCGAGAGCCCACTCTCAGCGGCGTTTTAACACCCGCCGGAGAGGGGTTTCGGTCTCCGCTGGGAGAATTTCAGGATGCTCGAAAGTATAAGGCGAGTTTCAGCGCTGGCCAAGTGCCAAAAGGATGGGGACGTGCCCCCTTGTCCCTGTCCCTTCGTCCCCGGGGTCCGCCGCCTTTGTCCCAGCCGCGCTCATTCCCCGGGAGGGTCCCCAGCACCCACCCCCCCCCCCCCCCCCCCCGCCCCGCACCTCCTGAATGGGCACCGGGGCGGGGGGAAAGTGCTGCCCCCAAACCCTTCTCCCCCTTAAACCTCTACGAGCCCCCACCACCACCCCCGGCCCCGGCCAGGCTCGTAGCGGGTGGGGGATGGAAACCGCCCCGGGGCGAAACGAACTTCCCGGGAAAAGACTCCATCCCCCCCCGGGCCGGGCTGGGGGAGGAGGCAGGGTGATGGGGGGGGAGGAGGAGGAGGAGGAGGAGGAAGNNCGGTTCCCACGCAGGACCCCTGGTACCCGAGCGCGGGGGGGGGTGTGGGTTACCGGGGCAGCGGTACCCGGGGAGGGGAGGGGAGAGGGCAGGGGGGTGTCTCGCCCCCGGCCCGTCTCGCCCCTCCGCCCCACAAGAGGGGCCGTTGTTCGGCGGCCGCCTGGCCGCGATGCCGGCATTGTCCGGGGATGAATAGCGGCTGTGTCCGGGGGGGGGGAGGCACCTCCTGCGGGG
>VUYV01000152.1:1772598-1828085 GCA_008711295.1 Anarhynchus alexandrinus
AAAAAAAAAGGAAAAAAAGAAAAAAAAAAACAACCAACCAAACCAAACAAAACCCTAAACAAGAAAAAGGTGGTTTTTTGTTGTTTTTGTCACCCCCCAAAAGACAAAACAAAACCAACCCCAAAAACAAAACAGAGGGAAAAAACCAAAAGAAACACGAAAAAAATATAATAATAATTTAGGAAAAAAAAAAACCAACAGGATGTAAATCCCTCCTCGTTACTCCTGTGCCTCAGGGTGATGGCAGCCCTGACGCCGCTGGCTTGCTTTTTTTAATTAATTTATTTTTAATTGCTGTAGCTGCAGAAGTCAGTGATTCGGCGGGGCGTGGGAGGTCAGGCGTGGGGGTGGGACACGGCGGCTCCGGTCCCACGGGGCCGTGCCTGTGCCCAGGTGCCCTGCGTGGCTCCTGCAGCGCTTTTTTGGGCTAGCGGAGCTGGCGGAGCGTTGCCTGCCTCTTTGTTTGCAAAGCCCAGAGCTCTGCAGAGCTGAGAGGGGCTGGGAAGGGTCTCCGTGTCCCTCCTGCGCCGAACATCGTTGCCCAGGGTGGACGGGGGGTTGGGAGGGGGGTCCCCTCCCCTGACCCATGGGGGAATCAGCTTTTGGTGGGTCCTCTGACCCCCCTGGGCACGGGCACCTCGAGCCGCTGTGGGGAGGGAGGGCTGCGTGGGGCTGGTTGATGGAGTGGCTTTTGCTGGCGTTGGTGGGCAGGAGGGTTCCCCTGCGATGGGGTTGTCCCCAGTGAGGCAGGGCTGGTCTCGGGGTCCGCTCTCCCTCCACCTTCGGGGGAAACTGCTTGGGGCTGCGTGCCCGGAGACCTCCGCGTGCCCGAGGCTCGGAGCTCGGTTTGCAGGAGCGGAGCGGGTAAGACTTGGGGTTGTTTATGATCGTCTCCTTCCTTTTAAAACTTCTCTGGGCAGGCAGAAAGAGAACAGCGTAACAACTCCTTGCAGGTCTCTGTAAGTGGTTTAGAGCTGCTGCTGCTGCTGCCTCACGTGGTTGGAGAAATGAGGATGTACGACTGCTGGCCGCGCCGCAAAGGCTGGCACGTGTCTGGGCCGGGGAAGGCGGTGGTCAGCCTCACGCCGTACCTGCGGCACGCCGAGGTGGCACGGGGGCTCGCGCCAGAGCTCGCTGGCAGCGGTTTGCGAGCGCTCGAGGTTGTGTCCAAGCAGAGTTGGCACCAGGGTTTGACCTCTGGGATGAGCTCGCTGCGTCCCAGCCCAGAAATGCCCGTGACCGGAGCCTGCGGCAGCCGGAGGGTTAAGCCGGGAAGGGAAGCAGCGATGGGGAGCCCTGGAGCATCCATGTCTTGTAAATGAAAGGGCTCGCCAGGGGTGAGCAGCTGCAGGGGTGAGCAGCGCAGGGGTGAGCCGCAGAGGACCGTTTCCGGCGCGGGGAGGGGGAAGCGCGCAGCGAGCGAGCGGAAGCGCATACAGCGAGCGGGGATGGCTGGAGCTGCGCGCCGTGAGGTCTCGTGCCGGTGGCTCGGCGCCGTGGTCCTGCCTGGTCACCTACTGAAGCACATGGTCCTTCCTGGTCACCTACTGAAGCGCGCACTCCAGAGCGGGGATCGATGTTCCTTTTTTTGATCTCTGAAAATGGATTTATCCCCCTGCGTAAATAAAAGCCTTTGTGCCTGGAGCATCTTGCGTGCTCAGGAGGCACCTGGCCGCCTCTCTGACAGTTCTAGGGCGGGTTTGGTCTGATGAAGTGTAGTTAAGCATCCTCTGCTGTTTTTAGGTCGTGTTTGTTGGCAGCCGGGTGGAAACGCAAGCGGAGAAGGAAACGTAACTGGTTGGTAGGTGGGCCTGGGCTGGCGGCCAGCCTGAAACCATAGCCTGGTGCCCAGGGATGCGAGGGACGGGCTCCAGCTTGGGCCTGGCTGTGCCAGCTGTGCTGGGATGATTGCAATCAAATAATAGAAACATCCCTTAGTTACAGTTCGGTGCTGCAGGTCTGCGGCGGTGGCAGCGCAGCGCACCAGGCGGAGCCCCCTCCGGCACGCTGGCTGTCCCCAGTTTCGGACCGAGCCGTGCCTCGCGTTCCCTGGTACCCACTCATCCCTGTGGGGCCAGTGTGGATCCGCCGTGTTTGGCACCGGGGCATCCCGCGGTGGCTCTGACCGGACAGCCGAAGAAGGCGGCGGTGCCTGAGCCGCGCTGGGTTTGCATCCAGCCCCGGCTCTGCCGCATCCCGACTCCTCCTGTCCCCTCGGAAGGGAAAGCTGTGCCTCGGCCACCCTCTCCCCGGGTTGGATCCGTTTCCATAGCTCGTGGGCACCGGCTTGGGGAGAGGCTGCAGTCCTGCCAGCCGGCTGCAGTTATCCAGGAGCTGTAAATTCATTCATTGGTTCTAAAAACGTCTCTGTTACACCCTACAGGCACAATTTGGTAAGATTGCTGCTCCCAAAAATTGAAAGGTTAGTGGGTCCACGCTGCTCCCTCCCAAACACCTGCGGATGCTCAGCTGCCTGGGAAGCGGTTGTGTTTTCACCCTCTGCTATACCGCTGTTCACTGCGCTGAATCTTCTCTCTGCGTTCGTGTGGACCCAACCAACAAAGCTGGAAGTCTGCGCGGTCTTTCCAGTGTCTGCTGTGTGGAGTTATCCCCACCACAGCGTCCTGGTCGTCTAGGTGCTTGTAGATCTGCAAGAACTGGCTGCCGAATCACCCAAAGGTGGCAAATAATCACCCAAAGGTGGCAAATAATCACCCAAAGGCGGTAAATGCTTGGTGCTCCATGCACCCGAGGGACGCGTCTTCGATTTACCCAGCGCGTGTTCGCATTTCTCCATCGATTGTGGGTCCGTATAGCGTGGCAATGGTTTGAATCTGGCGGTGGGTGGCAGTGGCAGAGGTGCAGCCTCCCGGCCTCTCCCCGGCAGCTCCGTGCAGCTGCTGAGCACCAGGTCCGAGCTCCAGGATCAGCTCTGCCCTCCTGGGTCACCGGCATCCCGCTGCCTGCGCATCGCTGGAGCAGAGCACGGAGCTGCTGGGTCCAGCCGGGACCTGGGGTACACGAGAAGTTCCCGCTTCAGCCTCTATAAGGGTTATTTAACCTTTGCGTATCTGCAGTGGAAACACCATTCTCCTACAGATCCTTTTCCCAAATCCTTAATGTGGTGCTGCCAGCTCTGGGGTTCGGGGTTTCAGGGTGTTAACCTGCGTTCGCATCCCCTGCCCGCAGCCGCCCCGGCTTGTTGCGGCCGCGCGGCGTCAACGCGGTATCTCCAAGCCCTCGGTTTGCCGGCAGCCCCTCGCCAGCGGCGTTTCGCAAAGCCCCATCCCACGGCCGCCCACGCACGGCCTCCAGCTGGCTGGGGGAGCGGGGGGCTCCCCGGGGCTCCCCCCCCTTCCCCTACGGGGTGTCTTTCATCTGCTGCTTTGCAGATGTTGGGTTTGGCTCGTGTCTAACGTGCAACAATTACAGCGCAACAGCCCCGCAGTCTTTGGCAAAATCAACTTTGGAGCAGCTGTCCTGAGTCAGCCCGGCGCCCGGGCTGGAGCCCCGCGGCTCTTCCCGCTCCGTGCAGCGCTGCCCTGATGGTCTTGACATCTCCCGTGCCGGCGTGGAAAGGATTTCCCTGGCAGAGGAGGTCTAAATATGGCACAAACAGTGTGCTTCGTGTTTATCCAAGAACGCGTGAGCCGGAGGGAGCTGCAAGCTCCGGGCTCTGCCCCAGCCCCCCTCCCCTGGGAGGGACAGGCAGCGTGTTATGGTGGCACTGGGGAAGCTGGTCTGAGGGTCTGATCCTGCTCTTGCCAGGGAACCGGTGGCGATCGGGAATTTCTGGTGGTATATTGTGTGTTTATGAATCCGTCCCTCCTTGCGGCGCTCCGGAGGG
This sequence comes from Anarhynchus alexandrinus, assembly GCA_008711295.1. NCBI lineage: Eukaryota > Metazoa > Chordata > Aves > Charadriiformes > Charadriidae > Anarhynchus > Anarhynchus alexandrinus. Next base: position 1,776,446 of record VUYV01000152.1, read on the forward strand.
GGCGGCTCAGCGATGCTGGCACCGAGAGCGCCGCAGGTTTGGTGCCATCCCTGCAGAGAGCACAACGGGTCAAACAAGTACAGGATCTGCCCCGCGGCGCATCCTGGGCAGCCACCGCTTCTGCTCCAATTTATTTCTAGGATCTTTGTAATTTAGACGAGTCTCTGCCGGGGGTGCTCCTGGCCACCGGGCACCGCAGCCCCCTGTGCCTGTGCCACGGAGCGGTCCTGCGGCTCGGCCGCATCCTGCCTCTGCTGGCACGGACCCCTCGGAGCCGAGCAGGATGCTCGAGTCCTCGCTAAGAAAAGACCAGCTCGGTGCTGGGAAGCTAAAAAGAAAAGTGAAGGTCTGGGTTGCAGCATTTCCCTTGGGAGTCTGCTGATGCCAGCGGGGCATTTGTGTCCTTGCATCCCCGCTGTCCTGCAGACCCTCCTGGTTGCAATATCTTCATTCGTATTTTATTTTTTTCCCCCCACACAGGAGCCAGGTGCTAGAAGAAAATGTCCTTTAAAGTCACTTTTTCCCCCGCGGGCGAGCCGAAGCAGCGTGGGCCGCGACGCCGGCTGTGCCGCTCCAGCGCATCCCCGGTGGCAGCGCGCCTGCGCGCTCGGCGGTGACAAACCGCGCCGCCTGCCATCGCCCCCCGCTTCCTGTGCCTCTCGTCTTGCTGGGGGCTGGGGAGTCCCGAGCCCTCCTGAAGGCAACGTGGCGAGGCGGCACGTAGCGTCTGCTCCCTGTGCCGGGGACGGCTTCGCCTGCGCGGCCCCCTGCCCACGGAGGGGCTCAGCCCCCTCGGGGCGCTGCAGGTTGCTCGTTAGCGGAGCTTCATAGACGAGCAGCAGCCGGGAGGTGCCGGAGATGCTCCTGACCTTTATCCTAAGCGGAGGGTGGCTTTCTGCTCCGTGTGTTTAATTTCTGTATGTGAGGCGCTGGACCTTACCTGTACCAATTTCCCGGGCTGATGTCACATTTTGTGGGGTCAGCGCGCTTTGGGGTCTCTCCCGTGCATGCGAGCGGTGCCTGCAGGAGTTAAAGCCATTGCATAACGCAGCGCTGCTGCCGGTGACAGCATATTTTCCACGTGATTTAGTCCCTGGTTTTGTTTTTTTTTAGTGGTATGTAGGGATTTTTTCCACTTTTGGCCTTGTCATTTTGGTATAGGGCTAATTTGGGGTCTGCGGTGAGACCTTTGGCACGGCGGGCCGGGCAGCTTTGCGAGGGGCAGCGTGGCAGTGCATCACCAGCCGCGCCGGAGCCCGAATCCACGCGTGCCCGGGGAGGAGCGTGTCGCTACGGCGCGCGTCCGCTTCGGCGTGTTTGCTCTCCAGCAGCTCCGTGAGTAACGCTGGTCTGCGCAGCCCGGGATTGAGGGCTGGAAAAAACAGTGTTCAAAGTGACCCCACAGCGTTTGGGATCAATTCTGGGTTTGCTTTTTATTATTTTTATTATTTTTTTTCTGCTTGGTCTATATTCGAGCGCGTGGAAGCGCGCTGTGCTCGCGGGAAGTGAGCGCTTCTGCCTCGCCGACCCCGGCAGGCTCCGCTCTGAGGCTGCTCCCGCGGCTCCTGCCCATCACTGGAGAGGAAGAGATGATGGGATGGGGCTTGATGGAGCCCCTTTGGACCAGCCACGCTCCTACAGACAAATCCCTTTGGAGGGAGGGAGGGAAAACCAGGCAGCACCTCATCAAAGGCCAGAAATAACAGCGGGGTGAGGAGATGAGCTGAGAGATGTACTCCTGTTTGAAGGAATGAGGATGAGGACTTTGCAATAAGTCCTCTGTAAATAATAATGATTTTTTTAAATTAATAATAGTAATCAAATAAATCATAAAAAGTAATGAATAAGCTTTGCAAAAGGCTTAACAAAAATAAAACGCTCGCCTAAGCTGGTGGCCGCGGGGACCCGGGCATCGATGAGCAGCAGCCCGGGGTGGGGAGGGCTCTCAGGAGCGTGTTTTCCTAAAACCTGCCTCTCCGTGCCTGCCTTAGAGGAGCCGGCCCCGCGCGGCTGATACCTCCAGGAGCTCGCAAGGACCAGGCTGAGCTTGTGGATGCTCTGCCTTTGGGACATCCGCTCTGTCCGGCGACGCGGAGCGGCTGGGGCTGGGTGGGGGCGGATTGCATCGCCCGCCACCGCATCGCGGGTGCTGTGTCCTTCCCGGCGGCAGATGCTCCCGCCCGGGGCGGTGGATGGTTCCCCCCGTTTTTGTTACGAAGGCGTTAAAACAGGCAGTAGGTGTATGTTTGCTTCTCCCGAAGCGCTTTGCTAACCTGGAGCCGTCTTGCAGGGGAGACGAGCGCCCTGTCTCTGCGGGAAGCCGGAGGGTTTGGGTTCCTCGGGTAGATACTGGCAGAATTAGAGCAGGATCCTGAAAGCTGCGTGGGTGTTGTCTGGCGCGACCCGTTTCGATGCAGATGCGTTGGTTTTGGGTTTTTTTGGTGAGAAGTGAGCTGGGGCCGGCAGCCTGTGCGCTGCGTCAGCTGGAGCTGGAGGAGGGCGCGTGTCGGTAGACGCCGAGGACTTTTCTGCGTCTGCAGAGCCATCCAGTTCCCCGAAACGTGGCCACGAGGCATTCCCACCAGCAATCTGCATAGCGCTGTAATTACAGCGGTGCGGAGCAGCGGGCAGGCTGTGCTGTGTAGGTCTGTGAGCCTTTAACGGCAGAGCCTGGGCGCAGGGCCGTGTTACTGAAAGCCTTCATCACTCGCTAAATAAACTCCTGGACTCGTGCCGAGGACTTTCTGGGCGCTGGGTCCCGCTCCGTGGCGGCGGTGGATCGGCTGCTCGTGGGACCTGGTGTGCCCGCTCCCCCTGGAGCAGCATCCCTTTGCTGCGCTCGGCTGCGGCAGGCTCGGCGATGCGGGCAGGGAGCGAGGTGTATCCAGTAAGAAGGGAAATCCCGAATTTTATGTAATTACAAGCAAAGGAAGATCCCACGTGCCTCCTCTCTCAGCCTCCCAGTGCCCCGAGCCCCCGCTTGCCGGTGTTAGTAGTGGGGATGCAGCGTGTGTTTTATTCCCGCGTGGGATGCAACAGGCAGCTCCTTTCATTCCCCGCCAGGAGCGGGATCCCGGCGCTGCCTGCCGCCCCTGACTGCCTTCTCTTTGCCTCCGCAGGTCCAGAGGCAGTTCCCAGCCACGCACCCGCCATGACGGACGCTCCCCGGGATGCCGGCCCCAAGCAGCCGGCGCCGACGCGGCCGGAGAAACCGGCTGCGGACTTCGGCTACGTGGGGATAGACGCCATCCTGGAGCAGATGAGACGGAAAGCCATGAAGCAGGGGTTCGAGTTCAACATCATGGTCGTGGGTGAGTTCTCTTCCTCGCGCCAGCTGCCCGCAACGTGCACGGCGAGTCGTTTTTGTCCTCTCTGCGATGATGTTTGTCCTCTCCGGAGCCTCCTCGGGAGCAGCAGTTTGGGCTCAGCATTGGGGTCTTTGCCTTAGGGGTCAGCGAACCCCGCTCCCGAGGAGCTGGCTTGAATTCAGCTGCCGTTAAAGCTGGCGATGTGACGTGGCCTGTGCTCTCGTGTGTCTTCCCACGTCTTTGGGGTGCGTTACCCACGGGCACGTCCCGGAGGGGAACACCCCGAGGGGCGTTGGGACTCACCGAAGCCTTGCAGAGAGTTCCCTCGCCTGCTCTCCTGCGAGCCCAGCGCTGGTGTGAGCAGTCAGGGAGCGCGTTAGGGCTCGAGGGCTCGCCTTGAAATACCAGAGCCCTAAGCTTTGCTGGTATTTCCAGCAGTTTGGCTAAAATTCCTGCTCGTGAGCTTTCTTGTATTTAAGAGACTGTGCTGAGCAGCTCGGGCAGCAGATGCCACCACGGTACGAGTACCAGGGAAGAAATGCCGCGTGTGATTTACTGGTGGGAATAACGACCAGTAAGAGGGTTTGCATAGCTGGGTCATTCGGCTTGAACGGCTTCTGCTACCGGTGGCTGCTCTGGGGACCTGCAATGTGACACAGGGTGAGATGAGGGTGTCCCAAAGGGTGTCCACATGCTGGGAGGTTGTGTCCCCATGCTGGGAGGTTGTGTCCCCAAATCCCGCTGCCTGCAAGCTCCTGTTCCTTACCTTTCTGAGGCCGCAGGGTGGATGGGACGGACGAAGGGGCTTTATTTCAGCTAGAGGCCACTGGCTGCATCACCGCTGCGCCGGCTGCAGCCTCTGCTGTGGGGTCTGCGCTCCTGCAGCCCCCGGGCTCCCCATGTCAGGGGATGCACCAGCCGCTCGCCAGTAAAATGCTGGGTATACTGGAGAGCTGGGCAGGCACCGTGGGAGGCCGTGCAAGGGGGAAAAGGCAAAAGAAATGAGCTTTTTCCTGCATTTTTCCAGCTATCGGTGTCTGGCTTGGCCCCGTGGAGCCCCTCGTGTGAGCTGGGGCTGTGGGGGCAGCAGCTCTCCCTGCCTGAATCTCCTGGGGGGGTGGTGTGGTGGTGGGGTCTCGCCATCCCGCTTCCTCCTGCGAGGAATTGCGTAGGGCTGTGGGTTTGTGCGGGGATGCCCATGGGGTAGGAGCCCCCATAGACCTGGGGGGCTTCCTGGGGTTATGGGGGGGGCCTGATCCAGAGTTCGCTTATTCTGTAAAAGATAATTGTGTGCTGTAGCTTCCCAGCGAGCTCTGCTGATGCTCTGCCTTTCCTATTTCGTACACAAACTGATCAACGGGGAGGGCTCGCCGGGCTGGGAGATGGCTGTGCACCCGCTCACTGCAGAACCGGTTCTTGCAAGGTCTGATAACAAACCCAGCGCTTTGCTGCCAGCGGAGCAGCGCTCCCGGGGGCAGAGGGCTCACGGCGCTCATCCTGCGGGTCCGCAAGCGAGATGGCACGAGCTGAGCCCCCGTTTCCCTGCCAGAAGGGGCACCTGTCCCCCTGCAAGCTGGCTGTGCCGCCGCAGCACCGCGGCTTTCTGCTCTGCAGATGCGGAGGGACGTTCAGGAAAGGGCCCCGGCTTTGCCTTGGCAGCGCTGTGTGTGGTATGAAAGCCCGTGCGCTGCAGCGCGGCTGGAAAACATTGTTCTTGCCTTGGCAGGCACGGGGCTGACTGTTTACAGGCTGGGGAATTCGTGGCAGCATAAACAAGCGGAGCTCCGGCCCTCCCAGAAGACGCGGGGAGGGATGCGGGAGGAGCAGCAGCACCGCGTGGGGTGCCCCTCGGGGAGGGGATGCTCTGCTGGGGCTGGGAGGCAGCAGCCAGCCCTCAGCCTGCTGCGGTTCTCCAGGGGATGGGCAGGCTTTTCGGGATTCGTTTGGCTCCTTTATTCCCATTCAGTTTAAGCCGAGAGCCCTTGCATTGCAGTGATCGCGATCCCTGTCTTCCAGGTGGGAGATGTAAGGAGGGAGGTGTCTTCTGCAGGGGAGGTGGGGACTGAGCACCACTGCTGGCATGGGGTCGCCATCCCCACACTGTGTCCTTGTCGTGGGGCTTTTAGAAAATCCTCTGCCCTGTGTATCAGGGTCCCTGTTCAAAAGGGTTTTGCCAGCCTAACCGAAGCTCTGAGAGGCTTCAGGATGAGGCCAGCTTAGTCCCCTGTTGTCTAAGGCTGTGGAGATGGGAAAAAAAGGTCTACGCTTAAAAAAAAAACAAACCCAAAACACATCTTTTGTGTTGAGTTTTTGGAGCAGCTGGGAGAGGAGAGGAGAGGAGAGCTGGCCGGGCACAGCAAAGCTGCGCCGCTCTTGGCTGATTCGCCCACCTGATTCCAGCTCAGGGAAATGACCAAGGGGGTGGGAGCGGGTCCACCCTGCGCTCAGCCATCACCTCCCCGTGGCGCAGCCGCTGCTCGGCGAGGTTCGGAGAGGTGCGTCGCATCCGTGGCCACCGGCAGCTCTCACCTCTGGTCCTTTCCCAGGCAGTCTGGCTCCGGCAGCATGGACGGGCACGAACACAGAGACCCCACGTGCTCCGTTGAATGACGAGCAGCACAACGAGAGCTTTGCTTTGGCACTCTGCGTTCGGCGCTCCAGACGGGGCTGTGCTTGGCCCTGGGTGTTTTCAGGCAGCAGAGGACGGGGAGCACCAGACCCCAGCCTGCTCCGCGGGGTTTTTCTGCAGCCCGGCTGTGGTGGCGGCTGATGCGCAGGGTTTCCCTGCCTCGGGTCGCAGCGTGCCGTCGGTAGCGTTGCAAGCTCGGCTCCGAATTGCTGTTCGATGAGGGAGTGGGGCTGGCCAGAAGGTGATGCCCGGTGCCGATATGCTGGTTCACCCTACTATTGGCTTAGCATTGGGTGCCTTTGGCAGCCTGGCGGGGTCGGGGTGCTGGAGGAGGTAGGTGAAACCCTTGCTGGCCCTGTACTTATTGATAGCCAGTGGTGCCAAGGACGTGCCAGCAGCGGTGCCGCGGTAGCTGGCTGCAACGTGGCTCAGCAGAACGGGGCCAAAGGGACCCCCGTGGTGTGTGCAGGAGCTCTGCGGTGATTGCAGAGGGCACGGGACATCTGCTCTAAAGCCAAGTGTCTGCTCCATGGGTTTTGAGGAGTTTCTCTGTTTTCTTTGCTCTGGAAAAATTATTCTCTGAGCTCGTGGGACAGCTGGTCTGGAGAGTCAAGAGCTGCTGGTGTCCTTTCTGCGTGGATCGACCTCAGCTCCGGGATATAAGGCATAAAAAAGCTTCTCTGTAAAAGATGCTTTTTTTCTGAAGTCGTGGAATCTCATGTGCTTCCTGGGATGTTGTTTGTGGGACTGGCCTGGACCTGCCTGAAAGGGTCCGTGCAGCCAGCTGGGCCGATTGCAAAAGCAGGTCCGGCCGGGAAGCAGCAGTGGACGCTGCAGGGCTGAGGTTTGGAAGGCTGTTGCTGCTGTTAATCCTGTCCAGCTAAGGGCTTGCCAAGCTGCTCCTCAGTCTTCCCTGCGGAGCGGGACAGGGGAGGCTGTGGGAGGGTGAAGGCACAGATGTGTCAGGGTGCTCCTTCCTGGGGTTCCCTGGTCCCCGTGCCCTTCTTCAGGGCTGCTGAGTGTCACCGCAGCCCTTGGAACATCCCCGACAGCGTCTGCCTGTCCTCGGGGTTGCTGTGATTTTGGCTGGACGCAAGGAACGAGCTCTGGCCCTGCTCGCTCCCAGCAAGCTGGCTGCTTCGGAGCCAGGGAAGGCGCTCGCTGCCCGCAGCATCCCCCTGCCCGGGAGGGACTCGCTCCTTGAGCCGGGGAGGCTGCAGGGGGGCAGCTGCGCCTCTGCCCTCCCTCCCGCCGATCCGGCGCAGGCTGAGTCCATCAGCATCCCCGTCCTCTGGCCCCTGAAAAAAATAGCCCGGAAACGAGTGAGTGCTGACTGTGGTTTATCCTGCTCTTTTCCAGGTCAGAGCGGTTTGGGGAAATCCACGTTAATCAACACCCTCTTCAAATCCAAAATCAGCCGGAAATCTGTACAGCCGACTTCTGAAGAGCGGATCCCCAAGACCATTGAAATCAAATCCATCACTCACGGTGAGGCTCTGCAGATCCCACCTGGTGCTTCGGCTTTTGGTCCCGCTCTGCCTTGTGTCTCCGGAGACTCGCGGGGGTTGCGGACCTCCACTAAACTTTCACTCCCTTCTGTCTGAAAGGGCTTTGGCCATCCGGAGATGCTTGCGGGGCTGAGGAAACATCTATTTTCTCTTTATCCGCCAGCATTGACTTAACTGTGATGGGAGGGAACGCTTGAGGTGGCCATGGGGGGTGGCATTTCAGGGCAGGTGTGGTGCTGCATCCCTTTGGGAGGGCTGATTTGTGGCTGTTAAAAGCTGTGAAGGTGCGTTCTCCCCTGGGGCCAGCTCTGCAGCTGATTTTGGGAGGGCAGGCTTGGCCGGAGCACCCACCGACGCCTGCCTCGCTCACCGGCTTTCTTCTCCATTTCAGAGATTGAAGAGAAAGGGGTTCGCATGAAGCTGACAGTCATCGACACCCCGGGCTTTGGAGACCACATCAACAACGAGAACTGGTGAGCTGGGGACTGGCGTGGAAGGAAGGTGGCTGAGCCCCGGGGCGTCCTGACCCGCTGCTGGTGCCGTAGCCTGGTCCTGTGCCACCCACACTCCGTGGGGAGTGGGGGAGAAGGTTGTGGTGGGTGGCAGCGCGGTGCCACACTCTCCAGGAGTGATTACGGACCCCCTGAGAGCCCACAAACGTCCTGCTGTTCCGGGCATGAGACAAGCTTTGTTCGCGGCTGGAGCAGCTGTGTGGCGGCGTGGCCGGTCCCTGGCCCTTGCCCACGTGGCTCTGAAGGCTGAACCCTGCCAGGACTCCCCGGGACAGCGGCCGGCTGTGCGCGATGCCCCCCCCAGGGCAGGGCTGGCCTGGCCGGCTGGTGGCAAATGTCTTCTCCTCACCACGAGCTGGGTTGGCCTTTGTGGGGTTTGATGCTGCTCTTGCTCCTGTGCCACGACGGGTTGCGAAGCGCTGAGGGACTGTCCTGCTCAGCAGCCGGGTGTTTGAGTGTGGTTTGGGTTGGTTGGTTTGTTTTATGGGATTCTGTAAGATGCTGAGCATCCCCCGCTCGGCGGGCTCTGCTCCACACGGTCAGACCAGGTGGGAGGTTGGTCCAGGGTGGTCCACATCCCTCGCGCAAACCCGACGTCCTGCGTTCCTCTCTCTCCGCAGCTGGCAGCCCATCATGAAGTTCATCAACGACCAGTACGAGAAGTACCTGCAGGAGGAGATCAACATTAACCGGAAGAAGCGGATCCCCGACACGCGGGTGCACTGCTGTATATACTTCATCCCAGCCACCGGCCACTCGTACGTACCCTGCCGCCCTCGCTCCGGCCCTCGGGCCTTCCCTCTCCTCTGCTCCATCTTGGGCAGCACAGCCATCAGGGTCATCCTCGGGCTTTCCTGGTGCTTCTTGGGGACTTGAGGAGCTTGACGGCAGCATGAAGCTGTCCTTCCTAGGGCTGTAGCATCTGGAGCCCTCGCGATGACACAGCAGAGGTGCTGTACCCCAGAAAAACGTGACGTTTCCTCTTCCAAGGGGCCATCAAAGCCTCCCCGAGCTCCGGTTAGCTGCTTGCCTTGCTTCGGTCACCTTGCTTGCTTGACCAAGGATGGCCACCAGTCGCTGAGCTCTCAGACTGGACAGAAAGGCTGCCTTTGCGAACAGAACTTTAATTTTTCTTTGGTGTGGCTCTGCCTTTGTGAGCGGAGAAGCCGGTTTTCCTCGCGCTGCCGCAGGAGTGAACACCCTCACCCTTTAAGGGGATTTTGTAGGTTGTTTGACTAGTCTGCCAGTGGGATGGCGTTTATTCAGCGCAGAGCTCTCCTGGCTCTGGCACTTCTCAAGCGACAGCATCAAAGGCCCAGATCTTGCTCTATTTTTTTCTTTCTTTTTTTTTTTTCTCAGGCACACAGCCCGCAGTGAAAATCTGGGGCGCTTAAAGTGTCTTGAAAAATGCGACTTAAAGTATCACAACATAAAACGAGACCTAGGTTTCCTTTTGATTTGTGTCAATTCCTTCCACTTCTGGCTCTGCCTGCGTGGGGATTTTTTTTTGGGGTCTGTTTTCAAAAGTAAACTTGAGCCGCCAGCGCTGTATTAATGTCAGCCTTTTCCTCTTCCCCATGTAGAGATTTATTCCAATAGAAAAGACTTTGTTTTGCTTCTGCCAGTGGGTAGACCAAAAATGCATCCTTCGCTGGAATAAAATGACTGCATGGGCCAGTTATGCTCTCCTTGTGTAACCGGCTGTCGATTGGGAGCAGAGGGGCTGACGAAACGTTTATGGTTTAATACGATAAAGCAGAAAACGTTTCAAAGGGAGACGACATTTTTAGGCCATTCTAGCGTGTTGGTCCCGCTTATCTCCGCGCCGATCTCCAGACCCTGCCTTGGCAGGTTGGGTGGTGCAGCACTGACTGTGCTGGAGCTTTTTCTCATTGCTTTGGGTGTTTAACCCTTAAAAGCGCGTCCAGTGCTTGGATCATGCAGATACATGACCCGCACGGAGGCTGCACGTTTTGGGTGGCGGCGGCCTGGAGCCCCCTCCCTGTGTCCCCCACCGGAGCCCCTCCAGCCGCGCGCTCTGGTTTCTCTCACCCGCCGGCTAACAGCAATTGCGTGGAAGTTCAGCTGCTTTTTTTCTTTCTCTCCAACGAACATGTGTTTCCAATATCCGAGCGAGCCCGGCGGTTGGAGGCCATTGTTGCTGAGCCCTGCGCTGATCCTCCTTCCCCGTAGCCTGATAGCCAGGCGGGGGCCACCGCTCGCTCCCCTCCGTGGCTTGGGGAGGGGGGGCTGTGCTTTCCTGCCCCAGTGGCAGAGCCGCGCGTCCCCTCCTGCCCCGGGATGGAGATGAGCCAAGGAATGAGTGAAGGGGGACAAACCCCACCGGGAGGGAGAAGTCGGTGGGAAATTTTGCTTCTCCAAGAGCTCGAGAAGGCATTGGGTTTCCTTTCTGCTCCCTTGTGAAGCCCAAGTTACATTTCTCATCATCGCGGATGGGCTTTCCCCAGTGCTGCCCATGGTCCGTGGACACGAATGGACGAAGTGGCCACCTCTCCTGAGGGGTGAAGCTGCCACGGCAGCACTGCTAGCAGGGGTTCATGCTCATTTTCATAGAATCATAGAATTGTCAAGGTTGGAAGAGACCCTTGGGATCATCGAGTCCAACCATCTACCCTACTCTACAAAGTTCTCCCCTACACCATATCCCCCAACACCACATCTAAATGGCTCTTAAACACATCCAGGGATGGTGACTCAACCAACTCCCTGGGCAGCCTATTCCAACGCCCGACCACTCTTTCTGGGAAAAATTCTTTCCTAATGTTCAGTCTAAATCTACCCTGTTGGAGCTTGAAGCCTTTCCCTCTTGTTCTGTCATTAATTACCTGTGAGAAGAGACCAGCACCAACCTCTCTACAGTGTCCTTTCAAATAGTTGTAGAGAGTGATGAGGTCTCCCCTCAGCCTCCTCTTCCTCAAACTAAACAGTCCCAGCTCCTTCAACTGCTCTTCATATGATTTGTTTACTATTTTGGAGGACAACGGTTTGGGAGGCCATGTCACGGGGCTGTCACACAGTGTTAAGTGCAGGTTTGTGTCCCTGCCGAGTCAGGTGGTCCCATGTGGGGATGAGAAGGGCATCAAGGTCCTTGCTTTGGCGCTTTTGGCTTCACTGGGAGGCGATGGGGAGCACGGCTGGCAAGGGCAGTGGCTCGTAGTGCTGCAGGGACCTGCCCTAGGGACATGGGCACCCAGCTGTGGAGGACCCCACTGTGCTCATGTGGCACCATCCGTGGGCTCCCCGTGCCGCTTGCCGTCCCGGGATGCTTGGTGCCATCCGTCCTGGGATAGCACTTGGACGGTGTGTGTTTGCATTGCCCTCACCGTGTGACACAACCAAAGCAGCGGTGACTCGTGTCCGTCTGTCCCACCCCGCTGGCATGGTCAGGCACGGCACAGGACTCGGCACCGCTCCCCTGCACGTGGCGGCTGCAGGCAGCGGGGGCAGAGCCTGCCGGGGCACTGGGTGAGAGCTTGTGTTTTTCTTACGTAAAAAGGGAAGGAGATGGGGGGAAAAGGCAAAGTCAACCAAGCGCACAGATTCGGAGGCTGGAGTGGAGGGTTGCTTGGCTCCATTTCAATCTGGGCCTCCCGTCTGGGCAGCTCGAGTGTTAATCAATGGATTAAATCGAGTTTCTGGTGCTGTCTCCCTTTGCAGGGAGTCCGGGGCAGGCTTTGCAACCCGTCTAGGTTGCACACACCCTGTCTTTCTTGTAACACTCCCGTAAAACCATGTTTGCGAAGGCTAAGTAATGTGCTGGCAGGGGCTTCTGGCTGCAGCCGCGCAAGCCCTGCTCTTTGCCACCCCATAAATATCTCAGCTCTGACCCCTGTGAAGCACCGCTCGGCTCTGAAACACCGCTCTGAAACGCCGCCGCCGCCTCGGCAGCCCCTTTTCTGCCCGTTCCAGAGCTGTTGGCTGACGGGCTGCCACCCACTGATGCTTTCCCCACTAGCTGCCCCTCCTGGTGCCCACCGGGTCCCTCGAGGAGGCTAAAGGGTCCCGGTGATGGGGCTGGGCGGCCGCTGGGCGTTCGCTGGTATTTGCTTAATGCACGGCTCGAATTCTTGCTGCTAGTTGGAGCTGGGGCACAACCAAAAGGAAATAACTTTGCAGCTCGCCGTGAATTTTGATTCCTCTAACGGTATTTCAAGGGAACTGGCAGGAATGAGTCTCTGCTTAGATCCTGTCTGTGCACGGTGGCTGTGGGCAATGCCGAAATAACGTGTCCCCAGCCACGATAACGTGTCCCCAGCCATGATAATATGTCCCCAGCTGCTCCGTTTTCCCCAGCCCCATAGCAAGAGAGGATGGAGAGGCAACCAGCATTTGGCTGGGGTGGGCTGGAGCCTTTCCCGCAGCTCCTGCTCCAGCCCATCCGCTCCCCTTAGAGCTCCCCCACCCCCTCCCAGCGAACCCCAAAGCGCGTATGTGTCTAGCTGCAAGTTTGTAATATCGGGGACCATTTGGGGAAGGGGAAGAAAACGGATGCTTTTTCTTCTTGAGCTCTGCCTTCTCTTTCGTGATCTGCTTGGAGCAGATTGCGCGCACGCGAAATGAAATAACGCTCTTTCTCTTGCTGGTTTGTGTGTTTGTGTATCTACGGGTTTCACTGCTAATCCTCGCCAGGAGCTGGCGTCGATGCTTTGTGCAGGTGAGCCAAGTTCAGATACCCGGCAGAGGCCAGCGCTGCTGTGCCTGTGACTTGTTATGGGATCGTGGTGGCTAAAAACACCAAAAGCGGTCCCTGTAGGTACCAGCAGCAGTCCCTGCTGGCCTGGGCCGTGCCTCGCAGTGGGAGGTTAAGAGGAGTTAGGTCTGGGCTTGCTCCGGCGCAACCTTGGCCATGTCTGCCTGGGTCTGTACAGGGCTATTGGTGCAAATCAAGGTCTTGGCACTCGTGATCGCCTTAAGCCATTTCTTCTCCTTTGGTGTCTTCACATGAACGTGATGTCTAGCGACAGGTCTTGTTCTTAGCGAACAGAATCACTTTATTTTAAATACTTGGGGATTTTGGGGGCTACCCAGCAGGAACTGGTAGAGTATCTATAAACTTGCAAAATACCCTAAAAATATACAGTTTGCCCTTCTGGGGAGTCCCTTGGTTCCCTTCCTGTTCTTCAGGGTGGTGTAAGGAGGTGATCTCCATGGACGAGGCACTTGCAGAAGCTCGTCATAGAATCTCAGAATGGTTTAGGTTGGAAGGGACCTTGAAGATCATTGAGTTCCAACCCCCCTGCCATGGACAGGGACACCTCCCAGTAGATCAGGTGCACTAGGTCATCGGAGCAGAAAGTCATGTCAAAGGTTCCTTGGCCTCTCCTGGCTTTGGGTGCAGACCAGTGTGGGACATGCTCACTGCGCCTGTGTGGGTGCTGGTGGACACGGGCAGGGGTGTGGGTGGCTCCGGCGCTGCCTGCACCTCTCGGGCTCACCGCCGGCATCGTCCGGGTGTTGGCGAGGGTTTGGTAACGGGGCTTTTGCATATCAGTCGAGCTGAAACTCAAATATGTGGTTGATTATGAATTCATCTGCATCAGCTACATGTGCGTCCTGGTCTTCACTCTAAAAGAAAAGCTGATGAAGGAGGCAGGAACACATTCTCGGTAGGGAAAGAGGCTTTAAGAGGGGAAAAAAATGTTTGAAAAATAGCAAAGAGAGAGGAGGGGATAGAAGTCTGCTGGGAAAGGAGCATAACTGCATTACTTCCTTGGAGGTCTGGGAAATACATTATGCAGAGCTCTAAACAATGTTTGCCAGCAGCAAGTCTGCTTAGATGTGTCCGTGGGGGTTTCCTTGTGTTTTTTTCTTTTCTTTTCTTTTTTTAATAGCCAAACTCTTTTCTTTCCCGGGGCCCAGGGTGATCTGTGACTCTTGAGTTTGTGTTAGGAACTCATTTGTCCGCATGCTAAAGACGTGCTCTGGGCTACGTGTGCCATTAGGGTGCGGGGAGAAGGTCCACCTGGCACAGTCTGGCCTGATCCCTGGGAGAGGGGTGGGTTTGACCAGGGGAGGGCTCAGCTGGGTCACCAGTGCTGGCTGCGCCGGAGCAGCCTCGAGCTGCCATTTTCGTATCAGCCAGAGCTGAGTGGGTCTCTCCAGGGGTGGATGTCCCTCCCTTGGCACAGGGGTGGCCTCATGGGATGGGGATGCTGCCTGGTGGCTGCTGGGGAGCGGGATGAGCCCACAGAATCACAGAATAGTCAGGGTTGGAAGGGACCTCTGGAGATCATCTAGTCCAACCCCCCTGCCAGAGCAGGGTCACCTACAGCAGGTTGCACAGGACAGCGTTCAGGCGGGTTTTGAATGTCTCCAGAGTGGGAGACTCCACTCCCCTTTGCACTCGTGTGACTCTTGCTGGGTTTGCAGGAGCCGTGCTGGCTCTGCGGGGGTCTCTGAGCCCTTCATAGAGCCTGAGAAGACCATGGTGGGGTTTGGCTTGAATGCGTTGGCAGTAGGTGCTCTCTTGGGCATGTTGTCCCCGAGTGCTCTGCTCTGCTCTATGCTTCCCCACACAGAGCTCCTATTGGGTGCCTGCTTGCACCTGGACGTTTTAAGTCACTGTCCCATTTATTTTGGTTTCTTCCCTGTTGCCGTGAACCTCTGGTTTGTGGCACAGGGCTGGTCTGCCCTTGGGGAGGTCTCATATTTAGGCCCCGGCTCTGCCACTGGAGCCTATGGCTCCTCCAAAATGTGACTTCACCTCTCTCTGCCCCAGTTTCACCAAAGATGAGTTGGATCGTGTCCTGCTGGCACGTGCCATCACCAGAGGTCATGGGGTTGTATGAATGGCAGAGGTGTCCCTTTGCGTCTGGGGCTCTGGCGTTGACCTTCCTGCCCCTTCCCTGTGTGCTTTCAGCGAGGGCTCGTTTCAAACCAGCTCCGTAATGCATGAGCATCCCGAAGGTGTTCCAGTACCCTGGTCTCCCTTGGGATCTCCAGGTTTCCTTTTTCAAGGCAACATCTGCTCAACTGTCCTGCATGGGCCATCATCTCCAGAGCCACCGAAGGGGACCTGAAGCAAGTGGAGGTGTCCCAAGGAGGGCTTTCCCCTAGCTGGCTTGGAACCCCCAGCAATAAAAACCCCTCCAGGGAGGACTGAGGAGCGAGGGAGGGTCATGGCCGGGCGCCCTCGTTGCTGTCTGCAGCCGGACTGCAGCCCTGGGACGCGGAGCAGCGTGGCACTGGAGGTCACCTCCGTGCTGTCAGCAGGAGCGGTTAGCAGGGAGGGATTTCCCCGGGGGCTGATCGTTGGGATTATGCAATCTCTGCAGCTTCGCTCTGCTGAGACTTTTCGTCATCGAGATTTTTCTGGCATTTTTTGCCCTCTGGACCGAGCAGCATCTCTTCTGGGCTGTGAGATCCCCTGGGGAATTACCAGAGCCTTTTCGAATCGCAGCCGATGGATGGGAGATGCGGTCCTGGCTCGTACGCCACAGCGGGCTGGTGCTCAGCGCAGGGGGGAGCGTGAGCAGCAATAGTCACCTGTGGCCATTTCCACGTCGTGCTGTCCCTGGACGGTTGGTGACAGTGGGTGACAGCTTGGATAGGTCCGGAGGAGGTTTCACACCGCGGTCTCTCCCCTGCTGGATTTTGTACATCGTGGACGGGCTGTCCCCGCAGCCAGCGTCACCCGTGCTCTCATCCCGGCGTCGCCAAGGACGCGTGTGGCTTTGGGCAAGTTCCCGCAGTCCTCTGTGGCCGCGCGTCCGCGCGGGGGTAAAAGCCCTCTCCCGCTGCACGGGGCTTTGCGAGGGTTCGCGGGCGATAGCGGGGCGCTTTGCAAGGGAAACGTTTGAAGTGTTTGTCTGCGAACCGCCTCTGAGCCGGACGCCTGCTGTCGTGCTTTTAAGAAAAATGCCTTTATTTGTCCTATCCGAAAGGAAGCGATTCCCCCTGTGTGTCTACTCTTGGAGTGCCCCCTCTCTGCCGGGGCGTTGCAGCAGCCCCCGCCTCGCTAGCGGTGTGCGAATCCCCTCTTTTCCCCCGCTGTATTTTTTCAGGCTCCGGCCGCTGGACATCGAGTTCATGAAACGCCTCAGCAAAGTGGTCAACATCGTCCCCGTGATTGCGAAAGCCGACACGTTAACGCTGGAGGAGAGGGACTACTTCAAACAAAGGGTAAGGGGCCGACGGCTCTTCTCCGGGCTCCCATCTCGTGTCCCCCAACCCCTCCTGCCCCTTTTCCCCTCCCCGCTTCCCCCCGGCAGAGCCGGGAAGGCGAGCGCCTGGCCGGGAGCCCGGCGCATTCCTCCGGCTGCAGCTCTGAGCGATCCCACGTGGCCGGAGGAAGGGCCGGCGCTCCAAGCCGTTCCTGGTGTTTCTCTTGGATCTTTGTCAGCGCAGGATAAGTTTCGAGCTCTGAGTCTCGGGGCCTGTTTCTCCCGCCTCCTTTAGCGGTGTCGTTATTTTCAGGCTGGTTTCTGTTATTTTGGGAAGTAGGTGGTGCTGCACGTAGAGGCTGGAAAACCCATCCTGGGCAGCATCATGCACGGATACAGGAACCGGGCAAAAAAAATCTGTGGGTTTGCTGAGCTCAGCTGGGCAAGATTTATGGGGGAAGCAAGGTATGACATTCCCCGGTGGTGGTGAGCTGAGGAGGGGCTGTCTGAATGCACGGCAAAGCGTGGGCTTTCCGTGCACGCACACGTGGAGATACCCCACTTTGGGGTTCGGTATGGGGCTGTAAGTCCGTCCGTGTAGGCGGTGGATGTGGCTGCAGGCGTGGTGGCCTCAGCAGCCCCTGCAGAAGTACGCAAGCCCCCAAGCTCCTTGGTCTGCGAATCTGAATAGCAGGGAAGCGAAGCGAATTGAAAGGGGGGTCTTGCCAAAAGGGCAGTTTTGGGGACCACCTCTCATAGGGACGCAAAGTGCAGTTGGTTACGGAGAGGACGGCAGAAGAGCGTGAGCCACCCCCTTCCCACGGTGGTGTCCTCCCAGTTCTCGAGGGGCAGGATCGGGCACTGAAACACCCAGTCTGGTGTTGGGGGCTGAATCCGAACTCTGCAAGCAGTTCCCTTTGCGGTGAGGTAGAGGATGGCTGGAAATGGAGCCGAGAGGTAGTCCTGGCTGGGCTTGGACGGCATGTCAGCCTCTTTGCACGGAGATCGGCACGGGAGGGTGGGGGGTGAGTCCATGGTGCCCCCTCTGCTCTCTGCGGTGGCTTTTGCAGACTGCTGCCTCCGTTCAGAGGTAGGGAGTGCTCCTATCTCCGTGTCTGCCAGTGGCTGGCTCTGGGACTGCAAAGTCAGTCGGGGACCTAAAATGTCACCTGGGCACTCTCGGCTGCGGATACCATCCTTGTGTAATGAAAGGCCGTGGGGGGACCGCCTGGCTCACTGGCTCTGCACCGGCTCGGCGCAGGATGCGCTCGCCCTATCTCTAATTACATTCCTGAGTGTAACCAGACCCCCAAAATCCTTCCAGATGCGGGGAGAACACACGTAGCCCACGTAGCGTGTTTGCGGTGCCCCTTCTGCAAGGGGGGTCGCCCTCCGTACGCTCGCGGCTCCAGACCCGCTGGTGCAAACGGGAGGGCAGGTAATCACTGCCCGGGGAGGGGGGCACAGGATGGGACCCTTTGCTCCAGCGCGTCTGCGTGCGTGCTTCCAAAATTCAGAGCCCCGTCTGCATCTGGGGGTGTAGCTGGTTCGGAGAGGCGATGGGTTTTTGGGTTTGGATCAGGGTGGGCAGGTGATGGTGAATCACCAGCCCGGCTGGAGGCTACCTAGGCTGGTGCTAGCGCCGCAGTGAGTTAGTGGAGTGGGCTCCGATGCCCTGCGGAGTTGGCTTTGTCGGGTTGTGCCCCTAAAAATAGTGTGCGGGTTCGGCTGGGGGGGTGGGAGGCTGGCTGGGGGGTTTCTCTGGGCTGCATCCGCTTCCTTTGCCAGTCTGCAACACAGGGCTGACACGGAGGAGTTTATTGCCACAGGGAGCGATGGGAGCGGGGTGCAGGCTGCGTTTGGGTTTGCAGCTTTGCTGGAGAAGGCTGATCCTCCGTACTCCCCGTGAGCTGAGCCTCCACCCAGGAATCAGATTTTGGCATCTCTTCCCCTCGCAGAGAGGCAATATCCTTAGAAGCTGCTCTTCCAAGCTGTCTGTGTCCCTGTCCCCTTGGATCGGGCGCTGCCGCGACTCCTTTTCCAAGGAGCATAAGCAGACACCAGAAAGCAACTTCTTAACGTTGGGTTGCGTGCCTGGCAGCTACGTTCCCCGCTGCTTGGTGCAGCTTGTATTGTCTTATTGTCTTTTTCAATCCCAGAGCGACGCCCAGCTCATATAACTTCGTCTCACGCTCAGCCTGAACCGTGTCTCGGCACCGGGTTCTTGCAGAGATTCCAGGGCAAGCGCGTGGTAGGCGTGCAGCAGTTGAACACAGGTCTCTCTCCCCGGGGTGGGCAGTGTTTAGGATGGAGAGGGAAGATGTTGCCGCTGGGCATCGCTTGTGAGAGCCTCTTGGGTCGGCTGGGAGCTGCCGCCGTGGTGGGAGTGAAGCTCTTCTCCCCGTGTCTCCTTCACGTGTTCCTCTGCTCTTCTCTCCTAGATAATGGCCGATCTTCTTGCCAATGGGATCGACGTGTATCCTCAGAAGGAGTTTGATGAAGACTCTGAAGATCGGCTAGTGAATGAGAAATTCAGGGTTAGTGCGTGGTGGTGCGGGTTGGATGTGCTTGGGTGGGCCCTGCAGCTCCGGGTGCTGGTGATGGTCTGGGGCGTCTCTGGCAAAGTGCCTCCGTTTTCTTTCCAAAGCTGCTGTCCCTCTGTCCGAGGGGTCTGCCCAGGACCAAGGATCCTGCCAGAGCTCAGAGCAGGGACAGAAAGAGGCTGAGGAAGGTACCTGGGGAAGGTGTCCTCTCCCATCCACATCGCTGCTCCTTCCTCCGGCCCCGTTCCTCAAAGGTGCCCCCAGCAGGCAGGGAGGTCCCATGGGAATGTTGGTGTCTGCCCATCCCTGGCCAGGGCAGCAACCTTCCCGGCACCTGCGGGGAATTTGCCCGTAGGCTGCTCTGCTTTTGCGGCTGTCGATTCCTCGCTATAGGAAGTAGCTAACAGTTTCTGGGCTCAAAAGAGTGGATTGGACAAATTCAAGGAAGAAAATTGTCTTTTAGGGACTTAAGTACAAAGACACCACCTTGGATTGGGAAATGATGAGCCACAGGTTGCCAGATGCGGGGGGCGATTCCTGGGGAAGCATCATGATACCTTTGCCCTGGCTGTGTGCTGGTGCCTGCCAATGAGGTGCTGGGCTGGACTGGTTTTGGACTGGGCACATGCGCAAGAGGTGTTGCTGCTCGGGTCCCGGGCTCCCGGTGGTCCCTGGCAGGCAGTGCTGCTCGGGAGCATCAGGGACTGGTCTGCTCATCCCATGAAACTCTATGCTGAAAACAGCTTGATGTAGGACTTTGCTCACCAGCTTCGTTTCCTGACCAGTTTTCAGGAGGAAAACGTAACCTTTTTTTCTCTTTCCTCAGGAAATGATCCCATTTGCAGTGGTGGGCAGTGACCAGGAGTACCAAGTTAATGGAAGAAGAATCCTTGGAAGGAAGACCAAGTGGGGCACCATTGAAGGTACCTTGTCCTTGTCTCCCTGCCTCCTGAGCCCGTCTCCCTGCCCTGACAGGAGGTGGTGAGGTCCAAAACCAGCAGTAGAAGTCAAGGCGTATATAGTGCTTCCCTGCCCCTCCAAAGAAAATAATTTTCCCAGTGTTTGGGGACTGAAAACACCTTGGCCAATGCTCCTGTGCTGAGTTCCTGGGCCTTTGTGTGCCCTGGGAGGCTGCTGAGGGCCGGAGGGGACACTGCTGGGTGTCTTATCATCTTCTCTGGCCTGACTTCTGCTGGTTGGATTTGAGGGCACACGAATGTAGCGCTGACGTCTCTGTGTCTGGAGCCCCCATTAGAGCCTTTCCTCGGCATCTGTAGGTCTTTGCACCCTCCACCATAAGTTTGGCTGGTTCCCTTTTGGATTCTCTTCCATCTTCATCCCATCAGCATGTTCCTTTTTTATCCCCCATCTTCAGTCATGGTGTAAAGGTTAGATGAAGGCTCCTGGCTCCAGTGCATCTACACGTTTCCCTGTCCCTGACAGCCAACTGGCATGTCTCCAGTGCCACCCCTCTTATCTTCCGCCCCTTCCTTTCATAGGTTGCTCTCATTTATGAGTCCTCTTAATAGGAATCCTGTGTTGAGGGATGGCTCAACACAGACGCCAGGAAACCCAGTGTATTTTAAAGCTCTGCTGCCCTCTTGTGCTCTGTCCCTGGAAGCTCCGAGTTTAATGGGGCTCATTAAACCACTCACCTTCTGCATGTGAAGCTCTCCTACAGGAGAGCTGGGGAAGGACTTTTTACTGGGGCATGTAGTGATAGGACGAGGGGGAATGGCTTTAAACTGGAAGAGGGCAGGTTTAGATTGAACATTAGGAAGAGGTTTTTCACTCTGAGGGTGGTGAGGCACTGGCACAGGTTGCCCAGAGAGGTTGTTGAGGCCCCATCCCTGGAGGTGTTCAAGGCCAGGCTGGACATGGCCTTGGGCAACCTGGTCTGGTGGGAGGTGTCCCTGCCTATGGCAGGGGGGTTGGAACTGGATGATCTTCAAGGTCCTTTCCAACCTAAACCATTCTATGATTCTGTAATGATTCTATGTGGCTTCTGCCTTCAGCCCAGTGAGAAGGCAGGACCCAGCTATGGCCTGTTTGGGTGGAAAAAAAAAATTAAAAATGGAGTTTATCTTCTAAATTCAAATGCCTGGTAAACTGCGAGCTGTCAGACTCATTGTGGCAGAGCCACACCCCTTGATTTTTCCCTCTTGTGAACACTCTTGCTCACCCCAAGCCCTGTTCAGACCACAGTTGCCTTTGTCAGCAAGAGATCGCGTCCTTCTGCAGCGCTGTCACTGACGCGCCTGGGATGTTGCAGGATGCTCGTGGTGAAGCTATAGATGAAACGCCTCTGTGGAGCCGTGCCCGGCGCTTGCTGCAAAGCTCACCCCGTGCCTTTCCCTGCCTTGTTTGGGGCCCATTTAAGCTTGCATAGGTCCAAAGGGGGGGTCACAGTGGGAGGTACTACTGGGAGCTCCCTCGTTTGGTGGGAGATGGTGGGAAGGGACTGGGAATGCTCAGTCAGACCTCACCAGCCCATTGGTCATGCTGAGCTGGGGCAGGTACCAGGGTAAATCATCGGCCTTACAGCAGCAAAGAGGACTCTTGAGTCCTGCACCCTGTAGCCCCTGGGGGTAAGTCCCTGTCTCAGCCCTCTACGTGCCAGTGAAGCCCTGTAGGGTCCTCCTTACCCCAAGCGGATGCCATACTTGTGCCGTGGGTGCATGCTGATGGGTTTCTCTCTTTTCCTGCCAGTGGAGAACACGACACACTGTGAGTTCGCCTACCTGCGGGACCTCCTCATCAGGTTGGTAGGACTGTGCCCTGTCCCCTTAGCTTTCAGTCACCAGGTGGCATCCAAAGGAAGGGGAGAGGAGCCCAGCCCAGCTTGAAGCCACTGCTGCTCTGCTCTGCTCATCCATCTGTCCCTCCATCCCTCCCAGCCTGCTGTGGCCCCACTCAACGGGACATGGCTTCAGAGGGCTCTTCTCAGCTGCAGTGCTGAGTTAAGGGAGGAGAGAAGCAGTGGATGGGTCAGGATAGACCCCGAGCTTGCCGGCGGTGTGCGGTGTGGCTCCAGCTCGCCTGCAAGCAGCTGGGAAGCCTTTTGGCCTTGGTGATCCTTCAACAGCCCTGGATCCTACGTCCAGTCCCAAAACATCACTCTCCTGCGTCCCAGGATTGTGCCGTTGCGGGGTCTGGGTGATCGCTGGTCCCTCTTGAAAGAGGTGTCCCTGCTGCAGGGGAATGGGAGGCTGAGCCCCCTCGGCTTGCTGGAGGGGGTGTTGGGCTCTTCCTAAATTTGGCTGCAAGATGAAGTGGGCACATCGGAGCTGTGTGGGGCTTCAAAACCTGATCCCAGGGACTTGCGGGACCGGGGTCTTCCCGAACGGGTGTTACGCAGCAAAGGCTCCCGTGTACCGGAGCACAGGCTGTTGGTACCAGTGAAGGCTTCTGGTCTTGGCTGCCCATAATTGCCTTTGTTTCCCTCCCATGCCCTAAAGATATCATTAACCAGTAAAGCAGGAGGGGAACTCTGGTCTGGAGGGTGTGTTTGAAAGCAGAGGTTGGGGGGTGGAAGGGTTGGGGTGGCCGAACCTGCGCCCGGCGAGGTGCGATTGCTGCCGTCTCCCTTTCCCGCAGGACGCACATGCAGAACATCAAGGATATTACCAGCAACATCCACTTCGAAGCCTACAGGGTCAAGAGGCTGAACGAGGGCCAGAGCTCGCTCTCCAACGGCGTGACCGACAAAGAGCTGGTGGCTAACGAAATGTAACCGTCTCGCTCCGTAGCCAGGACCTTGCTCGCTCACGCTCGCTATTTCTCCCCTCTTCCCCCTTTATTTTTATATAAACCCTCTGCCACTGTCCCTCTTCCCACCCCCCAACCCCCTGCCAATGTTAACTGACCAAATAACCAGACGCCGTCTCTGTCGTGCGGAGCGGGGTGACCGCTCATCCCCCCTGGCCCCCCCCGCCCCCAAATGGCTTTGTGGCATGAGTTTTCTTCTCAGCCTCTGGTCCAGCGTCCCTGGGCTGGGGACCGTCCCCCTGCGGAGGTCGGGCTCGCGCTGGCCCCCCACGCTGGCCCGACAGCCGAGCTCGGGGGAGCAGATCCGCGGGGCCGGGGTGTCCCCGGGGAGCCCTGCCTGCCCCTCCGCGCAGAGGCTCTTCTCCGTCCGTTGAAGGCAAGGGTTCCTCCAGGTGAACGTAGCCTTCGGAAACAAGGTACGGTGGCACGAAGAGAGCAAGACGGTGCCATCCTTGTCTCCCGCCGCCTCCTCCGAGCCTCCTCTGCAGCCCTCCGGGACCCGCCAGCCCCCGACCCAACCCCTCTAACCCTACCTACATGCAATAAACTGGGAGCGTTTAGGTGTCACCTCGCCTGTCACCGACCCCCGGCCAGGCAGAGCGACCTGCTTTGGGAGAAGTGCCTTTTTCAGACTGTTACCTTGCAATAGCGTGGGAGAGGGCGGGGGGAGGGCTTGCCTTGTCTGTCTTTGCAGCCTGCGAAAGGTCCGCGACACTTTGTAGGGACTCCTTTTCCCTCTCCCTTGGACCGTAGATGTGGGAACGCTTGTATATTTATTTTTCATACAGTTGGGTGGGGTTTTTTTTTCCCCCCGCTGAAGGCTCAGAGTGTGTTTGTCCAAAGGGGGCCGAGAGCGGAACGTCTCCGCAAAGCGGTGGTGGGAGGCGGAGGGGGTTGTCCTGTCTGACCTTTGGGATTCTCGGGCTTTTCCCTACGTCAGAGGAGGCTGTTGGGTATTTTTTAATTATTTTCTTTTTATTATTATTATTGTTATTATTTTTTGGACCCCCTGTGTGACGTGTGTCCGTGTAACACGCTCCTCCGTTTTGCTGGTCCTCGTGCAAGGGCGCTGCGTGTGCGGACCGAGGGGAGGGCTGGGGGGCGGCGTTTGGGGGTGCTGTGCCCCGTGTGTGTCCCCTCTCCTCTGCCCCCCCCCCCACACCTCCTCTTTCAATGAGTCTCCAGTAAATAAGACCCTGCAAAAGGGGGTCGCTTAAATAAGGCTGTGACACAGGAGCGGGTGGTCCTGGAGCTCTGCAGTGCTGCCCCCCGCCCCGGCTCCGCTCGCCTTTCTCTTATACGCTCCGTCACTCCCCATATCTTCTCTAAGGGATAAAACTTTCTGCAAATCACCCTTTTTTTTGGGGGGGGCACATACCAAAGTGGCAGCGTGTCCCATCCTCTAGCGCTGGAAGGCACTCGCAGAGCCCACCCGGTGGTCTCCATAGGGGGGGACAACAGATCCGCCTTCTCCAGCGCGGGTGAGCGGGAGGGAGGAGGAGGTCGCTCTCGTCTTGGTGGGGATGCGCAGATGATGTTGCTCAGCAGAGGGTTTGCAGGGGCTCCCCACACATCGCCCCCCCCTTCCCCGGCAGCCAAAGGGGGGCATGTGGGGGGGTACATCGCAAGGAGACTCCGCTCTCCCCCTTAACTCGTGTTTCCCCCCCCAACCCCGCAACAGCACCACGGAGCTGTTGGGGAAGAACAACTATCTACTTGCTGACTTGCTATGTTGTAGCAAAAACAAAACAAAACCAAAAAAAAGTGTATTAACTGAAAAAATATATATATTTCAAGCGTTAAAAAAAAAAAAGACTATGGAAGGGGAGAAAAATCTCTTGTGTGAGGCACTTCTGCAAATGTCATCTTAAACTTTTATTTTTTTTCTCTAGTGGATATTCCAGCTGGGCCAAGCAAGACACGCCGCTTTCTCCTTTGTAACCTGATTTTATTTTTTTTTTGAAGAAAAAAAAAAAAGAAATAATACAATAAAAAAATAAACCTTCATCCAGATCTATTAAAATGGCCTTTTGGGGGTTATAAGCATTATGACAAATTTAGTCCATTTTTGTATAAATAATAGTGTTTAATATGTATTTCCCAAAATAAATGTTTCGAATGCAAATAGAAGGAGGCTTGTTTGGAAATGTGTGTTCCCAGCCACGGTGTGGTCGTTCCTGCGTGGAGCCCGCGGGGGCTGCGGGTGATGGGGGAGTCCGGCACCAGAGCTGCTCTGCTCTGCTTTCTTTGGGGTGAAGGTTTTATTTATTCCTCTTCCTACCTACTATGACTCTTCCTACCTCAGATATCTGCCCCTGGTACTCTACAAAATGCTGGAGCTGCTGGTGCTGAGCGCCCTGGGAACCGTGCCAGTGTGGCCTCAGATGTCCTTGCAAATCCTGAGGGAGGCAGGAGGGTCCCCTCCCATCTGCTTTGGTGGTGAAGCTGTTTCCACTGCAGTTACTGGTATCTTTGTTAAGAAGTGGGTTGCACCTAGTTCAAGGCCAGACCATAGCTTGCATGTCACACAAACGTGGCTTTGGCTTCGCAGGCAGATGGTCTTCAAAACCTTTCGTGACTGCGGGGTTGCCCTTGGGATGCTCTTGGAAGTTGGCTTCGCTGTGAGGAATCGCCTTCCTGAAAACTACGTTTCTCCCTGGTGTCACAGACAAAGCACCGTCCCGTCTGGTGTTTCAATCTGTATCTTACATGTCTGTTGTGTTTTTTCCCCCAAGCCAGCAGAACCCCAAAGCTCTCTGGGCACAGTCCTGGGCATCTGGCTGTAGGTGACCCTGCTTGGGCAGGGGGTTGAACCAGATGACCTCCAGAGGTCCTTCCCAACCTGAACCTCTCTGGGATTCCGGTTTGTATGAAAACAAAACCAACAGGACAGAAGTCGGGTTGGGTTCCTATGGGCGTGGAGAGTACAGGACAGGCTTATGTACAGTTTTCTTCTGCTTTCCTGCTGGCACCTAGGTTTCCGAGCAGGGAATCAGCTCATCTTGTCCAGCACCCAGTGAGGTGTGTGGTGAAGTTTGTTGATGGGCCACCTTTGCCCCAGTGCCATCCCTAGCAATACCCTGGGGTTTTGTGCAATACTGCAGTTTTGCGGTTGCTTTAGCTCAGACGCGCTTCACCCCCACAGGTCTTCTCTACCAAATGAGTCTGTTGGGGAGAAGCAGTGAGATTGAGGTGCTGTTGTGACTGGTGCAAGACCCCGAGCAAAAACTCTTAGGGAGGAAAAACATCGACGTGTAGTTGTAGTAATTACAAACATGGACCGTGGGCTTTGCTTCTGGCCAAATCTGCAGCAGCGTTTCCCTGTATGGTGGTTTTCCTTGTGCTGGTGTCTGGGCTTTTTAGCAGCTTTCCTCAATGTCGGCATCTGACCGTGCCCGTGGAGGGAGATGGGGCAGAGGATGCTCTGGGGCTCTCCGGGCAGATGCTCTCCTGGTGACAGATTGAGAAACGGTTTGTGGCCGGGGCAGGGGGAAGGCAGGCCAAATTCCCGAGCTCAGCAATAAGGGCGCCTTTTGTTTAGCCCAGAGGAGGAGCTCGGCGGGTCGGAGGTCCGTTCATGGGAATGGCGCAGGGAATGGCTTCCAGATGTTACGAAGCTCCGGAGAGGTGGGGTTGGCGAAGGGAGAGCAGCAGCGCCAGATGTTCTGATGGAGCAGGGGGGGTTTATGTGGTGCTATGGGAAAATCCCAGCTGGGGGAAGGGTTTGCTATTGCAAAATCCCCCATCCTCTCCCCAGAGCCTCGGGTGAAGGGCAGGAGCATCCCGGGAGCGGGTGGATGGGGAGGGTTTGGGCAGAGGAGGAGGCAGGGAAGGGGCTGCTTCCCCTGCCCGAGCCCGCTCGAAGGGAAATTTGCCTAATGATGCTGTAGCTGACAGAAAGAGCCTTGCACTAATGGCTTATTGAGTGGCCTCACTTTAACAAATGAGGGAAATGAAGATGAGTGAGAGTTTAATTACCGATCAGGAGCAGGGCTTTCCGCAGCCACGACGGGCACTCGTTCCTCTTCGCCTGGCTGCGGGAGGGAGAGGAGGACCCCCCAGCCCAGCCGGGCTCTCGGGGTGCCTGGTGACACGGGTGGCATTGGAGGAGACGGCTGCTTGGCCAGGCTGGGCTGGAGGTGGGTACCAGTTCCACCTGACCAGCCCGGCCCAGAGAGCATCACCGTCCAAAGAGGATGACTATAAATAATAAGAATAAAAGGGAGTATAAATAATTAAAGCAGCTCATAGTGAGTAGTTCCTGAAACGTCTGCCTGATTTAAAAACTAATTACTTGGAGGGTAATCACCACCAGAAGCGCATACATTTACCCACAATGCTGCTCTTCCCTCCGCTTCCTTGCGCTCGCCCTCTCCTGATTGCTATCCCCGGCATCGGCACCCGGACTTATCACTCATCCGCAGCGCACAATAAACTGTGTTCGACTCGTCCATCTCCCTGATTAATAACACCATCGGAGACCTGTTCAGGGAGGAATAAATTCTCCCCGGGTAGGAGGCCAGGTGCTGGCAGGAGCGTGAGCCCTTGGAGCTGGGAGCCCCCTCTGCCCCAAAGGGCCACCCCCTGCTCCGGGGACGGTCCTTTCCGATGGGACGGTGCCTTTGGATGAGCCTGTGCTACCCAAAAAGCAGGGCAGCGCCGAGTCACCGCAAGCCCCAGGTACCCGAGGGGGATGCGGCATCACCTGCTCAGTGCGAGCTGTTGTTAAGAGACTTTTCCGGATCATCGCTCTTACACAGCGGCCCATAGTGCTCATCCGAACCTGAATTCGGTGACGTGGGACCTGTCCTCGCGGGAAACATCTCCTTTTGATGTGCAAGCCGGGCTGCAGCAGGCACGGGCAGAGCTGGCGATCTCAAGCTTTAATTACTGTGAAGCTGCTGCACTGCAGTTGAAAGCCCGGGGTTTTTTTGATCATCTTCGCTGCGGCTCCGGCAGAAAGGAGGATCTGTCCCTCCATCTCCACCCCTGTGCCACCTCCATCGCGCAGGGTGCTGGCCCCAGCCTGCCTGCTCCTTCTCAAAACCCCAGCAAGAACTTTTCTTCCATGCCCAGAGCCCGTTGAAGTTTGTAACTCTTTGCTGCAGTTCGGTTTGTATTTATTTGGCTGAGCCTGTGTCTGATCCTATACAAATGAATAAATAATTCTCACCGTCGGCCTGATTTGGGAGCAGCATTGCACTGTGTTGCTTCATTTAGGAAAACAGAATAATTTATTCCTAACTTATGGGATTCAGGAGACTTCCACCCGCAGCCCACGATATTTTCTCATTAACATTACCCAGCTAAGCTAAAAACTGCAATTTCATAAGTCATGCTTCCTTCAAAGGCACATTACCGGCTTCCCAGGGACTCCAAAAGTTTACTGAAGCTTAAAGACATACCTCATAGCATGCAGTAATGTACCAGAGTCCCTCTTCTTATTACTACTGAAACCATCTTTTCGGTGAGTTTCCCTCCCCTGAACTATTCCCATGACGAATAACCCTGCGAGGACGGCACCGCGTGCCCTCCCTTGCCCGGGGGCTGGCGGTGCCGGGCATCCCCGCCAAACCCTGACAAACAGCAGCACGACACAACATCTCCATCATTACAATCAACCCTGCACTAACGAACCGATACGCCAAGCCGGAGCCTCTTAGCCGGCAGCGTTCCCAGCAGCAAAATTTGTTGTAGACGTGTGTGTGTGTGTGCAACGCAATGGAGGTTTACATGCGTGATGTTGTGCGAAAGAAGAATAGCATTTAGTCACTCTTTATGGAGAAGGTAAATAGAAGAAAATACTCAGTTGGCAAACAGAAGGCAGGCAATTGCCGGGTAAAGGAGTTTGTAGCTTTGCCCTCGGTGCCCCTCGGGGCTCAGCCCGGGCTGCTGCGTGCCCGTCTCTTGGGCAGGTGGCCCCGGGGCTCCCATGAGGCCGCGGCTGGTCCTGCGCGGGCACATGCACGGGTTGTGCCTCCTGCAAAAGGAGATGAGGCTCACAAAGATGTTAGGAGGGGCTATACAGGTCGGGTGGGGTGGACCCCGCTGTTCCCAAGGGAGAGGCCCCCAGCGCGCCGTCCCCAGCAGCACACGGCAAGAAGCCGGTGCTCGGTGTCCACCTCGCTCTCCTGCGAGAGAGAGCTGACACGGTTTTTCACGGGCTGTCCTGCAGAAACCTCCACGATCCTGCAGGTCCTTCACCCCCGGGATCCCCCAGGCTCAGCCGGGCTGCGGGATGGTGGACTGACCTTTTGGGGGGCTGCCGCAGCATCGACAGCAGGCAGGAGTCACGGCTCCGCCGTAGCTCTGAGCGATAGCAGCAAGACCTGATTTCATGAGAAGGAGTCAGGCCCATAGGCGGACTGACATCTTTTGTCCTTCATCCCCCCCCTCTGGGGCTTCTCTGAAAACCACAGAAGCCAAAAAGAGTCTTTTTTGCAGGTTTTTTTAGTGCTGGGGACCACCCGCAGTGACAGAGTGGGATGGAGGGACTGGGACACGGGGAGATGGATGGCTGTGTGTGAGCTCCTTGTCACAAAGAATCATCGAGACCCAGGGCTTAGCAGTTATTTTAATCTGTACATCGTTTTTAAAGGTGGCTCGTTGGGGTCGGGGTGTTTTTTTTTGGTAAGTCACAGCTGAAAGCTCTTGCTGGCAAAGTTTACAGAGCCCATTAAAAAAAAAAAAAAAGTAAAAATTGTAGCTTTTTATGAATTGTATCCTGAAATAGCTTTGCAGAGCACAATGACAGGGATGCAGGAAGAACTGCAGTCCCTTTGTGTACATCCACACCATATTATGCCACGTTAGCCCTGGGCTCAAGTTGCTGGGGGAGCAGAGGAGCGCTTGGTGAGCGCTGCCGCCAGCGATCCCCCTTCCCTGCCCTTATCCTTTCCTGCCACCAGCCTCAGAAGAAAGTCAAGATTTAAATCATATTCCTAAAGCAAAATTACACATCGGAGCCTCCACAGCCCTCCCGGGAGGGCCGGGACACTCCTCTATAAATATCTGTCTCGATATGTTTAATTTGCAGATGAAATTAAGCCTGGGAAGAAAGGGAAGGCTGTCTTTTCATGTGTGGGCTGTCCAGCTTTGCCTTGAATATCAAAGTGAAACGAGTTACAAAGCACCGACTCTCCGGGATTATCTAAGAAACCTTGTAGGTCCCAAGTGACGGCGGTTACGGGATCAAAAGGTGTGGTACTTATGCAGAAAGCCAGAAAAAGCCAGCGTGGTTCTTAGATCAGCCCCAAAGAGCCAAATCTCAGGTCGGTTTGCAGAGTTCAGAGATTTCCAAGGGAAGGAGGAGGTAGGTGAGGAAGCAGGAGATGTTGGGCTTTCACGTGGATTTTGGATTAAATATTAACTTGCTGCAGCGGGTTATGAGGATAAACATTGTCATTAATCATGTATGTGCTCATTATCATGGTGAGAATAGGCTGTTCGAGCTTTGGCTGCCTGAGCATTTCGACACTAAACCTCCCGTTTTCTGCTCGTAGCTTTCTGTAAACCATCATCTTTTATGCTTTTTCTCTTTGGAAAACTTTTTCCCACAAGCAGTTGTGTTGGTTTCAACATTTTATTGCTCAGGCTTCGAAAACAATCAGCTGAAAAGATTTAGCCTGAGGATGAAGGGAGAGGAGAAAAAGCACCTCCAGCCAATTAATCCAGGGAAAGCGGAGCGGGGTGATGTTTCTGGGACGGTCTTGGAGGTGGGAGCCTGATCTGGGGTGGGAAAACAGCTCTTGCCGAAGGGCTCTGCTGCCACGTACCAGGGAGAACTCACGCAGCCGTTCGGCGTGGAGCGGCAGCACAGCCCCTGGGCACTGGGGGAATTTTGCATGGGATTTTCTTGCAAAGTCCTTAGCTAGGCAGAACTGCGGGCCCAATTCATCCGCGCAAATGAGAAACAGCGCAGGATCGTGCAATAGGCCTGCATCATACTTACAGCCTGTTGACATTTTTCATATTAAAAATACTTCGCTGAAAAAGGCTTTTTTCATCATCCATTTTGTTAAAAACTGGAATTTTTCCTTCTTTCCTCCAATTTTATTGAGCTTTTCAATCATCGTAACTTTTTCAGCTCTCCTTCCCTTCTGTTTTTAGCTGCTCCTTTCAATTATTTGGTGCTTTCCTTTTTATTCCAGTAATTATTTTTTTTTAAGACTTGAATAGAAGGAAGAGGGAAGATAGATTAAAATTTATACTAGAGCAGAAAGTGGATGTATGGCCCAGAGTCTAAAACCCTATCATTAGCAATATGTAATAAGGAACAAAATTATTGAGCAAGCTGAGATGTCTGCAAATGACTTCTGAAACTCTCCAAAATGGAAGAGAGCTTATCTAGTGGCGGCGAAAGCCGACTGATGGATGAAGATACAAAGCATTTGGAAAGAGGTTGAAGGAGCAGCTCTAATGACCATCTGTCCCGCTGTAAAGATTTATGGGTGTTGAGCACAGCTGCCTCTGAGGGACTCATCCGTGGGTGAAGGTAAGACCAGGGGTGGCACCTCGGAGGTGCCTTCTGTGCCCAAAAAGAAACCCCCTCTCCTGGTGGTGCCCACTGTGTCCTTCTGTGCTCCTTCCCCCAGGGCTGGCTGCACCGGCTTGTCTCCACCACCATCTGCAGGAGGCACCGAACCCATTTTCAGCCCTGGGAGGGGGAGGAAAGATGGAGTGGATCCTTGATGTTTCCTTTTCTGAGCACTTCTGCAGTCTGGCGTGGAGGAGGAGAGGGCAGATCTGAGGTCACGCCGGCAGCCGTAGCTGGGACGCTTCCCACTGGTTTGGAGGCTCTGGTCTTGCCACCTAACCCTACCTCAATCTGCCGTCTTGGTTATTTTTAGCCGACCACACCACGCTCTTAGTGCTTCTTGCTACAGCAGAAAGCTGATTTAAACAGGGTTTTTTTGCTTTTGTCAGCCAGGCCAGTGTGCCCGACCACAAACGTCAGCTTTGGAGTACGTGCAACTTATTGCCATAGTGCGAGGAGTGGGGAACTGGTGGTGTTTGCACCGTTGTCTCCCCTCCTGGTGCAAAATTAGCTTAATTGAAGAGCAGTAAGTGCTATCAGCTGGTGGTGCAGGTGCTCCACCCCTAAACTCTCCGGAGGGCTTAAAAAGCAGCAGCTGTGTGCCATTAGAGGTGATGGGGCTGAGAGCATGTTGGGTAGGAGGCAGCGCTGGGACGTGTGGGGCTGGGCTGACCCAGAGCTCCTGAGATGGCTCTGTCCTGCTGGCACCTTCTGTGAGAGCCGGAGCTGTGGTGGGGAGCTGCTGTGTGTGAAGAAGTAGGTTCAGAGAGGTTTTTTTTTAATTCTGTTTTAAATATAAATGTAATTTTCCATCCTGTGGGCCAGCTTGCTCCACCAGCCCGGGGCTGGGCAGGCACCTTGCTGAGGGTGCTTTGCCTCCAGCAGCAAAGAAGTGGGGTTGGAATGTTTGGTTTGGAGTTATTTGGGTGGAAGGGGCAATCGATGTTTGTTTGAAATCGACTAGAATGTTTCTTAGCTGCAACCTGAGCTCAGGCTGAGGGTTTGCTCTGGGGCAGAAGCGGGGAACAGGGGGGCGCAGGTGGAAGAAGAGGCTTTGAGCACTGCCTGGGAAGACACAGTTTAGACCTCTGCAGCTTTCCAGGGACTGCGGTGTGCCAAAGCTGAGTGTTCTGAGTTTCATACCAATTTAGCTTTGCCGGCAGCGTGCCCGTTCTTGCTGTGCTGGTTACAGCTTGGCAGAGACTGGATTTCATGGTGGTTTTCATCCCTGCTAAACCAGGGTGGGTGTGTATGGTGGACAGGGTCCTTTAGCAGCCGGAGCCTATGCAGCTACGCTTTTATTTAAGCACAGCTTATATATGTGTATTTCATACCAAATTATTATTTTTTTCTTTTTGTATCAAAACTCCTGTGTAAGACCTGGGGCAGAGGGACGGGAGGCCGTGTCCCTAAGCCCCCGGGAGCTGTGATCCCTTAGTGCTGGAGCACTTTCTCAGGCACGTTGGTGGGAAGAGAAGCTGATGCCGAGTCAGGTCTGTGCGTGCTCTGAGCCAGCACGGTGTGAGCCCCTTTCCTTTGGAGTTGTGGGCCCTCATTTCTCTGTGTCCTGCAGCATGTTGGTCAAAATTATGTAGCGGCCTGAACTTTTCCCACTGAGCAGAGGGAAGAGGGTAACTGAAGTTGCACAACTGTTGGGGTCTGCAAACCTGTGGAGATGACTGGTTGCCTCAGATACAGGACTGGGCTGGAAAATCCCATATTATAGTTAAAGGTACCATATTGAAAAGATGTGCTTGGAAGGCTCTTGTACCTCTGCTCTGACCCTGGAGATGTGTGATTGCTGCTTGGGAACAAAATGTGCGGTTGCTTAATGCTGCTCCCTGTGTCAGCAGGACAGGGTGGGTCATCACCCCTGTGTCAGGGCTACTGTGTTTCCTGTGGGTTATCGGGGTTGGAGCCGTGATGGCCCATCCATATAGTCATTGCCAGGTATGTCCAACTGCCTGCAATGTACATGGTTGTGCTTAAATTAAGCCTGTTAAGCGGAGCCAAGCCGGGGTGGGTGAGCAGTAGTGCTGATGGGCTGGAGCAGTGCCTGGGCACCCCACAGCTCAACACCCACCACGGCTCCCCAGCCTCTTAAAATAAAAACGTGGTTGAGCTTAAAACACAAGTGTTGCGTTGGTGGTGCTAAAGCCCCCACCGGTCTCTGCAGAGAGCTTTGAACACGGCCATGGCGGAGCGGCGACGGTCTCCATGTCCCCGGCGCAGGCAGGGGAGGTTGACCCCAAGCCACTCTCTGGGAGGATGAACGCACACCCATCCCTTCAACTCCTTCGCTTGTGAGGAGTGATCAAAGCGCAGCCGTTCGATTTCATAACCCAAGTAAATGCTCAAAAAAAAAAAAAAAGAATCACTCCCTAAATATCGCGGGGAAGGTATTTTGAGCCTTGGCCGCTTCACCTGGGAAACGGTCTCTTCTGATTCAGCTTGTTCAAATCATCTTAACAGTTCTCGGTGAGAAAAAACCTTCTGTATCCTCAAGGCAAGTATATTTGGGCAAAGCAATAAGAGAGACTTTAAGAGGTTTGGAGGTTACAGTGGGAAATAGCAGTTATTCCCAATAAGCAGTGTTAAATGAAGTGCTGCTGACAGTAGCCTGAGGCAGGTTCAAGAGTTTCAAGATTTGCAACCAAGAGATTAACCAAAATAGATGTCTTATTACAGGCAAGTTTGTATCTAAATCATTTAAAGTGCCTTTAGATGCTGTAATGTTTTTCCTCCTAAGTGCTCGTAGTATATCTGCAGCTTCCTCCTGGCTTTCGGGAACGAGCAATGAAAGGGCCCTTGATCTCGGCGAGTTTAAGACCCTCTGATGAAGGAACCAAGGACCCAGTGGATCGCAGGTTCTCGTTTGATGGGAGGCTGCTTTAGCAGAGCTCCTTTTTTACATGGAGGAGAGATCCTGGCCCAAGTCCTCCCTCCCCTCCCCGGTTGGATGCTCTGCTGCGTGGCCAGCGAAGGGGCACAGCGCAGAGAGGATGCACCCAGCAGTGGGGTTTGCCC
The DNA here is from genome assembly GCA_008711295.1 of Anarhynchus alexandrinus. Lineage (NCBI taxonomy): Eukaryota > Metazoa > Chordata > Aves > Charadriiformes > Charadriidae > Anarhynchus > Anarhynchus alexandrinus. Next base: position 1,810,400 of record VUYV01000152.1, read on the forward strand.
AAGCTCTGGGTGTAAAGCGCCTCTGATAGACCAGTAGCAACGTGGTCCTGAGCTGGAACAACCTGACCCTTAATTTGTAAAGGCCCCAACGATGCTCAGGAGCATAAGTGCTGTGTGTAGAGACGTAAATGAGAATGGCCATCTCCGGGCACAGGTTAACACAAAACATCGTTGTCTCCTGGGTGGTGCCATCCATGCCAAGCCCAGGGCCCAGCTGCTGCTCTCGGTTGCCTGTCACGCTGCAGGACTTCTCATGTGCATGGGTCACCCACCAAACCCTGTTTTAAATGTGGGATGTTGCTTTTTCTTCTGCGCTGAACTGACGCTGGAAGGAAATTCAGCGCAGGGCTGGTGGCACCGGGTTATGGAGACAAATGATCTGCCATCAACACGGGCTGGCACTCAGTCTTGGCTGCAACCTGGGTAAGGCAAATTTAGGTTTGATGGGTGGGGAATCAGCAGGCCTAAGGGAAATTATCTACAAAAGAGGGGAAAGCTCCATGTGCTCAAAAAGAAGAGAGGGGAGGAGGGCAGAGATGTTTAGAGGGAGGTGGTCTAAACCTGGGGAGCAGCCTGGGGCGCTGACACTGAGCCAGGAAAAAGGGCGTTTGTTATTTGGGTGAGATTTAGGCGTTCCTTGCCTTTACTCAGTCAGGAGCAGTTGATTTCTGGAAACTCTCCAGAGCTGGGATGTCAGCGTGCTTTGGCAATTGCACATCCCTGTGGTGACGAGCTGGACATCCCGGGAGCCCTGGAGAGGGATGGGCTTTTCCCAGTGGGGTACTCCAGGGCACCAGCAGTTGTACCGGGGGTGTTGTGCAGATGGAGGGAAAGGCCTGTGAGAGGAAGGTGTAGGTCTCTACCAAAGGAGAACACCAGCAGAGCTGAAACCAGATAAATGACTGGAGATCCAAAGAGGTTTCCAGCTACGAGGGTTCAAGGTGCTGCCACAAGCCTGGAGCAAGGTGGCGAGGGCCTGGCAGGGGCTGGGTGACACACTGTCTTGTGGGGAGTTATTAAGGTCAGGTTTACCTGTGGGCAGATGGTGCGAAACACCTGAAATGTGCTGGGGCCTGGGAAACCAGTCCTTCCCTGTGAGGCCAGCTTGAGCCGTACTAGAGATGTGAAATATCACTCTTTCTCTTTTTCCTTGCTTGTTCCCAAGTTCTAAAGATGAATGACACTTCTGTGTCGTTCAATGAACATGAGATTGCAGGTTTTTTGTCCATGTGAACAAGGAAAAATGTCTCCAAGTGTCTTTGCGATGTTACCTTTTCTTAAAAAAAAAAAAAGGAAGAAATGTCCCTCTAGGGAATCAGATCTTCACGGTGACCTGATGACAGTGTAGCTTCCCATGTCCAGCAAGCGTGTAAGATGTCACTTCAAAGCAACATAGAGTGAATGAAAGTTAAATATTATTTTCTGTCTCGCATGTTGAGCGAGCTGGTGGCAGTAACTCGCTGCGTACGGACAGAGTGAGGTGGTGGAGTGTGGCTTCACATCCCCTCCAGTGCTACTGGTTTTACTGGGGGTTCCCGATGAATGTTGTAAATGTCGGATATGAGTTATGGCACCTCTGTGAGCTGAGGAAGGGTTGGTTTTTCTTGTTATTTGATAGGTGGGGGACTGCATCTCAGAGGCGCTCTTGGCTGCCATCAGTTTTCCTTTTCAATAAAACAGAGGGACATTGAATATTGTGCTTGTCAGGGCTCTTCTATGGTACTTGCAATGGATATTTGGATGACAGCTAACCCATGAACACTCTTTAAATGTAACAGGAGGCGCCGTGTAAGAGAGGATGAAGGAAACAATGCTGAAAGGCGTGATGAGCGCTATGCTTTCGCAGGACTCGGCACACTTGCCAGTTTGAAGGACCAGGTTGCTCCAGGCTTTCATTGCCTGCTGTGAAAGCACAGGCTCCAACTGTTAATGGCAGAAGACAGAAACCCACCTGTCCTGGAGGCTTCTAAGGATATACTCCGACTGCCATAACCACTGAGGGCCTGTGAGCCAGGGTTTCCCTGGGCTTTCACTGTCCATGTCCCCCCTTCGTGCCAGGTCCCATGGCTGTGGGTCTGCCACCTTCCCACGCTGAGGTCCGGCAGCCTGTCTGTGCGCTTGCCCCACTCACGGACCTGGGGGTTCAAATGCCCCAAGTAGCTGGAATAATCCAGTCCTTGAGGCCTTTGAGGAAAGCAGGAGAGTCCACCTGCCTTGTCCTGTTGCTGCAGACAGGTCTGTGCCGTGCAGTGGGACGAGCCCACCGTAAAGCTGAGCTTGGATCAGGCTTTTGATTTCGCCTGGCCCTGAACGTGTTCTGCATCACCAGTGCTGCTGCTGTATTTACCAGGAGTCTTGTGACACCTGGTGTCTTCATTCCTCCTGGAGCCTGGTGGTCTGAGAGCATCCCTCACTCCTTCCCAAGCGAGTGTTTCTGGCCCTTGAAGAGGCAGAGAGGCACTTCAGTAAATGAAGCCTGGGGCCCTAAAAAACTTGCTTTTTGTGAATACAAGGAGCCCGAGCTTCTGATAGCAAAATGTTATGAAATTAGGTGTAAAATTAACTATTTATTTGGAAATCCTGTTTTATTTTTTTTGATTGCTTGGAACAGGGAGACAGAGCCTGGCACTGCCCCTCAGAAACCCTGAGTGCTGCTGGCAGTGCCCCTAGTTGGTTGAAGCTATTGCCCGAGGGTGGGCAGGGACACAAGAGTTTGTCCCGGGTGAGCCCATTGCTGCAGACCCCTCTGGGGTGCTGTAGTGATCCCAGAAGGTGCTGTGTACGTGGGATGTTTGGGTGCAGAGGAGCAAAACTGGGTGTGCAGAGCCGCGCTCGGCCGGCTGGACCTGTGCTGTTGGTACCATCGTTGGCTTTCTCCCAAGGGAGCCTCGAGTATTTAAATCACGGTCTGCTGAGAGAGGGGCAGCCTGGGGAAAGGCAGCTCTTGGTCTCTCTGAAATGTTTCACGAAGTCTGTGCCTTGCTGGATTTTGGCAAGAGGGAGCTTGATTTAACATGAGGTTTTTTTTAAAAGTGGGAAATGTGAAACAGCTGGTAGGGTTGTAAGGAAGCCAGCAGCGGAGAGGAGGGCAAGGCCTGCGGGTGTTTCGCTTACAGACCTTGGCAAAAAGGAGACTTTCCTTTTCTTATTTTAATTGGCATCAGGGAGATCTTTGAGACTTCGGAATCCCAAACACCAGTCAGGAGAGCTGGGTGGGTCTGAAAGGTGCCTCTGCGCTGTGAAACCCTGGCAGCGATGTTAAGTCAGGGAAGGGGCAAATAAAAGTGCAGCGCTTTGAGAGGGATGTGGGAGGAACTGGTGAAAAAGAAGGGGGAGGTTTCTACATGTCCTTGCCCAGACTTGTGAAGGCCTAAAAATACAGCTTTACAGCCCCCTGGTTTCAGGGGGTGCGTGGGAAGCGCAGCTCGGTGTGGTCCCCAGGCTGGGGTACCCTGACACATCCCCCATCCTCATGGGCAACTGGTGGTGCTGGATCACCCTGGGACGGGCACCTCGGGAGGGCAATTCGCCTGACTGCACTTGGGGTGAGGTTAATCACCCCTGTAAGGGTTGGGTTTCTCAACTAAGCACAAAGACAGCTGAGGGTGACTCTTGCAAACCTCAGCGTCCCACTCAGATGCCCACAGCAGAGCAAGAAAGTCCCTCCTGTAGTATCTGCTAGAGACCTGACCTGGACAGAAAGCCCGAGAGAGCTTGTCCAGCCCAGGCTCTCCTTTCTGGCCATCGGCATCAAATGCTTTGGAGAAAGATGTAAGAAAACACCTATAATTTGCCTGGAGGGGGAGATTGTCCCAGTTAGGATACTGCAAGTTTTATCCTTTGCATTAGATGAGTATTCAAATAATTTAACAGTGGATGCTCTCATCCTTCGTGTACCCATGGAGTTGTTTTTGTGGCTCTAATGCTCTCATGACCTCAATAATGTCTTCTGCGAGTGCGTTTCTCAGGTTAATTATGCATTAAGTTTACATAAGGCTTTTCCTTTTTTAATCAGTTCTAAACCTGCTGCTTTCAGATGTGCCGAATGCACCGACACTCGGGAGGGATCTGGGGGGGGGATGGGGGCGCTTACAGGAGTACTGCGTCCACCTCTCTACCCTGCCAGGTCTTTTGTACGCTCTGGTATGTCCCCTTTATTTGTCTCCGTGTTAAATAAGCACTCCTGAGGCTTCAGGCTTTATTTTTTTCCCACTGTACAGGCTTATCTGATGTGCACTATGGTAACACAGCACCATAAAGGATGGTGCCTACTGGTGTGATTGAGATAGGTGTCAGCGGGCTTGGGGCTTGCTTTCCTTCTCTCGGGGCTGGAGAAGTGTGTGTGTGCTCCGGGAGAGGCTGTGTGGGAGGTGCTGGGAGGCTTTTTTTCTTAAACAGCCTCAACCTTCCCCCTGTGGCCTGGGTGAGAGTAAGAAAATGGGTGGAAAGTGTGCCTTGCACCTGGTGGCATTTCTCTTTCTTTTGGAGATCTCTCTTTTTCTCTTTGCTTTCCTCTGGTTTCCTCTTTGATTTTTTTTTTAGCGATCTCTTTTGAGCTGGATGAGCTTTTCTCCTCTGAAGTCTAAGACCTTGAAAGCAAGGGTTACGGTAAGGTTGCATAGAAGCAAGTTGGATAACGTGATTCTTTCTTCAAGGCAAGCGTTTCTGTTTGCAAAGTAACTTGGCAGTCTTGTGTGTTTTGGATTTAGGCATCCTGGTGGATAAGCCAAAGCTAACAGATATTAATTAGTTGGAGGACTGGAACTGTAATGAGCACAGTCACTCACATAGGTTGGCATTTTTATTTTAAATGCAAGTAATTAAAGAAAAAAAAGTGCGTTGAAAAGGTCAATGTTAAAAGATGTTATATAAATAACACACCCTGGGTGAGAGTTAGAGAGGCAGCCGAGGGAAAGACTAACAGCCAGGTTGCTGGTGTGGCGGCTGCTGGGATGCCTGGCTATGGAGGGGTTATCCCTGTGGCAGGGAAAAAGGAATGAAGGACAAGTATGGTCTTAAAATCACACAGAGAAGAAGGACAGTGAGTTGAAAGAGCTTTGCCAGTGTATTTGGAAATGCACAGGGGAGTCGTGTCTTTGGAGGACCCCAAAAAGCTGCTCCAAGAGGCGGTGATGTAGGGCTCGAGTCTGCGATGTAGACTCTGGGTTGGAGAAATAGCGCGAGGTCCTGAGTGTGCAGCCTACTGTTTGAAGGGCATCCTGTAAAACACCTTCTACCCCACGACCCCACTGAGCTTCTTCAGGAGGAGGTTTGTGTGGAGGAGAAGCTCTGAGCGAAGCCTGTTTGGCCAGGTTAAATTCCAGCGTGGTGTAACCTGGGGGGCAGGGATGCTTGGAGACCAAGAGCCCAAACCAGGGATGATCTATGGGGTGGCTTGAAGCACAGCCATACCTTTGGGTTGTGGTCCCAGGAGTGTGTGTGCACGATGGGAGGAGGAAGCAAACAGCTCCTAAATTTGAGATATCTGGCAAGGGTGTGCTGGAGATGCCCAGAGCGCCTATGGAGCAGGGGGTGATGTTACTGTCCTGTTAGCCCAGTGGAGTCCCAACGGGGTCCGGGGCTGCATTTCCCTGACCCTGCTCTTGGTGAATCCAAGCCGTGGTTGTATTGAGGGGTGGCTGTCTCTGGCCTCAAGGAAGAAGACTGACTGTGGCGGTGGGAGCGGGGAAGTCACATGGTGAGGAGAAGCTGCAGTGCTGAGCGCTTCCCCCGGCACGTGGGCTCTGCAGCCCACAGATCTCCTGTGCCCTGCGCCCCTGCTGCCGCGGGCCAAGCCAGGCTTGGCAAAACGGGTTTCCCGTGCAGGCCCCGTGGTCAGGGTCTGGCTGACCTGGGCTGCTGAGAACCCTCCCCAAAATTCACCTCGGAGCAGGCTGGATTACCGCAGGGGTGTGCTTGATGGGGACCGCAGCTTTTATCTGAGGTGCCAGCGCCGTGGGGAGGCTGGATATGCCAAATAGCACTGGCTACCACAGTCATTTATGGGTTTTTAACCATTTGTTTGCCTTCTTCAAGACCCAGGTGTCTGTAGTGACAGCCAAGTACTTCCTCTTCTCTGGGTGGTGTACAGTGAAGGAGACTGAGGGTGGGGAATGCAAATCAGAGCTAAACAACATGCTTTGCCGTCTTTTTTTAAGAAGCTTAATATATTAGCTAATCATGTTGTGTAAACAATCTCAATATGCAAACCCGAAAAGTCGCGTCCCCCCTGGCGTCAGCTGCTTTGAGCTTCCCCGTTAACCTCTCCAGAGCGAAAAAAAACCTTCCGGAACAGCCATTTCGGAGTGTGCAAAATTGATTTCGTATTCGGCCTCCGCAATGGAAGAAGATGGCGGTGCAGAGCCGCGGGCGCCTCTTCCGCTCCCTCGTTATTTTTTTTTTTTTTGAGAGAGAGATCCTCTTCCCCTGTGCATCTCAGTGATGGAGGACGGGTGGTTCCGGCACCGGGGCTGCCACCGCAGTGGGTGCCGGCGGGTTGGTCTCACCGCCTGGGCACGCGGGTCCCTCCCGGTGCCTTTTGGCGAGCAAAAACAATAAGAAACAAATTTACAGCGGCCACTCCTTGGGTAATTTCCACAGCACAAAGACCCCCTGCCTTCCACCCCCTTCATGTGCGTCTTCTCTTAATTAATTAATACTGCATTCATCACTGCTTAATTCCTGTTTCCGTAGCACCCGAGGAGGGGGGCTGCTGGCAAAGGCGGGTGCCGAGACAGTCTAGATCCGCCGTCTTAGTGGAGGAGCTTAATTAGCCCCCGTGACAATATGGGATTGTTTCCCACAGCCCTGTAATGGGTGGTTTCAAACTGGCTTCTTGTGGCCGGCAGAAGCAGCCCCGTGTCCCCGTGCCGGTCCCTGTGCTGCTGGGTGGCGTGTGCTCCTGAGGAACGGCGATCTGCTGCAACAGCTGCTTGAATTTAAAAAAGAAATAATAAAAAAATCACAAATTGGCTATTTTCTGAGCTCGGTGAGGGAAAGGGGGCAGAGCAACCAGGTCTCGGTGCTGGGGACAGGCAGGCTGGATACTGGGGCTAAATGGTGTCAGGCTGTAAAGGGTCCAGGACCCCCTTCTCCGCTCGTAGCTGTCACTATCAGCGTTGCAGGGCTTCTGGTTTCCTTTTCTTTTAGTTTTTGGTTGGTTTCTTTTTTTTTTTTTACCTTAAACACAACCTGTTGGCACTTGTGGTGCCTCCTCTGCTGAAATCCTCTGTGCTGCCCCGTGCCACAGCCCTGATGGGGACAGTGGCCGGAAAGCCAGCCATGGTGGCCGGGCAGTGCTGCCGGGGCAAACCAGCAAATAAACCGGCAAACATTAGTCTCCTACAAGCACTGCGGCAGTTACAACTTCTTGAGGACTGTCGGGAAAGAAAGCTGATGTGTTTGTCAGCATCATTTTGTGGCATGTGTTAGAGTTTAGATGGGTACCTCGTTTTTTTTTTTAAGGTTATCTCCCCATCTTTGAACTCCTCTCCCCTCCACAAAAACCCCAAAGAGAACAAAAATCAGCGTGCCCCCACAACTCATTTCTCAATGGGGTGGTGGCCACGGGTACATGTGCTCATACCCGTGCGGATCCCGTCTCCCTGGGCACCATGTTGAAGATAAGATGGAGACACCCAGAGCGTGTGTGTGAGGAGAGGAGGGAAGGGAAGAGAAGATGGAGGGGGAACAAAAGCAGCAGATCCACCGCGGCGCCGGGCTCCTTGCCAAGAGCGGCTGCGGCACACAGCCCCGCTTGGGGTGGTGGTTCCCCCCCCTCCCCTCAGCCGACATGGCTGGCGATGCTCCCTCCTGCCCCTGCCCTCTCCTGCCGGCGGGCCGGGGCGTGAAGGCGGCTCCGGGCTGGGATGCGGGATGCCGTCTCGCCCGCGCCCTTCCCACTGCCAGACGGGACCGTGGCATCGGCGCTCCGGCAGCGCGACGCGCGCCTGTCCCGCGTGACTCGCATACGCAATGCAGCCATGCTTAACGAGCGTGAGTAATTATGCCAGGCGGAGGGTTGGGGTGTGGGGGCGGTCTGGGTTGGGTGTGTAGGGTTTGCTGTCTTTTTTTTTTTCTTCTTTCTTATTTTTTTTTTAATTTCCATTTCTCTTCTCTTCCCCCCCCACCCCTTTTTCCCCCCTCCCTGCCCAGCCCACAGCATTGAAACTTGGCCACCTCCTTGGCGGTGGCTTCGGGAGGGCCGGGGACGCGGGGGTCAGTTGGCACAGCAACTGCTGTTCGGGGACAAAAGGAGGCTTTTTTTTTTTTGCAGCGACAGTAGCAGCTGCCAGCCAGAATAGCAAATCCGCGCGACTTGGCACCACTCCAGCTTCCTTGAGGGTTGCAGAGGGATGGTATGTTGGAGGGTAAGACTAGCTAATTAATCTTCCGGCAGGGAACAATGTAATATCAGACAATTACAAAGACAGAATGAAATTACTATAGTGGGAAGGCTGGCATATGAATTTCTCCAAGGGTCCATCCCTCAGCCCGCTGCCGTGTTACTTTATATGCGGGAAAAGCACCGACTGTACATGCGCTTTTCTGTTGTGTGGGGTGTTGTGGGTTGGTTTTGTGGTGGTGGTTTTTTTTTTTGTATGAATTGAATTATGTGTTTGGAGGAGGGGCGGGGGGACGCGGGCTTGATCGCAGGATCAGCTTTTTGAGGAGCAAAAGGCAGAAAGAAGAGGCGTTCCAAGCGGAGATGTTCCCCATCAAGCAGCCGTGCCGGGAGGGCAGACCCGGCACGTCGCTGATGCTACGGGCTCACAGAGTTGGGGATATTTTTCCTGGTTATTTTTAGGGATTGTACTGTGATGCCTGATGGCTACAGCTTTTGGGAGGAGGATCTGCCTGCTGGGCAAAAGGGGAGTGATTTCCTTCAGCCTTTCTGCATGGAGAAGCCCTCAAAGAGCTTTGGAGCTGCTGAAAGTTATTGGGGAAACACACCTACCAGCTCAGCGGTGGTAATTGCCAATAATTAGCTGTAATCACTGCTCCATACAGTTGGGACGCTGTGATGAATAGGGCAGCGCAAGCCGCATGGTGCAGGCTCCCCGTCTGTTTATTTGCAGTGGGGAAAGAATGAGGAAAGTCTCATTTATCCTGGAGCACAGGAAAGCATCGGTGGGAGATCAGCCTGGGCAGAATTAGCATAGGAAACCCCTCCTCCTCCTCCTCCTCGCCAGGCATTAGGGATAAGCTAATGACTCTCCTCCCTCCACATCTCCCTCCCAGGATGGAACTTAATGGGGTAGGATCTCTAGAAGCGTCAGTAAAAACCAACACGAAAACGGTATCGCTCAACTTCTCTTGGCAACGTTGAGCGCGTGCGGCTGCGCGCGAGGCCGGCGGAGACGTGGCCAGGAGCTGCTTGGAGCCAGGAGAGGATTTGGAGCCGCTCCAGCTCGGTTGCTCTTTATCTTAAGGAATTCCAGTCGCTTTTTGTTTGGTGCCTCCGTAGATCAGATGGTGCAGAGATGATGTTTAAAACCAACTGCGAGCCCTTCCACCTGCCTTGGCTGCTACGCTGGGCTGCCGGTTGTCGTTGAAGCTGTTGCAAAACTTAGGCTGAATAAGTGTTTGTGTTGTTTTTAAGGGGATAGCAATGGCGAGTGTTGGATCGGGAGGCTGGGGCCCCTTTTTCCGAGCTGCAGATTAGGAGGATGTGCACACAGCCTAGTTCTTCTCTGGAGCCCTGAAAAATGCCCTGGTGGGTGCCCACCCCATGGATATTTTCCTGAATTATTTCTCAGGGTCGGCTAGTGTATCAGAAAAGTTTCCTGTTGGGCTTCATTAAGGATGAAGGTCCCACCCCAGGATCTCATCAGAAGCCCCTTGGTGTGGTGCATATCAGGGTGTGTGGCTCTGTATGTGGCTGCATATACTGTCTTTACCCCAGCCCAAGCTCCCTGCGTCGGCTCCAAAGCCTTCTGCTGAAGCTCGAGAGACCAAAAAATTCCCTGGGCGGTTGAAAGTGATGGATCCCAAAAGCGAAGTCTCTGGTTTCGTCATCTGCTGTACCCACTGTGTTTGCTCTGAGGGTCCCACAGCACTGGGTGTTCCTCTCCTGGATGCAGAAAGTGTCCCCTCCCTCCAGAGGAGGCTGAGCTCAGCCTGGCTGTCAACCTCGGTTCCTGTCCTTGTCCACCAACCTGCAGCCAACCAGACCTCTGGGGTCTGAGGTTTTGGGGAAAAGGTTCAAGCTCAGCCTGGCTTGTGTACCTGCAGGAAAAGGCCTTGGAGATTTCCCATCCAGGTAGCGATGGCTCTAGTTACAGATGCTGACGAGCAAGAGAGGATGAAGAAGCTGAAATTAACCCAATCATTTAATAAACAGCAATTCAGTTGGACTCAAGCTTGTGTATTGGTCCTAATTAGAAATGATGAAGTTCCATCTTTGTTCTGGACTGCGCCTGAAGTCCTGCAAAGGATGGGCTCTCCCTGTTCAGGTCTCCTGGTCAGGCCCAATGCTGCTTTCGGCTCTGTATAAGCCAGTCCTCACCCAGCAGCACTACTCTCGCATGGAGGTGGAAGAGACAACCTCAATTGTTTCATATTTGATGATTGACACCAGAGGTGTTTCTGTAAATTAATGAGTGCATCTTCTTGACTGTACTTCAAAGTTTTCACTTTATGAATTTTTTATGGAGTTCTCTTTACACTGGGGAAAAAAAAATAGTACTGAAATTTTACCTTTTAAAACCATACGATAAAAACCCAAAACCCCAACCTTTCACAATCAGTTGACTCAATGAAAGTCACCCACTTGGGTCCTGCTTATGTTCACATGATGAATTTGCCCATGAAGGTGGGCTATATCCAAACGTGTGCATGCTAAAGGGCTAATAATGGTCTGGGCACTCTTTGACCTGAAGATGCGAGCCTTGATGCTGCTGAAATTCTCTCCCTGCAACAGGGGGTGTCTCTCCTTGAGTCCCGTTAAGCTTCTCCAAGTCAACCTCTGGAGTTAGGAAATTTAATTTGTAATAAATCTGCATTACAGTACAAGTAAATCTGCTTCAGTGGCTATAAAAATTAATTCCTTATCCTAAACATTATTATATAGCTTTCAAAATGAATTGACTGTGGTTGGTAGCCTAGCATGTGCCATTATTGGTAATTAGTGTAACAAAATAACATTGCTGTAATATTTCCTGTCTGCCCCTCCCCCAGTGGGGAGCCATTTCCTATTAGAGAATCAGAATTGCAAATGCAATGCTTGTGTGCAAAGCACTCACTTTTATTTATTTATTTTTTCATATTTTGTGTGTGTTGGAAGTTGATCTGTTCCTTTCTGTGTCTTGGATTGTGGTGGTTTTTCCTGGGAGTTTCTGCTTCTGAAAAACCTTTGCTGTGGCACAGGGCGCTATTAGAGCCTGATGCTGGAGGGTGCTGGTGGCTACCTGGAGGTGCCCAACGCTCTTGGGTCTCCTTTGAGCTTTAGCTTGTGTGCAGTTGCTGCTGAGGTTGCTTCCCATCTCCCAGGATCCGACCTTTGTGCCGTGCCTTGCTGAGAACATGGATCTCCATGGGTTTTACCATACCCCTGGTGTCTTCATCTAGAAGCTTGACTTGTCCTAGGAGATGTGACAGATCTGCCCACGCAGGGGCTCGGGCAGCTCTGGGTCTGCCAAGAGGTGGAGGGAAGCAGAGTCTCCCTTTTCTGAAGCAGGAAACAAATGGCTGGAGCAGCGATTTCTGGGCAGCTGAAGGTGTATCTAGCAGAAAGCTGCACACACATCTACGACTGGAAGGACCTGAAAAACTTCCCTAGGCTCTGCAACTGGACAAAGCAATCCTCTGCGCTGTACTCCGTTGGCTCAACTAAGAAACCGGAACAAGATTAAAAGGGGGATGAAGGCGCTGGAGCAAGTTAGAATTAGTTTATACGTTTCCACCACTGTGTGAGATGGAAGGACACTATGGGGCAGCTTTGCCCCACAGCGACTTGTCCGATGCCACCCTCCACCGGGCAGCTCCACCTGCGCCTTCCCGCTGCGTGGCCAAGGGTGATGGAGCCCCGGTGTTCATCCCCGGCATCCTGGTGTGATCTCGCAGGAGCACCCACGCTAAACACTTCAGCGATGCTGACCAAAACAACTACTGGCGTTTTATTTGTGGAGTTTCCCATTGGATTAATTTTTTCGCTATCATATGTCCTTNAATTTGCAGCCTTCAGCGTTGCCTTTTGAAATATTCCTCTGCAGCCATGAAGGTTAGAAACTTGATTCTTAGGGAATGAAAGTTCAGATTCTCCTATAATTATTCGACTCTGGGACTTTTGTACAAAATACCCGATTTAAAACGTAACAGCTCTGTAATAAGAACTTGGGACCAGAGACATGGGAAGGTGGGGGGAGGCCTGATTTTCTCATGCTGTCCCCAGCGTGGAGTTATTTCTTGAGTTTTGATGACATGACAGCCTCAAGAAGTCTGGATGTATGCCCTGGACTCAGTCACCCCATATATCACAGAGCTGAAAAATGCAGAAACCAAGCAGTAAAACTGAGTGGGAGATATCTTTGCCACCTTGGAAAACATTCAAGATTTAGATACAGTAATAATAATAATATCAGTACCGTTCTTGGCCTGGATGAGGATGGTAAATCATAATTCCAAATTCCAGCTAGTTACGAAGTGAACAGGCTGTGCCAGCTGAAACCTTTGACTTGGTCCAAGCTGGTTTGGGTGGCTGAGCCTGGGGTTTTGTGTTTCGACTGGAGTTGTACAAATGCAATTAGCTTAAGCTTGAGGATACAAATTCACTCCAAGCTGAGGGAGGAAAATAAATTGCATGTTGGAAGGTGATATCATCATGACTTCAGGACTTTCTCCAACTTTTTTTTCCCCTTAGGTCGAAGGATATTGAATATCCTTTTGATATTCAAAGGATATTCAAATCCTGATTCAAAGCAGGGTTTTGCTAGGAATGAAGTGATGTGCCTTTCCCCAGTAGAAATCCCCACGCTGATATCAGCAGAGCCACTGCAGCACTTTGAAGCCTCTGTCCCCATCGCTCCCGTGGGATGAGAGCAGTGCTTTGGGCGTTGCTGGTCCTGGCCAGGCAAACCAGGACATCTTCTTTTCAGTTTCCTTATTGAAAGGTCTGTGTCCCAGGAGTTTGTCTGGAATGAAACGTTTTTAAGCCCTTTGACCAATTCCTCCTGTCCCCTTGCTTTTGAAAAGTGACTTTTCTGTGATGCCAAACATGTCTTTCTAACTTGAAGTTTTGGGGGCTTTTTTATTTGCTGCCCTTTTCATGTTGCTTTCAGTAAACTTGGCTGCTGTCTTTGTGCATAGACTTCAAAATGCTCAGGTTTTTCATCAAAGTGGGAAGTACCTGTTTTTGTTCATATGCATATTTCTGTGTTTGTTCTCAGTTCTCTTCCTCCCAAACCTCTGCCTCACCACTGCTGTGCTGATCGCTCCGCTGTTTTTAAGGACCCCATCAAAGTTATTTTGGCTTTATTCTTGGTTGTGAGCCTGGTATTTCGGCATCTTTTTCCTGAACCATATAATTCTGGAGGAGAAAAATTAAGGAAACAAAATCTGTAGCAACTTGGTATGGTGAATGAATCCTTACTGAAGCCAGGCAGAAATCTGATCTTCTGTTTGCATGAAAAATTCTGCAATTCTTGATTTCTCAAATGAAACCAGTCTCAAAGATAAAAAAAAAAATCTGAAAAAATATTTTGGGTCAAATTAAATATTTAATTTCAATAAAATCAAAGTATTTCAAACGTATTTCTTCATTTAATATTTTATGAGATAAGCCTAAAATTAAACATAAATTTGTTTCTCAGTGGGGAAAAGAAGAGGTTGTTTTGTGTTTCTTAAAGAAAAAACAAATCCATCTGATAAAAGTACTTTTTTCTCTTCTTTTTCCCCAGAATAAATCTTTCCTCACGCTGTGAGAATGTCTGTATAATGTTGTGTCACAGCAGCCTTTTCAGAAAGATGGTGCCTCTCTGGGGACCGGATCTCCTGATGCTCCAGGGCCAGAGCTGAGCTCTTGCTGCTGCAGTGTAGTTTGGACAAATAGGTCTTCTATATTATTTTTTTTGTTGTTGTTGTTCTATAGTCTTGCTGTAATAGATCTTGGTAGATAGGTAAAACTGAGGTGTGACAATCACTGTGACATCTCCTGGCATCTGTGTGAAGGACCCGTGGTTGTACTTGGCTCTTTGAGGTTTTCACTAACTGCTTGGGCAGTTGAGCACAGTTTGCTGAAGGAACAGTGGCGTTTCTTGCCGCAAAACCTCCCAATTTGTCTACTCTTCAATTGTACAAGTGTCTTTCTGTATTCTCTTTGTACGTACAAAAAAAAGAGAGGGACTTCTTATGAACTCCAAAATGCAACAAGGCAAGGTTGGGGCGTAACATCAGAATTTGTGTAGGCTTCGAAGGGAAAGCTCTACTGCCTGGCTTTATATATGCACAGATTTATGGGCTTGGATATTTGAAATGAGGAGGTTGTGCTTTATTTTCACTGTTATATAGGCTGCTTCCGAAAGTTACATTCATTTGCAGCACAATTCCTGATCTCCTCTGTAGACTTTCACTGTGGCAACCAAAAGGTTTGGCTTTTTGGAGTAATAATACTCCAACAATGCAGTGAAATGCAGGACAGGCACAACGCAGATCAGTTCTCTTTAATGTGGGTCACTTATGCATGCGCTTCTCTGGTGGTATTTCTCCTCTGATGTTTGGTGTATGTGCTATTTATCTGTTTTCTTTGACCCTAAATCACTGTGTCTGCAGCAAGCTTCCACTTCTGCCGGGAGGTTTGTGGAGGGAAAGCAGCTGCACTTAACCTTTTGTTTTCTACATCAGATTTCTGACAATATAAGTAGTTTGCTCGTCGCTGGCAGAAACAATCCTGTTTCTGTCGGTTGTGTATCCTCAAGCTTTTCCTCCCGTTTTCCCCCGGGAGCTGCTAGACTGGGTGCGGATCTGCCAGAGGGTCAGCCAGGAGGGGCGTCCGTGCAACTGCTCCCGTTGCGACGCTGAGTCTCACTGCGACAGCCGCACCTCGGCGGGGATGAAAATAAAGTTATTGCAGGTCCGTGGCTCGGGAGCTCTTCAGCTTCTGCCGCACCGGTGCTGACAGCACTGGAAACTTGAGATTTTTGGGGGAGAAAAAAGTCAGGTTTAACTTTTGCACCCGTTTAGGCTAACTGGCAACTCCAGACAGGGCACTGGGTGATGCTGCCCTCCTTCCCCACGTGCGAGGGAGGAAGACGTGCGAGTGCTCCCCTCTGCCCAGTGGCGAGGTGAGAGCTACTCGAGCGAAGCGATTTCCCAGCATTTTTTTGCTGCCGCGGAGCATCGCGCCGTTACCCCGGGCAGTCACGGAGCCGAGAGCAGCACTGCCCGGCGAGGGCAGGAGCAATACCGACAATTTACTATCCTGCCGCAAGGATGCTACAACAAGGCCCATAAACGGCCACATAAAGGGAATGTGGGTGGGAGCTGGGAATACACTGACAAACACAATTCTCCCTTAATTTAATAGAACGGTCCATTCAGCAGAGAATATATTGTAAAGCTCTCTCAGGTTGGATGGCCTCCTATTGTGTCTGGCCTTTGAAGTGCTGATTAGCTGGGCTGGGAACACGCTGATAAAAAGTTAATTTCTATTTGCTGTTGCTTTGTAATTGGATGAACACGAAAGCAATTAAATATTAAAACATACAAACAAATAACGAAGTCACTGTAATTAGCCAAAGTTTGATCACTGTCATATTTATTTAGGAGGAGATGATACATCTCAGCAGGTGACATTTTAAATACCCTTGGCTGCTTTGGTGTTGTCTTCAGAGAATGCTGAATAATGTACGGAGGATTTAATTAAACCCCATTGTAAATCAGCTGTGATGACAGGGAAGTGACAGCCACATGTTGAAAAGAGAATTAGGCCGCAGCAAGAGAGATTAATTAACTATTTTCTACGGAGTTCAACCTAGGCGTTGTGCAGGCAGTTTGTCCGAGGAGGAGAACTTGATTTTACAGTTGTTCCACCCGAGGTTGGAGCCTGGTGTGGAGAAGGATGCTCTGCACCCAGAGGCGTTGCAGACCCTTGAAGGGGTGGCTGCAATGGTTCGTATGTCTTGAGAGAGGGGAAACCGAGGCACAGGGTGCTGCAGCCTGCAGCGCTGGGTACTGCTCTCGCCTCCCAGCACCTTTGCAGCCCCTGGGCAGGATGGTGCCAGCACCTCCCTTGGCGCAGAAAAGGTCCTCCGTGCTGAATCGCAGGAATCCTGAAAAACGCTGAAAAGTTTCTTGGAGCCTTGAAGCAGGAGAGGAAGGGAAGCTCCCGGGTATTTTCTCAGTTTTGACTGTATCAGAAAACCCCAAAGTCTGTCAGCCAGAGTTATCTGAGCTCTCTGGTCAATGCTTTTTCAGGATGTGCTTGCTTGAGGTCCATTTGTCGTTGCCCAAACCTAGTGATAAAGTTAACCAAACCGCTGCGAGTCTCCAGAATCAGGATACGAAAAGAACTCCAGGTGGAGTTTTGTGTTAATGTTTTTTCAGTGGCAGTTGCCTTTGGTACCTCCTCCCCGCTGCTCGGTAGATGTGCTTCAGCTGGCTGCATGTGGTGGTAAAACTTCCCGCACCCAGGAAAGCGCGGGAGGAGGGTGTCAGCCTTACCTGAGAAGGGACAGTGTGGGCAGATGGGCATTTCAGGTGGGAGGGATGGGAAGCACAGGTGGAAATTAGGAAGGACCCTTCAAAACCTTCCATGACTCTGCTAAGGAAAAGGGTAAGGAAAATGGGGAAAGTGGTGTGAGATAGAAATGACAGAGGGCAGAGGGATGAGGGAACGAGAGGAACAGGCTGAGAGAGTTGGGGTTGTTCAGCCTGGAGAAGAGAAGGCTCCCAGGAGACCTCATTGCAGCATTCCAGTCCCTAAAGGGGGGCCTACAGGAGCGCTGGGGAAGGACTTCTTACAAGGGCATGTAGTGATAGGATAAGGGGGAATGGTTTCACACTGGAAGAGGGGCGATTTAGGTTAGATATTAGGAAGAAATTTTTCACTCTGAGGGTGGTGAGGCACTGGCGCAGGTTGCCCAGAGAAGCTGTGGCTGCCCCATCCCTGGAGGTGTTCAAGGCCAGGTTGGACGGGGCCTGGAGCAACCTGGGCTGGTGGGAGGTGTCCCTGCCCACGGCAGGGGTGGGTGGAACTGGATGATCTTCAAGGTCCCTTCCAACCCAAACCATTCTGTGATTCTATGAAATGGTAAGAGGAGGATAACAAGAAAAAAAAGGGACAGTGTGTGTCTTTCTACAGCAGCATTCGCATTTGAAGATTATCAAGCCTGTTGTGTAATACTGTTAACTAATTTGGCCATTTCTAAAAACACTGTTGCCTTCTGCGTGCATGGGCTGCAAGGAGAGGAGGTCATTCAGCTCTCGTGCAAGGCAAGACCTGATTGCTGGCCTGGAAAAGCATTTCATCCCAGGCACCTGCAAGGAGCTTGTTAGGGGTAGATCCAGCACTCGTTGCTACCTAGAAGAAATTACTAGACCACACCAGGCTTTTCCTCCTCTCCTAATGAGAGATGATACTTCCAGTGTTATGTGAGAAAAGACATATTCCCTGCTGCCAGCGAGGGACAGATTTTTGTCTGTGTTTAAACACTCAAGGAAAAAAAAAAAAAAAAAAAAAAAAAAAAAAAAA